>CM036756.1:24837411-25152411 GCA_020796225.1 Arion vulgaris
TACACATTTCAGGAATTAACATCTTGAAGCAGTGCGAGAAAAAAAGTTTCGTTTTAACTTAAATTTTAAGAGTTTTCTTACAATGTTCGCCACGAGATCTGGTCGCTGCTTGCTAATTTTTAATCATGGTCTTGAAGATTATTAAACCAATATTACATTGCACGTAAAACAGCAGCTGCTAAAATGTTCGAGTACGACATGAATATTTTGAAAACTCAGGATGATGCAGGATGTTGGCAACAGGTCCAGTTGGTAAGTGGGATTTTTTCGATACTTCTAAGCTAACGTTCCCTACCTCTTGGTTATATTCAATCAGTTGCGTGCCGTCAATTGACTAGCAGGACTGGCCTAGTCCCACAGAGCCCAGCCATTGTAGTTAATCTAATTTAAGTTAAACTTCCACGGGCCATAAAAGTGTACAATAAAAAATATTGATTAAACAGCACACTATTTGATTAAATAGTTCTCACAATTTGCATCACCATACCCAACGATATTACCGCTAATTGAGACTCCAATGACAGCAATCTGACATCGAAAGCGCTCGTGTTTTTTTTTTACACAAGTCGGTCAATGCTTCATCGGCTCCTTCCGTGAAAAGGACTAGCTCCAACTTGCCGAGTCCTTTTGTCATAGTATGTGTGTATATATAAGTACTAACTCTTGGCGTTCTCGCAAAAGCAAATTTATTTGCTGTTTTCAACTTCTGATTGGTAATGCTTTGGTTATTAACCTTGTTTAATGGTTCCCGTTAATGAAAGAGATCGCGTGAATTGTTCAAATGTTCCATTGTCAGTATAGTTTGACGGCACTTCGAAGTATGAAATATGAAAGGGGACTCTAATTTAAAAACTGGCCCCTCACAACAAAGTGTAGAGTATATAGACATGTGACAATTAACAGCAAGGTTGACAAAAGTAGGTCAGCAGGATGTTGCAGTGTGGTTGGCCTGTCCACAGCCAACTTTAGATAACTAGGCCTGACAACTGAGTGGGTGTTCCCTGACCTAGATCAGAAAAGGGGCCGGAAAATATAGATGTTTGATAGAACACTGCAATCTTTTTTTGCTATTTTACTCAATTCTGTGAGTCTATGGTTATTTATTGGTGAAAAATATTCATAATATTGATATTCCTTATTGTTAAACTTAACTTCTTGCATAATATAACTTCGATTTAGCATGTTGTGTTGATTTTAAAATGAATGCGTCTATATACATGAATACTGGAATGCGAGGTCACGTGGTGTAGTTGGGGTCTGATTTCCCATAATTCTTACCTGAATCCGAAGGCCCATAAGTTTATAGTTGACTCTGGCCTGTCACACGTTGTGTTATCAACCGATTATTCACAGTATCATTTAGTTGTCTCAATTGTGAAAAGCATCTAGTAATAACGATAGGTAGACCAATTCCAGATATTTTTGTAAGAACTAAAACAAAATAATGTATACGGACTCAAAACGGACTATTATATTTCTACAAAATGATTATTGGCCTTGTGTGCTGTTCGAAACAGATTATGAAGTGTGGAATAATAATGTTTTTTGTGATATCATTATTTTTTACAAAGCCAAGATTCGACACGAAATGACTCACAGCTATCCGTAATAACTAAATTAAAAACTTTCGATAAACTAGAATAGATTTGCAATAAAGTGAGCAAAAAGGTTCGATGTTTTAAAACATAACGAAAAAAGGTGGAGACTACAGTAAAACTTGGAAAATAGCTAAACACGTAAACACAAAGTATTACAGTTTTACAAAATACATAAACAGTGACGATAAACAGCAACGTTTCGACAAAAGGCTTTATCAAGCAATAATACAACAAGAATGACGAATTTCGAGAACACTACAAATGGACGATTACATGTGGAAACATAAACCTATCTAATGAAAATCTGGGAATAAAACGAACAACGAAATGAGTAGACACAAAAACCGAAAGTGGAAAAGAAGAGAAACAATAAACAATATAGTGGATAAATGACACATATATGGAGCAAACACACATATAGATAACAAGGCACGAGATAAGACAGTACTAAGAAGCATTCATTCTATGGCACTTTGCGACCTCTTGGACTCAACGCATTACATTCCTATGCTTCTAAGTACTGTCTTATCTCGTGCCTTGTTATCTATATGTGTGTTTGCTCCATATATGTGTCATTTATCCACTATATTGTTTATTGTTTCTCTTCTTTTCCACTTTCGGTTTTTGTGTCTACTCATTTCGTTGTTCGTTTTTATTCCCAGATTTTCATTAGATAGGTTTATGTTTCCATATGTAATCGTCCATTTGTAGTGTTCCTCGAAATTCGTCATTCTTGTTGTATTATTTGCTTGATAAAGGCCTTTGTCGAAACGTTGTGTTTATCGTCACTGTTTATGTATTTTGTAAAACTGTAATACTTTGTGTTTACGTGTTTAGCTAAAACATAACGCAGAGGTGGACTCAAACCGCGAAGTAATGACGCGATTAATTGACGTGTGCCGTTTTTTGTGTGTGGCTAAAACAAAACCTGCCATTCAGAGGTCATAATGAACGGGAAGATTCACTTAACCGGGGGAAACTACATTGAACTGAATCGGAGAAATGTGTAGAGAACTGAATCGGTGAGAATTTGATATTGTTGTACAATGATGCGCTGCAATAAGTTGTGAATACATATTTGTCCAGGAAGAATAGTGTCTCTTCAGGTACGCCCCACCAGTGTAATCTGTGAGTGAACTCTAGAAATTGATACCAACAATACATCATCTAGAGTTGCACTGGAATATTAGGAGTCTGTCAAGGCCTGTGTTATTTTGGTTACTGTAATCTTTTTTCCTCGGGCCAGAGTAAACTACAAAGGTGTATGTTATCAGCTGCTGGCAAATACCAACACAATGTAAAGTGCGTATGGGTGTGTTTATGTGTATGAGTGAAGGTGGAGCATAGTTGAGCAAAAACTTGAATTTAACACACGAATTGGAGATAACATGTAGGGAAGAGGGGGAAAGGGAGGAAACGAATTTCATTTCAAGTTTCTCATACCTGAATAAACGTACCGTGGTCTTTGTCTTAAAATGGGGACCGGAAATATCGATCGAGCCAAACGAACTCTCGTGCTTAAAATGAAATACAACTTGAATTCGTTTTTTTAAAGTCGACTTCCCAGGGGCGAATTACTCAAAAACTGAAGAGGGCGGTACACGGTATTATATATACGTTATATTTGGTATAGACTAAAGTCTCGATGCGTCACTGAAATTAATACACAAAGGGAAGTTAAAAAAAAAAATAACCTTAATATGGCAATAAAGTCATAATCATATAGTAGACGGTTGTACAACATATATGATATACCCTCCAATTAGAGGTACTAGTGCACGCATAACTTGTTCTCATGAAAAGTATGCGATATAAGTAGATCATAACCAAAATGACCGCCTCCTTGGAAACATACACTAGAGAGGAGCAGCGTGTAGTGATGTGCTTATTGAGTAGTGATGATGCAGCAGCCATCCATCGGATGAGGAAAAGGCAGTATGGGAACGCTTGAGTGTTCCTTCAGTAGGTTTAGTGGTACAGGAAGTTTAGAAGTAGGACGTAACGTATGACTGATTCAACTTGTTCTTGCCGACCTTACTGCGATTGACGCTACAACTGACGCTAGAGCGCTGCAGTGGAACGAGTGATACGAAAAAACGGGCTGGTAACATCTTACACGTTGGTTGGTGAATTGTATCTAATCATGGCTCGACGTAAATCGTCATGCATAATACTGTATGCTGACATCGTCTCATCAGCATGCTTACCAAAACAAATCACTACATAATCAAAGAACGTTGTGTGAATGTTTGTGAAATACTGATATGAAGCTGAGTGAGATGTCTTTCTACAACTGATAATTATTGCGGATGAATTCGCGGTCTACCAGAATTTTCAACCAGACAAAGAGAGTAAGTATGGTGTGACGACATTAACCATCGTTCAAAACAAAGATGTTTTGTGAAACACAGGTAGACAGTTAATGCTCATACTCTTCTAGACTCGACGTTGTGACTTCTAGAATACTGCATTACTTTGGGACTAGCTATTAACAACGAACCATGCTACGTTCGACTTCAGAAACACTTGAAAACTGCAATGAGACTAAAACATCGTGGCTCTCTCAGTTTCAGTGTTGTTGTTGCATCATGATGATGCTCAGACACGCACATTCATGCAACAATAATGAAAATCACAAATTTACGTTTGTAGTATCTTCAACATCTCTTCCAATTTGCCGAACTTCATACTGAGTAATTATCATTAGTGTGGCACCCATCAAGGAGGCTCACGGAACGAAGTGCACAACAGCAGTGAGGTGAAATAGTCGATAATACGTGGCTATTCAGTCATACGTTTTTTACGAGCAAAATCCAGACATTAGTGAAGCGATGGCACACCTGAAACGAACTTCATGGTTAAAAAAAAAGTAATTATTATTTTTGGCTGATAATTTTGGTCTCTTTCCGTAGTTGTGCTCTCTGACCGACCGCTGTTTGTCCACCTGTTGATGTTTCCTGCTGATTGCTTGTTAACGTTGTCTTCCCCTTTCCCCCAACCTTTCTTTCGATCAATCGAATATGACTTTAGACAGTGATTTACTAGTTATTTGTTCGAAGGTCTGTATCTGACAACGCTGTTCAATGCATTTAACTCCCTTTTTTAAAATTATAAGACTTCACACCTTCTGTGAACTGTTACTGTATCGCGAAGATAAACGAATCTTTTTTATGATGTTTAATATTGTCTACACTGGCTCTGTTCTCGTTGGAACGTAACTATAAATTGTGCTAGTTAGTTCTCAAGTCATCATAAATAGAATAAGTCCATCACCAGTCGTCGTCGCACCCTATGACACATAAGACAGACATAAAAAAAGTCCACTCAATTCAATATTATGCGCTTCATTATAGCATACGAATCGTCATGAGCAGTTTGGGGTTTTTGATGTCTGTTTCTGTAGCTGTTTACTTTTGTAAGTACGTTGTTTCATCTGTCCCACGCGCGAGCACTCTTAGTCGCATTTTACGACATTCGAGAGGAGGCAGTGGTTCTGTTCTTTGCTACCCCGTAAACAACACGGTGGGAACAAGTCCGTAGCTGCTTCGATCTCATCAGTTTATCCGCAGCATTTCAGTCATATGTTGATTAATATAACTTATTCGACTTACCATATAGTGCTCATATCTCGCAATAGCACTTTTATTGCAACGTTGTTTAGCTACTTGAATACCAGAAGGAATCAGGCAGTATTATTGAACAATATTGCTCAGAAACAAACAAGACCGTTGATAGCTGTATTATTGTACATAATTTAGAACAGTCATAATACATAAATTAAGCATGGGCAGTCCTATCTCTACGACCTATCTATGCGTAGCATGTCACTTGTACACACGCATTTTTTCCTCAGTGATTTCACGATTTATCATGCCAGCACAAACGTTAATGTTTCGACTTTGACACGTTTGAACTTCTGTCAAGAAAAGTGTACATATTTAATTAAATGCGTTATTTCTCGATTCTTGTCCTGACTGTGTATCCAGTATTGTGGCAGTGTCTCCTGCACCAATGCGTGTATCTTGTCATTTACAGCGTGTTCTTTCTACAGTTCTTGTTGTAAGCTCTATGCCTCCTTGTGGCGAGTCACACCACTTTAAACCATATATCAGAATATTTGTTAGTAAATATACGACAAAATTGACGACATTTATGCCCCAAGAGTTAAAATACACATAACAAAGAAAGCTATTTCTACAAAGTAATCTCGTTTTACTAAGCTAGAACGTTCTGTCGTTTACAACTGTGGCATTTATTTTATTGCAGAAAAAATCAACCCGCTTTCGACATCTTGTTCTATTTTACGAGACCTTGCGCAAGTTCTCTAACTGATACCCGATGAGTACTTTAATAGCTACATTTAAAAAATCGATTATCATTATTTTAGGATAAAAACATTGTCTTGCACTTTCTCTTTTATTTGTTCTTGTCCTCAAATTAGACAAAAACGATACCAAGAGCGACACATAATCCACAACCTGCTTCCTTATTATTTAAAGACATATAATTATGATAAAAGTCAGAGTTTTTATAGTACTTATTGAAATCAGATACGCAGAACCACAATCAAAACAGTGCTACATTTGATATACGTGATTTCTAAAATATCTATCTATATCCTCTTCGTGTCCTGATTGACACATAAGACTTCCACAAGAGACCTCCACTGTTGTTCTAAAATATAGGTTGTGGTTATTATATCAGAATGTTGTGCATTGATCTCCAGTTGAAGTGAGATTTTTCAAACTGCAAGCGGCTCTCATATTGGATACCAGAGAACCACTAAGAAGAAGAAGCGAGAATAAAGTACACCAACCTGATAGAAGCAAACATTATGAAGTCAATAACCAGAAGAAAATACACGATCAAGTGGGAAACAAAACATTCGGGCAACCAGACAATCGATGACATTGCTCGTTTTTCTGCTCTAATTTGGATTCAGAACATCTCTTGCTCGTAGAATGTCCTCACCAATAAATTAATTTCCTTCCCTGATCGGGTAAAACTTGTCTGAACTTTTCAACTCCATAATCCGTTGAAAAATTATTCATACAGCCTCGTTTCTTTCTACTTCTTCGAACGCTCCATATCGACCACTTGTTAACCACTCTTTGTGATTTGTATGTGATCTGAGCCAAAGAGCGATTGTTCGTTGTGCCAGTTATGCCTACAAGTAGGCCAGCACATCCGATGCTACTGTTTTTATTTACAATGGTATCTTCCCTAGACCCTACCGCAGTCACCTCTTACGACATGACTTGTAGGTCGCAGTGTTACTATTCTTTGCTCCTCGTATGCCTCGGCAACACACGGCGTGTTTCCTTCTAAAATCTGATATATTGCAAGTATTTATATTTCAATTTTTTCCCCTTTTAGTTTTGACTAACTCATTGTCAACATACATGAAACTTAACCGTTATCTTCATGTAGTGCCATCGCATTTGGCCTTCACCATATTTTGTATCTTTTGTTTGATAAATGCCTGATGGTTGAAACGTCGTTCTAGTCTGTTGATGTAGGTTGTAATACCATATTACTTCCTTATTTATATATTTTACTGAGGAATGAAATCATCAAACTAAATATCGCTGGAATTTGTGATGAGTTAACTTTGACGCCGATAAAATTACTTCTGAACATCTGTTAGAAAAATGTATCGAGTATGATAAACATAGTTAGATGTGGCCGATAACAGCGCAAATGTAGGACAAACTCTTTATAAATGTTTCAAAGGCTGAGACTGACCGCTGATTTTTGTTATTGAATATATTGAAGATGTCATCTGAAAGTGAACAAAGATGATAAGTAGTTTGACATCTAATTATATCGAATATCTACTTACACCGGCCGCTATCATAAACACTTTAAAAAATGCATTATTTACAAAGCAGTGTACATAATTAGTGTTACATGTAATCTGAGAGCATTGATTAGTTGTGATGTTTGTTTGTGAGTTTTACCCTATAATAAGCACTGTTATCGGCCGCATGTCATCAGTCACATGTAGATTTGTGAGTTCAGAAACAAAGGCAACTACGGCATTGAATAATTAGGCAATTGGTAGGTTTAGAATGAAATGTAAAAATATACATGTCTAATATAGCATGTTTTAACACATCTAATGTATATAAAATACACACGTCTGACATGACATGTTTTAACACATCTAATGTATATAAAATACACACGTCTGACATGACATGTTTTAACACATCTAATGTATATAAAATACACACGTCTGACATGACATGTTTTAACACATCTAATGCTAATCTTGTTCGGTATCTTAAGATCAGGATCCTACATCGACATTTGGTCGAGAAAGAACTGTCAATGGATATTGTAGATATCAGCAATGCAATAAGAGAGGCAGGTCGTATAGATGACATGGAAAACGCTAATAAATCTGCAACCCTATCCAGAATGAAGAAGATTGGAGCTAAAATGGGAACTGTCAGACACGAACACTTTGTTAGACGCATGATACATTTGATTAATCAACACAGAATGGGTGTGATAAGTCGTCATGTGCTATAGTCCGTTCAACATGTCATGCCCACAGATACAAATTTGTATCTTTGTAACCATTTGGTTAAATAACTTGAAAACTTGCATGTGAACTACACATATTCCTGACGCTACAAAATATTTTTGCCATTCAAACAATCATACCATCTAGAAGTTGCCTTCTTTGTGCTATATATTTAACGCCTTTGTTGGCATGGTTGATGAAAACTAATGTTTACAACCATTTTATACATTGATGGCTAAAATAGCAACATTCAGGATGAAATCCATGGTTTTTTAAAACAATTCTTGTATTTCCCGCGCACCAATTCAAAACGCCGTTGACCGTGGTAAACACATGACTTCATACGTGCGACACGGACGTTTAGTTAAAGACGTATATCGAAATTAGTGTGAGGCTATTGGGTCATATTGTTGACTTCTCAAAACAGACATTGATATACCATTTCTAATGAGTTTGAAGTTACAATGCAAAAAGTGTCATTAACATTATACAGAGGCATATATGGGTCATCTGTACCACAGTATGCAAGAACCAGAGAAAAGAGCTATTTTATTATAGTCATACCTCCCTACAACATTTGTTAACAAACGCACATTGTAGCTAAGTAGCGATTTGAAAATGTCTCCAAGTAGCTCCTCCATTGCCAGTTCCAAGCTTGGACGTGAAAGGGGGATGACATTATGGCATGGCCTTTAATTTTAACTGTAATGTAAGTTATTTAAAAATAATAATACAACTATGTCTACATCTCCTGTTTATTTCATGACTCTATTGCAAATATCAACATTGGCCCCATGTATAAGCTGGGATGATACGCCTTTGCATGAGACTTGTCATCAAATGTCATATTGGTGTGTTTACTTTAAAAACTAATATTTCGTTTCAGACTCTCCAAATATGCCGCCAACATCAAAGGAAACCGTTATATTACAAAATCTAGGTTTCCTATATCAATTTCTTTCATCAGACATTTGCGTTGGTATAATTCTAAGATTGGGTGCAAAGTTTCGCTTCTGTAGAATTGATGGTTTTTCTGCAATTCGCATTGGACTGTGGGCATGAGTTGTTCAACGGACTATAGTAAAGATATTATGGAAGTATAGAAGCACCCATGGACCTGCCTAGAGTGCTGTGATGAAGATCTTCACTAGTCCTACGGGGCGCTGATAGCGAAGTCGATAACACGATTCGCTGTTAACCACGTGCCATGCTAATTCCGTGGTTCGAGACCAACTTAGGCCAACAAAATTATTTTCCGTCTTAGTATAAATATTTCTCGATCCTTTTCTTGGAAATCTAATTACAAGCACCCCTGTAGTCGGAGTAATACTCGCCTTAGCGCAACAATAAGTCAAGAGGTACAATTTTAGGCACACTGACTAATCCTACATCTTACAAATGAAAATTTTCTCTATCTATGCCTTTTATTTATATCGTTCCGTTTTCTACAAATTTAGACTTGTCTTTTATTGACTGCAATTGTTACCACTTCTTCTTCTTCTTTTTCCAACGTTTTCAGACATCGATTTGTATACTTCTAAAGTAGTTAGTGGTCAACCGGTGTCTATGTACATCTCCTTATAGCTTGTCTTGGACTGATATGGGGATTGGCCATGTGTTTTCTCTCTGTTCCGTGTATGTTGGACAATTGTTACAACTGCCACCACTGCTACTGCCCCAACCCTTTCCGCCGCTGTCACTACTACTAAACCGTCTTGAACATTAAGATGCAGCTGTCGACCCCCACCGATTTATATTCTAAACCGTCTTCTTTAGCTGTGCACACGAGGTGTCGAACTATCCGACCTGTTCTGCTGTCGTCAGGTATTCTTTGACCTCCTCACTCTTCTCTTTCTATGTGCATTTCAGCCAAATGCATGTCTAGTTCTATTGGTCGATTCTTTTTTGAGTGTGTATTTAATCAATCGCCCCTTTCTCTCTTTAATCTCCAGCTGTATTGGTTGATTTAATTTGAACTAGGTAAGGGATACTTTATTACCGGAGTAAAATTCCTGCTAAGCAACGTTAAACCAGGCTGTTTTTTGTTTTCCTTGTTCTTCTTTTCATATACTCTACTGTCTGCTCCCAACGCGGCAATGTTTTCAAGTTATGTTAAACTGAATTCAGGTACTCATCAGTGCGAAACTATTATTTAAAAAAAAAAAACCACACGTACAAACGATAACAAATGAGCAATATAATAGTCCTGTGTATGTAGGCAAAAATATAGCAGAGGAGATTTTGTGCCAAGAGTGTAAACTTGAAACTGAAGATTGACAACTTGGCATTTTCTGTGGGAAAATGTGGGGAATTCTATTGAGACAGTGTTATCTTTGACAGAGTGGAAATTCCTGTCTACGCTTTTCGTTTTGTTTGCTGTGGATCTTGAGGTCTTGTTGGAGCTCTATATAATTGGAAATAGGATTATTGATTTGAAAATGTGAGTTCTGTAGGAAAATACATTGTAGTATTACATTTTTATTTGTCTTTATATTTATATATATATATCAATAAACAAACAAACGTGTATGTTTGTGTGTGCGTGCATGCTTTCTCTTCTCATTTCTTTCCATTCTCCAGTCCAGTTAAAATTCAATCCCCTCATAACCCAGTTCAAAAATGTACATTTTGTTAACAAATAATAATGAGCAGAAACATGAAAACTCGAAAGGGATTCGATTTAGATCTCACAGCTTAAATGAAATACGTATCTGCATTAAATGACCCACAGAAGGACAAAGATTGATATGTATATAATGATGGCCAACATTTTGGTAGATGCAAGTTTTTATTTCTTTGATTTTCTGAAAATCACTTGCCGATGTCACGAAATTATGAAACCGAATTCTAAGTAATTTATGGTCACGACGGACGCATGTATAGATACATCGTTTTGTGTGTGGTGTCAAGATAACTTCCTCTCGTACTGCAGACCTTGACATAAATAGTTGTTGTTCGCTTCGTCTGGAGGCGAGTTTCACACTAGGACAAACATTTACACATGTGCCATAATTGTGCCCAAAATGAGTCTCACTATACGCCATTATCTCAGCTGGTGCACTTCTCCCCCTCACTAACCCTGCTTCTTCTAAAGTGTGCTCATAACGATATGCTTTAGATAACTAATGTTTACTATAGCATGTTCCTGTGTAGTCATGTTTTTAAAGCGGTAACTGTGTTATTGAAATATATCGGGATTGGTTCCATCTAGAACAGATCCAACTTTAAATAAATAGAACATGGCTTAATGAGTTAGGAAGGGACAGTTGTTTAGAATGAAACTAAGAATTTGTACTATGAAGTCTTTACATTTGATATCACTTCAGTATTGCTTGTTCAGTACAGCATTTTTACTGGAAAACTGAAAATAATCGACGTTTATACACATATGTGCTCGATGCATTTCAGTTAATTACAAGTGTTAGCGACAGATCACTTTTATAGTAGCTTCAGGGATGATTTTTCAGCTTGGTGGCTGGAGAATCGACAGTACCAAAATTGAACACAACTGCCACTGACTGAGCTAGACAGAATTTCTACTTAAAACATCAATGTAATACGGGATATTTAAACATTGAGTTCTCAGTACTTGTTCTACTATAAAGCTTCTCGTATAAACCACGTCTTGGACTTTCTAGTTATTGTTGTCTGCTCTATTAGCCTTTTAAAAAAAAAACAGTTCGGAGTTTGTTGGCTTTACTTTTCTGTGCTGCATGGTCGATCTATTCACTCTTGTGGATGGATTATAGTTGTTGTCGTCTGACGTTCTCATAGCTAACTTATTGGTCAGCTTTCTTATTATCTATGTTTTTCATCCCGCAGTGTGTCAAGGGTGAGAACAGTTTTTCTAGTCGTAATATAATGTACATTTTTTCAATAGCACTGACATTCACATGTGTAACTAAGCACCTTTATGTACAGAGAATCCTGTCATCTCATCTCGCTATCAGATTATAATGATCTGTATTATTTGCCTTGGCATATCGCGAAGAATAGTTTGTTTTCTTCAATTTGCTTCTTTTTTCATCTTTTATTCTATTATAATATGCTATATATATATATATATATTTTGATATTGTCAGCAAGTCATGTAAATACTGCATGAGGCCGTCACTCGAAGTGAAATATTGGAAGTCAAAGATTCTTTTATATATATAAAAACATTGAAAGAAATCTGAACAGAATCGACCTTGTGTACTATTAATATATATATAATATATAATTTTAAATTGCTCATTGTCTTTTTGATGACGTAGCTGTCGATTTATTTGTTGTTTGTTGTAAGGCAGAGTGAGGTCCTGTAAAATATCGATAGGATGTTGCTGGTTCCTGTTGTTTATAACGTCAAGGTAATGACTGGCTGTCATACTTTTGCTATGTAGATATAGAAAAGTGTTTCTGTAACGGTTTCTCTGGTTAGAAACTACATAGGTTAGTGTTGACAGAACCCAGATACAGAGTCATTTAGTAGGATCACAGTCACCGACATTGTGCCCTTTTCTCTCTGAAAAAGTGTTCCATTTACAAGATGAAGGCAAATATACAGTCGTTGGGGGGCAAATATCGTTTTTAATGTTAGTGTACGTTTGTTTTCTGTCAGGACTTGATCGCGGCTCTCAATGTGGGATTTGTAAGCCTTCATGCAAAAATCAACCATATTATGCACCAGGATTAGGTCTGAATTCATAGCGGGCGAACGGAGAGGGGGAACCATTTAAGAGTATCAGCCACGCTGTTGGGTCAACCTGACACATGTCATAGACTCGCATTATTGATGTTTGCTTGATTTGTTTCGTTCGAAGGTGTTGTTCGTCTACTGTGCGATCACCAGACGAACACATTTGTTTGTGACTGCAGCTACACTATTTCTCACCAGTAGTTGCATTTTTCAATCCCTACTCACTTTGTCAGACAGAAAACGATGCAGCTTATCTTCATGGCCACCACGTGGTGGCTTCTTCGACCAAATCAACAAAATAAACATTGCAAACTTTTTTTATTTCAATCAAAAAATAAAGTAAATAAGCAAGGTAGCATTGTATGAATTCAGCATAGCGTGTCCTGAGCAGAACCCTAACATCACTTCGGAATGTATCGCTCTCATAGGCCAGATGTGAACAGAAAAAATGTGAACAGTTTTAAATATGTCAGTTTATCGCTAACAAGAAATGGAAATAAGATGTACACAATTAAAAGAACAACAAACATGACCTTGCCCAAAAATGATCAGAATACAAAGAGCATACATATTCACAGTAACAACGTATGAGTGGGATACATCTATCATTAACAAAGCCATGATCCAATTATCAGTTAATCCTGAATCCATCTTCTCCGTGGTCTCCTTCTCCTCTTTGTCGGGATGCCTACTTCCATGATGATCTTCTCCAACCCTTCGTGTCTTTTTATATGTTCAAAATACTTATTTTTTCCATTATTTTCTGTAGCATCAGCCTCTTTTTCCCTTGTTATTTTGAATTCTTTCTGGATAGATCTATTTGTTCCCTTCTATGTTCATGGTATACGGAGAACTCTTCTGTAACACTTATATTCAGAAGCCTATATATGTTTTTTCTACTGCCTTGTGAATTATCCATGCTTCACACCCAGACTCTTCTTGAGAAACTGAAGTACGTTGAACTATCCAGGGAAGTCATACAGGAATCCAGAGACCGGGAAAAGTTGAGAACAACTGTTGAAGCTCTATGCTCCACGAGGAGCGGAGAGAAATAAGTCAAGTATTTTCCTAATGAAGATAATATATAGGCAGCCGTTTGCTATTCTCTTGAAATACGGAATTCTAATTATCAATGTTTTTGTTCTTCTCACAGGATCCAGACTCATACGAGACTGGCACAGTACGAAGGAGAAAAAAGACCATAGTCACCCCAAAAATGGCTATGGAAAGCTTCAGACTTTCGTTTTTGAATGATGGTAAGTGGTGCACTATTAAATGGATGAATTAATTCACTCGCTCTATTGGTGTTCATGTCTCCTCTGCTCATCATATTTCTTTTCATATATGATTTCACTGACGTAAAACATACCCAATAATGATAACAAAGGAGATGACCGTGTATAGAAGCATTGGTGAAGTGAAGTAACAAGATATTGATAGTGAAATCATTTATCTGAATAGTAGTGCTCGTTAAACAAACAGTGCACACAATTTGACTGTTTTGATTTGGTCACATTATGAAACAAAAATATCAGCGGCAGAAAATATTGGGAGGCAACATTCAGGGAAAGAAAAGAAGGAAACACTCGCTGAGTACCGTAATTGTGTACTTGTGCAGTAGAATCGGGGTCTATACATCTGCTTGTTATATGTCCAGAAGCTACAGGAAATAGGTCAACATTAAGGAAATGTAGGTCACATAATCAATCTACTATACCCATAATTTTAAACAGTGCAAATCTGCGCTATGTGGTTGCCTAGCAGACATTTCATTTCGGGGTGTTTGTCACGCAATTTATAATCTCTCAAACTGTTTAAAACAAACTAAAAAAAAAAAAAAAAAAACTCAAGAAATTGGATAGATCGTGAATTACTGTTCTTACCATTTAATCGGATCAGTTTGAGATATCACATGTTAACTCACTAAATATACTTCATGCGTCAACAACGTGAGACTAAAGAAAAATGTTTCATTGAACACATGTTCCCAACCAGTTCAGCCAAAGAATGTGCTGTATCTTACTTTGTATGACAATAGTGATCAGAGTGAACCATTAATAAAATAGTATAACTCAATAGGATATCATGGGTGAAGAAGGCTACAACGGCGACGACCTACCTCTTGTTTTATTTTAATCCAATGTGAATTAGTTTAACAGAGGATTGAAATGTTTTTAAGAGAAAGCAGAAATCTCATAACCACCATGGTTATCCTGGTCCCTATATTTTTTCGCTTCCTTAAAAAGAAACTATCATCTCTCTTGTATCTAGTAACTATTGGCTATACAGTTTACATTTACTGCTGTTATTGAGACACGTTATTATTCAGTGAAGATATAATATCTATTCTTCCTATCATGCTTGTGTTTAAAAAATCTTTTGGAGCAACTCGTTGTATATCTTTCCGTTTATTTCTATTTTCGACATTGGAATCAAGCCAGGTGGACTGTAATTATCTCTATAACTCTCCTGAAAGCTCATTAGCGTGAAACATGGGATAAATACGGAAATAGAGAACATATAACGGTATGATAAAATAACTTTATATCCACCCCCACTAACTTGTAGGTAAGACCTTTTAATTGAAAGCTAGTGGATCTCACGTTAGCAGGAAGGTGTAAGGCATAGGGAAACACCCTCTGTTATTATGCCCTGCGTGTTCGTAGTGCGTTGGACTTCGGGTGACAAGTCTTCTGTGTGTGCGGGTTCAATTCCGCGGACTGGCAGAAAGTCACAGATTTAGGTGTTGTGGCCGAACCGAAGAGTTACGATGTCCATGGCACCGAGCCGAAGCTTAGCTCAGTGCTTCTGGATCGGGAAAAAAATAAATAATAATTAGTGGTAATTTTTTTCCTGATCCAGAAGCACTTGAGCTTTTCAGCTCTTCGGCTCGGTGCCATGGACATCGTAACCTTCGGTTCGGTGCCACGAACACCGCTGGGAATCTGTGGCATCTGTGGCTTTTTCTGCCTGCCCACGGAATTGAACCCGTACACACAGAGGGCTAGTCACCCACAGTCCAACGCGCTACAAACACGCTGGGCACGCGGGCATTAGTGGTAATATACAGACATGAGTCTCTAAGGGTTTCTGTGTAGAAGTGATTAAGACGTTTTTCTTGTTTTCTGAAGCTTGTGGGTTCCAATCCGGATAGCGTTGTTCAGTTCACATGTACATTTTCCCCGGATATCTCTAGGGTTGTTTCTGGAGCTAAGGAGTTCGTGCTTTGTGCAACACCCTTGCCGTTTCTGTCAAAAGGGACAAAGTCATATGGGCAAATCCGATGCAATGAAGTAAATCCTTTATTCTTTAGACCCTTTTTTAGACTCAGGACTTGAAAGAACTATCTAAAAATACAAACAGCGTTTTATTTTCAACAAGATATGTAGGGAACATCTGATAAAATCATAAATATGATGATAGCGAGAAGAAAGAAAAGTAGAGAAAAAATTAACCATTGTGGGAAATAATGGACACAGAAATAGTAAGTCTTGAAGACAAGTAAAAGAAAAAAATGAATAGAAACAAAATGCAAGAAAATAGATGACACGAAAAGAAACAAAACTCAAGAAACATGCACGAAGAGATAAATCAAATTATGAAGAAGGATAATGCTGAAAACATGACAGAATGTATTCGAAAAATAATGTTCTTTTTAAAGATATCAAATGGATTGACGCAGAATTTGTGAAAGAACTATTCGATGATAACATAGGAATCAAACCAAGACCGCATAATAATGAAGACTCAAGCATCATTAGAGAAATCAATAAATACAATGAGGAAAAGCTGCAAAACTAGATAAGGTAAAAATGTAAATGATAGAAGCCCTTGGCAAATTTAGCACAGATATAATTATGGATCTGGTTAATAAAATGTATAGTACATGATATATACCAAGATATTTGAAAATATCAGTCTAAGAATTCGAAAGCAGTGGAATGCGCAGATTATAAAACATTCTGATAAGCCTCTTGTCAAAAATACTATTAAAGATAATACAGGAATAAATAAGCAATAACATAGATGAGAAAGTTAGCCAAGAGTAATTTGGATTTTGAAAAAAAAAGCTGTCACGAGGGAAGCATTTGTTCCCTTGTTTTTCCGATCCAGAAGCACTTGAGCTTTCAGCTCTTCGACTCGGTGCCATGGACATCGTAACCCTTCGGTTCGGTGCCACGAACACCGTAAATCTGGAGAATCTGTGGCTTTTTCTGCCATCCCGCGGAATTGAACCCGCACTCACAGAGGGTTTGTCACACCGTCGTCCAACGCGCTACGAACACGCTGGGTAGACGGGCTTTTGTTTGTTTAAAGAAGACCACAGAAAAGTACATTAAGAGATACATAACAGCACTATTTATATATAAGGGAAAAAGGCTTTGACAGTGGTATCAACACATATATAAGGATGTGAGACATGGGTGTGTTGTGTTTCCTTAACTGTATAATATACAAATCACATTTTCAAACAAGTGGAAGTAATACCAGGACCGAACATCAGTGGAAGAACGATAAACAGCCAAAGATAATACAGCTGTTAGCTGAGAACGAACGAAAAATTGGTAGGCCAGGTAACCAGAAGTAAATTATATGAGCTTAACAACATAACAAAATAACAGTAATATTATTAAGCAAAGCAAAGGGAAATGTTGAATATAAAATTTGGAGAGTGAGACCATAGAACAAGAACTTTGTATATCTGGGAAATCTAACAACGGATGAGGAAATATGTGAAATGAAAGTTAAGTAGGGACTATGTGTGGTCAAACATATATTTAACAGCCTAAGATATTAACATCCAAGCAAATAACAAACACAGAATCTGTGAAGTATCAAATATTACATTAATTGATTATTAATTGATATTATCATCATCATTGCACTCCAGTGAATAACCTGTGTGCTCCTATCTCTTTCTTACACAGGAAGATCTCAGCGACAGTGAACGAACTCCGTAGCACCGGCGAGGTTTTCCAGCCTGCTCTTCTCAATTTTGAATTTCCAAGTGTTCTTTTACGTGCTCAAATTGAACACGGGACCTACGTTTTATTGTCCGTCTCCGATATGACTAGGAGCTCGATCTCACCTACACTGAGATCAGGGATCTCTGGAAAATGTCTAGATGGCTTCACGAGGTAGCGAACCTGATACCTTTGGCACCTAAAGAGCACCTAATCTCTACGCCACATAGACCCCATCAAATGTTACATATAATCAGTATTGTTGTTATGAACGGAGACGGAATACAGCTGGAATACATAATCGAGGTTTTCAAGATATGGATGTACAGAAGAGTGGGAAGGAAAGAAAAATCTATAAAGAAGTGCTGCAACAACTAGGAGTGAGAAGAGAATTACTGAATGAAAAGAAGTTGAACAAATACTGTATTGTGGTCACATTAAAACCATGATACATTGTTGAAGACCCCATTGAAGGGGACAATGCACCGTTCATATGTGTCACCAGGAAAGAAAAACTTTTCAGCGCGATCAATATTTGCAAGAAGCCTGGCACAAAAAGCGAGTGCAAACTCGTACTTCCTTGGGGATCGCAAACAAACATCAAACTATTTAGACCGTTATTGGTAAAAAGGGATGCGCCCATATGTCAATCACTAGTGTGTGGGTATGTTTCTTCGTGTCTATTAGCTATTATTGCTGCTGAACATGATGAAATAATTCTACAGTAATATCAGCAATTAGAAAATAACAACTGAAAATCTGGTTCAATTCGATATTCCTGCAGTCGAGTGCCTATATAGATGCTCAGTCAGCTGAGAGTCATAATCAAAATATTTACATAGTAGCTACGAGCTCGAAATAATTCGATCATGGATATCAGCTGGTTAGGCATTAAGTTTGGTGTTTGAATTCAGCCCACTTACAACTGACTGTACTAAGTTAATTCCACATTTTATTGGTGATAACTGTAACTTCTTATTTCCATTTGCAGACCAGGACGTCAATTTTGATGCTATTCTGGGTGAGCTTTATGAGTTGGAGTCTCAACTTAACAGTACTCAGACTGAACTCTCAAGGTCGTTGAGTTCTGGAAGCCCTCACCCCCAACCACCTGCAGCTTTTCAGGATGGAGGCAATCAAGGGATCAGTGAAACCATCCTTGTTTCAGAACAGGTAAGAAAATATCCGAGTTGTTAATTGAAACATTGCAATTTTCCTACCCATATGCCTGCCTGCCTGAATACCTGCCTGCATGCCTGCATGCCTGCCTGCCCTGCCCTAAATGCCTGCCTGCCTGTCTTATCTCTCTCTGCCTGCCTGCCTCTCTGTCTCTAATTCTGGGTCAGCCGACGTGACCTGGCTTGGCTATATTTATATTTCTCTGGTCCCGTTATACTCTACATATGGCTTGCAAGTAATTTCTCCATACCGCTTTGTCCTGGGCAACTAGCTAAACCTCTTCTATTGAAATGAGTCCTATATTTCTTGCCCCTCTCAGTAAAGTTCGTTTCATCATTTCATTAGGGCTTCCTTTCTTTATTGATCCCAATGCATCCTTTGTGATTCTTTGATCATTTCTTATTATAATATGGCGAACATATCTCCATCTTCTCTTTGTTATAAGAGTTGTTACTAGTGGTTGACTAGACATTTCTATGATTTCATCACTTCTCATGAATTCATCTAAGTTTATGTTCATTATTTTTCTGCACACATCTATTTTCAAATGCATTCAAGCTTACTTTCAATATCTTTAGTCATTTCCCAAATCTCGCTGGCATGCATATGTTAGGATTGATACAACATTTAAATAGAAACTCATGATTTAGTTTAAAAACTATATAACTTAGAGCACCATATTTTATTTAGACTTTTAAAAGCTGATGTTGTTTTGAGAAGCATTTATTTATACTTGTTACATTTAATCATTTGTCACTATTTGCTAAGAAGGATGTTACCATGTGATTTAGAAGCTGTGTTATGATGGATGAAATTGCTGATATTTAAAAACGATGATTTGGTTTCTTAAATCTTGGAAAGATTTAGAAATTTATTTGTTAGATCTGAAAAAATTTACAAAATGGGATTTTATCTTTTCGATCAGAAATAATGTTATGAAAGATGCAGATTTTTTTGTCTGATAGTGAAAAAATTATGCAAAATAATGTAAATCACTAGTTTGATTTTACTGTAGGCCATGTTCAAGCAAATGATATTGAAATACAATTATCATAGAATGTGCAGGAGATCAATTGTCTGACCCAAATGATGTTCACGAGAGAAAGACGTGGACATCTATCACTAAGCTTATTTAATTTGTATACATTTTGTTCTCTTGAAAAATCGATTTGAAAGCCTTCGCACTGTTCAACAAATTTTCACGTTTTGTTTGTTTCATTTGAGAGAGTGGGTGTTTCCAATAGTTTTTCATGCTCGAGTTCGAATCTAGTGCTAGTGTTTTTTTTTCTTTTTCATATGCATATAGTTTAACAACCCCAAATAAGTCATAATTAGCATACACATGCAGAAGTATACACATGCAGACTGTAAGCATGTCAGGAAACAGTTTACCTTACATAAAATAATAACCTTGATGAAGTTTTGCATGTAAGAACGATCGTTTAGTTTCCCTTGTCAGACATCAACAATAATCGGCTAACATGGCTAGACTCGTGGCCCCCGGCAACATAAGGCCGACTAGCTCAGACGGGAAAACCAAAATTCCTGTTTTATGGGCTGATTTTTTAAAATAAGTGTATGATAGAACGCTGTAAGGTTGATTACAATTTTACACAATTCTACAAGACGCAGATATTGAAATCCAGGCTTTCATGGTCCACAGCTTTGATAAAAAATCTTATTTTACGATTGTAATGAGAAGCAATGACAATTAGATTTTCTGCGATTCATTACTCATGCTTACTATTTTTAAACAGTGTTCTCGCCCACCTGCCCAGCGAGTTCGTAGCGCGTTGGACTGCTGGTGACTAGCCCTCTGTGTGCGGGTTCAATTCCGCGGGCTGGCAGAAAAGCCACAGGTTCCCCAGATTCACGGTGTTCGTGGCACCAAACCGAAGGGTTACGATGTCCATGGCACTGAGCCGAAGAGCTGAAAGCTCAAGTGCTTCTGGATCGAAAAAATTTTTAAAATTGTTCTCACCAGGTGTTAAAGTTTGGAGCAAAGAAAACTGTTTCCTTAAATAGTTATCCTTCTTTGCTCTGCTGTCACATTCAAACAACAAGCAATAATACTTGCTGTATCCATTTTTGTAAGCAAAGCAAAATCGATATTACTTTCAGGTCACCGCTGGTAGTTTCATTTGTAGACATCATAATTAATCTTGTGCAACACACACGTTTCATATTTTCATCCGTTTCTTTCTTTCATAGTAACTAAATTGATTGATAGGACGATCATCAATGCACGTCGGTGAGTAACCATGTGTGCTCCGATCTCCTTGTTACACAGGAAGATCTCAGCTGCAGTGCACAAACTCCTTAACACCGGCAAATAGTAACTAAATGTGCTCAGGCATAACCTGCCATTTATTTTTTAATACACGGGTTTTCTCGAGAACGTTACGTGACAGAAGAACTTGAAGACACCTTTGGAAACAGCGTTCAAAGTGTGATTATAACATATATGGTTTTTCTTTCTTTTTTTTTGTGGCAGGAGGAACTTGACCAGCTTGCAGCGGAAATTACTAGAGGTCTGCACAACCAGAAAACTAACGGTCACTATCGACATCATCATCAGCACCATCATCTAACAGTGGTTGGATCAGGGATTGGTAGTGGTGGGGAAGGCTTGTGTGACACAGCAGAAACGGATTCTGCTTTCTCAGACAATGCTTCGTTACCATCCTCTGAATCTTTTACATCGATGGCGACAGTGTCCTCATCTGCTGACACCACATCTTCTTCTTCTGGAGAGACATGTAGTATGAGCAGTACTTCGTGTAGTGCAAATCCTAGCGAAGTGAGTAATGTAATCTTTGTAGATAATCTTCAGTTCTTGTTGTTTCGTCATTGATCAACTGTTTACTTAAATACCTTACAAACTTAGTACTTTATGAACGTGAACTCTTGGTTTAGACTACTCAGTTGCCCGTCTGCCCAGCGTGTTCGTAGCGCGTTGGACTACGGGTGACTATCCCTCTAGCTCTGTGTGTGCTGGTTCAATTCCGCGGGATGGCAGAAAAAGCCACAGATTCCCCAGATTTACGGTGTTCGTGGCACCGAACCGAAGGGTTACGATGTCCATGGCACCAAGCCGAAGAGCTGAAAAACTCAATGAAGTGCTTCTGGATCGGAAAAAAAAACTACTCAGTAAACATATGAAGATATTATAGAGATCTGTTATTGTTAAAATATATGGAATATATTTTGCAGCTTCATGAAATGGTTGAAATATAATCAACAGTTGTAAATGTAAGACATTTTGCGCAAATGATTGTGTTGTTATATGAGTTCAGGTGGTGTGGCAATTCTGCTGAGAGGGACAACGCTATTGTACTCGGTGTAATTAAGTCAATACTTTGTCTTTAAACCATTTATACATTTATCTTATATAAATAAGAAGCTAATGCGTTTTGAGGTGATAGCTGCAGGATCACATATTTGGTTCCATAATCTGATTTTCAACAATGTTCTTTGGAAAATGTCACACATTAACGAGGGATATATTATTATATACCAGATAATTACTTTTTCGGTTGTGACAATATTTAGTTTGATATCTTGTCAGTTCCATGTTACGTAATGTTGTAGAGAAGGTATAGTTAAACTGGGGTTTATTGATATAAATCGCTTTAGTAGAATTGTTACTGTTTTGTTCCTTGAGGGAATACGAGTTTGCACTCATGTTTCTTTGCAAGACATCAGAGTTTGTACTTTCTACTCAATGTCGGTTAAACTTCTGGCGATTGTTTCTGACGAGCTAGGTTTCCAGAGCTATCTTTCAAATCCCAAAAGTGCTGTTGGACTAAAGTGATAATAAGTTCAATACCACGAGCTGGGTATGTAGCCGGCGTGAAGTATGAGTGATATGAGTGTCCCATGAATGAATTATGAGGGAGTCACATACTGGTCTCTGTAGAACGATTTGGAATATTTTTCCTATTCTATTGTACTGGTATTTTTAAATATTTTTTTTCGATCCAGAAGCACTTGAGCTTTCAGCTCTTAGGCTCGGTGCCATGGATATCGTAACCCTTCGGTTTGGTGCCACGAACACCGTAAATCTGGGGAACCTGTGGCTTTTCTGCCAGCCCGCGGAATTGAACCCGCCTTCACAGAGGGCTAGTCACCCGCAGTCCAACGCGCTACGAACATATTGTACTGGTATCTATACCAAAATAAGATTCTCTGCAGGTGTCTTGAAGGTTTTTTTTATTTCTGCTGCTATAAGAACAAGAGAATCTCTCTCCAAATCAATCATAAATTCACCAAATACCTGATAAAATGTCAATCAAATTTTAATTCCTCTCTCAGCTTTTCTTACTGAGAACTTAATAATTAAACATGAAACTTAATAATTAAACATGAATTGATACAATAATCATACATAAATAAATAGTTCTCGAGAGATCTCAGGGCTTGAACCAATTCTGTACTCCTACTTTGTGTCTCCACCTACATGACAGAAAAAATATCCTGTCCTATGAAGAAAAAAATAAAACTCAATCCACCTTACAATTCCATGGTTTCCGCTACTCCGATTATATTTTTTTCTCTCTAGATCGAGATTCTCATCATCCACAATAACTGACTCTATCGAATATCTAGATATGCCTACCAGAGCCGTCCTACTGGTCTGTCAGATCTGCTTACATGTCTACTGGATCTCTACAAATAACACCGGATCTGCTCTGCTTCAGATCTCTCCACAGAGATGTACCAGGTCTGCTCTCCTTGAGCTTTCCTGGCCTCTGTCTTCAGAATCTCTTAACAGAGATGTACCAGGTCTGCTCTGCTTGAGCTATCCTGGCCTCTATCTGTCCTCGAATTCCGTCCCACCGTATTTATACCAGGCTGGTGGTATGCAATCTATAATCCTTTCGAAAGTTCTAGATCGGGTTGTTTTCTCAAAATACTGCGCCTAACAATAATCTATGAATTTGATTGGTATAGTTTACTGTCTTCATCTACTTTAACCTGCCAACCCGAATCATCTTCTCCACTTGTTTAGCAGGCTGCGCATATACAATGGCGTCATCCCTTCTCGAACATAGTTCTATGAAGTAATAAACATGGACATTTCCTACCTGTGTCTTTAATTCAGTATCATTTTCAAAATGCTTTGTGTTATACTAGATCTTTAAATTTTAATGGAAAGAGAAGATGGAAATGGCTTGGACATGTTATGAGAATGAGACAAGAAATGCCTGCAAGGATAGCCCTCACTTGGACACCAGAGGAAAGAGAAAGAAAGGCAGACCACGGACAACATGGAGGCGCATGATGGAAGAGGAACTGACACCGCATTCTGACGTGGGATCTGCGCTGAAGGTTGCACGGACAGGAGAGCATGGAAAGTCCTTTCTGAAGCCCCATGTGTCACTAGGCATGACAGGATTAAGTAAGTAAGTAAGATCTTTAATCAGTCATTCTTCGAATAGCACGCGAATATCACGTGATGTTTACTTCATCCTACGTGTCCAATTTTCTTGAGTACACATTTTTTCTCCTGAAATTTCTAAGATTTTATAATGGCCTGGTCATTCCTTCATCGCTTTCCTTTGCTTGAAATCCTATATTTATTCATCGTTATATCCTGGTATAAACATAACCCCACTGTCACAGGTAGTCTTCTACTCTGGAGGAAAGGACGTTGCCGTGAAGCTCTCAGAATCCAAAGTAATGTAAAAAATGAAAGGATTGGTTCCCCAATAGCAAAGATTCTCCAGGTCAAGCACAACGAAACGGCGATAAATGATTCACAGAAAATATAGTATATTAACAAATCTGCCAGAGTCCGTGATATCAAGGTTTGGAAATGTGGGACTTGGATTTGAAAATATTATAGTGATAAAATGCAATAGTTTAAAATATATGAGAAAATGTACGTGCACTTACATCTCAGCATTTCAGACTCCGTCCTTAGATGGACAAATACAATAGTTGTATATAATGACACCGACACTAGAATAGCTCTATATTTTGTTTGCATAGTCAGTGACTAATTGCATATGCTGCTTTCAATTTCTTTAGTGCTTTAAATTGTCTGAAATGCAATCTTTTTGCTGACCTGTTGTGGAAGGGAACTGACATAAGAACAAAAATCACGTGTTTAAGAGCCTGCGCTTTTGCCTTGGCAACATATGGTTGTGAGACATGAAACATTGACAAAGCGGCAGAGAAGATAATTAATGCCTTTGAATGCAAATGCTATAGAAAGGTACTTATAATATCATGGGCATAGAATAGAACAAACGCTTCTGTTCTGCAACAGCTTGATATTAAAGCGAGTTGACTATTGAAGAGCATACAAAACAAGGAAAATTAAATATTTCGGACACATCAAACGACATAAGTGCCTAGAGAAAATAATTTTGGAGGAATGGTGCCTGGAAGAAGAATGAGAGGAAGACCTAGACGACGATGGGTGCAAGATGTCATTGACGATCTGAGAATGACTGCTCATGACGCCGGTCAACTTGCACAAAACATAATTTTGTAAGGACTGTTATCATGGGAGTAAAGTTCCGAAAGGAACAAGCTACTTGATGATGATTGCATTCTTTATTTATAAATTGTATCTCCCATCCGATGCTAACAGTCATCAGGTACCTAGATCAATGTACTAGTTTTAATAGTGTCTTGTTTACTTCGATATTACATTCTTGAAACTAGAGATGACACTTTGTACGATAGTTTTAGAACCATTGTTTTATTAAGGCAGTACTCATTTCTGTTATTATTATTGTTTAATAACTCAAATATTGCTCACTCGTCCAACAGTTGAATGAAGAGATTTTCACTCACAATCATGTTTTTATTTTTTTCTATTTCTCTAATTATGAAATCACTTTCAAATCCTTCTCTACCACTTCTTACCTTTTCTATCCACGTTATTTATGCTTCGTGTCCACCACGCCTCTCTGCATACCCAATACTACGCCCTTCGTATGTGGTATTCCGCCTTGTCCTGGAACTTTGCCTGACTTCGATTGTTTGATCGCATGTATGATTTTGTTTGAAAATTTGCCACGGATTGTAATTCTGCTTTACTGATCTTTGGACTGTTGCATTTGATAAAAGGGCATGGGAAGAATAATGTTTATATATTGTTTCTACTTCTTTCATGTCTGCTGTAAGGATGTTTAAAAAAAAAAAAAAGTGCTCTTAAGCGTAATTAGCCCCGTTAAAAAATGCATTTCTTAGTTGCATTGCTCTAACTTGTTTATGTTTCAGCTGTTTTATTAGCTGTTGCTTTCTACACCACTGCTCATAGTTGCTTTGAGTTTATTTTAGATTTTTGGGTTTAGTTCGCACATAATGATCTTTTTCTTCTATTACTCCATATCTTAATCGTCTTTTTATTGTCATGAGTGTTGTGGTTTTTTGTTGTCTTGAAATTTATCGAAGTTTTGAGTGTGTCTTTGAGCATTTTAATTCTTACCTTTTGGTTTGTTCTAGTTCCATGTCGTGTGTTGTTACTGCTCTACTATGTTTTTTTCTCTTTCTAAGCTTAACATATTTATTTAGTGTTGTTCGAATATGCTTGTGATTACTGCCGACATCCAATCAGTGTAACACTTCTACATTTGTATTTAACATTCTATGTTTGTAATGAACTTTATATTGCTGCTTAGTATATAGTCCAGTGATGAGCAACCCTTGACCTGCAACGTGTTTCTTTCCTGTCCGCTGAAGGTAGCCACATTTCGGCACAATCAGACACAGGAAATACTTCATTGTTCATTAGTCCTCATCGTGTCCAAGGTCGCATACTGCGGAGACAAAAAGACCCACTCAATTCGATCCTGTGCCTTTCTCTCTACCTCAAACCTAGTCTTATATGCATTCACTCTGCCCTTCATCATTGACAATTGTTCTGTCTCATACCACTATGGCATTCGGATCATCATGAGCAGTTTGAGTTGTTTTTCTCTTTCTCTGTGTCTGTATATGTTTGCATTTTTGTTATAGTGTGAGGTCACCGATCCACGGTCATGTACAGGAAATCGCCGAATACATGTATCCATGTTTTAACGTTCCGGTCACGTGATACGCACATCGGTCATGTTGTTACTTTGCGGCCACGTGATACGTACATCAGTTACACGAATACGAACATATTTATTGGTTTTTCAACATGTCTGTCCGATGGTCGAATGAATTAGATTCTTGGCTGCTATGTTAAATTCACGAGGACAAATTTTTTAAACATTTAATTTTATTAACACATTTGATCAGTTTTTAGTTCTATTAATGGAAAAGTAGCCGATTTTGGGATTGACTCTGAATAAATTCAATTTGCAAATTATTTGTCAACTTTCACAGGAATTCTATTGTATCAGGTTTTACTCGCAATTGGAATGAAGGACATTTTAATCTTAGGTGGTCAACCGACATTCCCACCAAGCATGGAGAGTAAACGTATTATTTTTAATGGGAAAGAAGCCGATTTTGAGGCAACGGGGCATGGTTCTTTAATATTCTCAGTTTAAGACTTTACAACTAGATTTAAACTAAATTCCCCGTGCGAAGAACGGGTAAAACTGATATATATTTGAAACGAAAAGAAAAAGGTGATCTCATAGAAAAGAATTTTTTTTTGGTAGCAAAAGTTCCAGAACAACTTTTAATTAAAAAAGACGAAACAATATCTCAAATTTTCGTTCAAGGCAAGCAAGGCACACAACCAAGAACAGTGTGTCCTATATAAATATTAGTTAATTCTGTCGCGCATAAAAAAAATTATATGTCGCAACGATCAGTAGAAACTTCATTGTGCTGTCGTGAGCGTTGGATATGGCTTTTTGATCTTTTCATTGATGTCGCTGACCAGCCGCACTAGCTTAGTGACGTAATTTTGCGATGTAATATTGATCTGTTATACCAGCAACAGTACTGCCATTTTGTTTGAGAGCATATTACTAATTGAGAAACAGCAGTTGGAGTCCCGTGTTTGTCTATTTTTTTTTTCGGAAGCTCTTAATACCTGTTCCTTGTTTATTTGTTGATCATAATTGAGAAACGCAATTTAATTTTCCATTTATTAGAGTTTTGTTTGTGTGTGTGAAATATAATTTGTATGGCGTCAAGCAAGAAAAAGGAAGCTGATAGCGGCATTTATTTCAAGACATATAGACTGATGGCAACTATTTTAAAAAAATAGTCAAGAAAAGCATAATTGTTTGATATGTTTTGAAACCGTTTCGAATATAAAAGAATATCACTTTTAAAAAAAATGGCAAAAGTCAAAACATTCAAGCTTTGCAGACGTGAATGGAGAACTAAGTAAAAAAAAAAGTTAAAAAGTTGAATAAACATTCACTTGTCTGTAGATAGTTTTTAAATCATCACGAACAATTTTTTTCTACAAAGATATGTACAGTCTAATACATTGTTCTAAGTGTTTGATCACTGAAAACCAGACTCAGTAGCACTAAACTTCTCAACATCCATCCCTAAATTGTTAAACAAAGATGCCGAGCCTAATCTGGTGAAGAATGCAGCTACAATGGAACATCTCCATTACACGTTTCCAATAGAGAGTTGGACAAGAATTTACACTGATGGATCGACAGTGAAGGCAACTATGAATGGTGGAGCGGGAGTTTACATTAGACACCCAGATGCTACTACTGTGTCTCTAGCGGCCCCTACTGGAAGAATATGTCCCAACTACAAAGCAGAACTCTTAGCCCTTCTGATGGCAGCACAGCACACGAATAAGCTGCAAGCACATGCAGGCAAGGAGGTATTTCTTACAGACTCACTGCCAGCTATACAAGCCCTGGAAGCTAAATCCGCTGACAGCACAGTACAAAATCTAAAAAGAAAACTTGCTCAGCTTTCAGAAAAGTTCACTTGCGGTGGATTCCATCTCACTGTGGCATTGCAGGCAATGAGAGTGCCGGTGTCTTAGCTTAGGAGGGCAGTGCCAAAGAGCAAATTTACCAACCCCTGTCTTTTCAGGAGGTCAAAACCTTCATACAGAGAAAATCTGCAGTAGACTGGAAGACAAACGCTGGATAAGGTTATGGAAAAGACTACATCAAAGACCTAAGCAGAACAGACCAGTTCATTATATTTCGACTACGTACCGGACACTGTACTGAACGTAATAATGCCTAGAAAATCACAAACAGCGTTACAAAGCTGGGGTTGATTCGCAAAGCCCTGTAAAGGATATGCAATTAACTTAACCGGACACTGCAGACTTAACAAACACTTATATAGACTAGGAATAAGTCAAACAGCTCTCTGCCAGTGTCAGCAGACGGATCATACATCGGAGCATGTCCTGCAAGACTGTCCTCTCCTGTGTGAGCTTAGAAGAAACATGTGGTCACACACAGTCGACCTAAAACCTAAGCTGTGGGGAAAACTGACAGGCATGAAGCTCACTGCCCAGTTTGTGGTCCACAGTAAATTAAGCGCATGACCAGAGGTTGCTGAAGAAGAAGAAGTTCTACATGTTTTTGGGGGGATCAGTTCTGGTATTAAAGTTTTCAATGACGATTTAAAAAAAATTACAGGCGTGAATGTCATGGAGTTGTTGATTTTGTTGTCCGTATAATATTTTTTACACCAATGTCGCCGTTTCCAATATATACCGCCGTAACATTGTTTAAGTAATAACGGACCGATCTTTCACATGACAATTTATTGTTGAAACTCTTCAGGAAATGATCTGAATTTATTTGATCTGTTTTACGTGTTGTTTTTCGATGATAAAACCGACTCCATCGATCTGATATTGACATTTCCCTTTTCTAATTTGAAGCTCACACAAACTGTCAATCCAATTACAGTGTGATTCATCGTTGGCGCGTTTCACTTTTACACAGAGAATATCGAATTTTGTCAACTTAAGATTGTCCACGAGTTGGTTTTGTCTTGCTAATCCGAATCCGTTTTTCAAATTGTAGGAAATGATCTGAAATTTGTCCATTAATTGCTGTGATCTGGGACGGTCCAAAATGACTATCTTTTTTGTTCTTGAAGTTCATGTGGTTGACTCTTAGAGGGCACCGACCCGTGGTTTCCATGTCCCACTTTTGACTGTGTATTAGGTTCGCGAATGAGTTATTTACTGTAGCTTGTGGGGGAAGGGCGAAGGGTGTGTGGTGTGCTTGAACAAGATTCGTGGTGGTTACAAAACAGTTTATAAATAAATTATAACTAACGTATTTGGTCTAAAAGTCAGCCGTTCGTCAGTCTCTCGCATTCTCTATCTGTTGTGTGTGTCTGTGTGTGCGCGCGTGTGGCGTTTGTGCGTGTTAGTTGAATAACGCATTACATGTTGTGTTAAGGACATTTAACTATTTCAGTTTCCAATTCTATGTAGAATCTTTCAGCTTATAACTGTTATATCCCGTGTTAAGTGACGTTTTAAAACTTTTATGTGCCATGTTATGTGGACGTATATCTTCCACAACCTGAGATAGCAACATTTGTCAAGTTAGCACTGCAATTTGCTGTTGGTCTTGTTATATGTTCACTACCCTGTTGTTGCTTGTTGAACAGTTAGTTAACAAAACCGTCGACGTACACTTCGGGTAGGTCTACTATTGTTCACTATAGTCTAGCAGTCGAGACGATATGTTGGTCCTGTATCTCTTTGGCCTATAACGAGGAACTCGTTATAGGAGGAACCCTATTTCAACATTTAGATATCCACAAATTAACATGGTATTCCTCTAATGGCAGAGATAAAAACCAAATAGACCATATAATGATCAATGGACCCTGGAGACGCTCGCTGCTAGATGTTGTAGTCAAGAGAGGTGCAGATGTTGGTAGCAACCACCACCTAGTCACAGCTTATGTCAAACTTAAACTAAGAAAACAGGACAACAGAAAAACTTCCAAAAGAGGTTGATGTGATAGACTAAAAGACACGGAAGTAAGGGATAAGTTTATAATGCAGATAAAGAACATATTCCAAGCCCTAGAAAGTAATGAAACTACGGATGAAACTGAAAACATAGATAGAACATGGGACAACATAGCATCTATATATAGCAAGAGCAGGAACATGTCTAGGTACCCACAAAGAAAAGAAAAGAATGGATAACACCAACAACATGGAAAATAATAGACAGCCGAAGAATATTAAAAAGAAATTGTTAGAAGCAAAGTCCGAAAGACTGAAAGCAAGATACCAAGAACAGTACAAAGCGCAAGTAAAGAAATCAAACGGGCTGTGAGAGCTGACAAAAGAATGTATGTTGAAGACCTGGCAGTGCAGGCAGAAGAAGCAGCAAAAAGTGTGATCAGGGAACAGTGTACAAAATTACAAAGCTAATAAGCGGGAAACATTACAGGAGATCAAATACTCTCATAAAGGATAAGAATGGAATACTATTGACAACGGAAAAGGAACAAGAAATACGATGGACAGAGCATTTTAAAGAATTGATAAATAGACCACCGCCAACGGTAGTAGCAGACATACCAGAACCAACAGAGGAATTAGAAATTGGCATTGAAACACCCAGCCGGGATGAGATCATTACAGCAATTAAATCTCTTAAGAATAACAAGGCACCAGGAATGATAACTTAAACGCAGAACTATTCAAAATAGACCCAGAACTTGCAGCAATATATTGCAACCTTGTTTACTACTATATGGAATACCCAAATAATACCTGATGCATGGAACAGAGGAGTCATCATCAAGATCCCCAAGAAGGGCTCCCTTGCCGATTGTAATAATTGGCGTGGAATAACACTGCTTTCTGTCCCAAGTAAAATCTTAAGCAAAATCATCTTACAACGTATTACTGATGCTGTGGATAAGAAACTAAGAAAGGAACAAGCAGGATTTCGCAGAGGACGGAGCTGTATATGCCACATATTTGCTCTTAGAAATATCATAGAGCAATGCACAGAATGGCAAAGCAAACTCTATATCAACTTTGTAGATTTTGAAAAGCTTTGATAGATACACCGCGAAAGTCTATGGCGTATCTTAAGATGGTATGGAATCCCACTGTGTTTTATAAATATTATAAAAGCTGCTACAGCAAGTTTGCATGCAGTGTTGAAACTTCAGAACTAAAGTTTGAAGTAAAAACAGGCGTGCGACAAGGATGTGTTATGTCAGCCCTATTATTCAACACTGTCATAGATTGGGTGATGCGTAAAACAACGGAAGATAAGGCAAGAGGTATTAGATGGACGCTCACATCCACTCTGGAAGACCTAGATTTTGCAGATGACATCGCACTCCTATCTCATACACATAGAGATATCCAGGAAAAGACCTGCCGCCTTAACCAATATAGTGAGATGGTTGGGCTGAAAATAAATCAGAAGAAAACTGAAGTAATGACTCTGAACATAGCAACCCCAGCACCAGTCAAACTAGAAGGTAAAACCCTCCGAGATACAACCGCTTTCACATACCTTGGAAGTGTTATTAGCAATGAAGGAGGCGCTGGATCTGACATTAAAAACAGACTGAGTAAGGCACGAAGTGCATTCATGACCCTTCAGACCGCCTGGGAAATCTGCCCAATACAGCATCAGAACCAAGACTAGTATCTATAACAGCTGTGTGCTGTCAACATTGCTGTTCGGATCGGAATGCTGGAGAATGACAGAACAGGATATGTCCAGACTCTCCGCCTTTCATACAACTTGTCTGCGAAAAATCTTACGCGTGTACTGGCCGACTACTATCTCGAATCAAGAATTGCTTGCACGATGCCAAGAGAATATGGGCACTATCATCCGAAGACGACGCTGGAGATGGATTGGACATGTGATGCGCATGCAGACTGGCTCCGACACGAAAACTGCACTGAGATGGACTCCAGAGGGTAGGCGAAAGCGTGGAAGACCCAAGACGACCTGGAGGAGAACGATAGAGCAAGAGCTGAAGGAAATGAATCATAGCTGGAACACAATACAGAGGAAGGCCATGAACAGGGAAGAATGGTGTACGTTTGTTGCTGCCCTAAACGCCAAGGGCGTAACAGGCTAAAGAGAGAGAGAAGAGAGTATCTCTTTGGAGAAACACATACATCTCATTTTTACTTCATGAGGTCTATTCCGACTGTTGCCATGTTTGATACCAAATTGCTTCAGTAGTGACAGATTGTTAATGGTGCCTAATAATTTGCTCACTTACGAACTTTGATAAAAGTATAATTGGAGTGTGGATAGGTAGTTAGTCGACGCACATCAACATCAGGTAGGTAGACTAGTCGTGTAGCTAACGGTAGGGAAACAGGAAATTGATAACAGTTCGTTTGACATATTGCAGGTGTTAATGGCGTATCGTATCAATTAATAGTGCACTTGTTATAGATAAAGAATAACACGTGTACTAAACAACCTTAGGTATCTGTGTTTACGTTTGACCTCTTGTATAGTTTTCTTCTTTGATATCTCGATCATTTGTCTATATATTGTAGAACATCTCAGACTTGGCACGGTTTGTTTGGTTGTTGGGAAGTTATATTATTGCATTCTTCTACGTTGTTGAGAATTCTCGCTGATTAATAACTCTGATAATGTGGTAAAACTAGCACTTATCTTATCTTATCTTATCTTAACCACATTTGCCGTGAAGCGTCGTGGGGAGAGTTAGTTTCTATCTTGTGCCAGGTGTGTTGCGCTTGACGTTGTCAGTCCATACTTTCGCAGGGACTCTGAAATGTTATCTATCCATCTTGTTCTTGGCCTGCCTCGTGCTCTGCGCCCTGAGTGTCGATTATTATAGGCACGTGATGGTAGTAAATGTGGTTCCATTCTCATTAAATGGCCGAACCACTTGAATCTTTGCTTCTCGATGTACTGTATGCATGGTATAGTACCAACGATGCTTCTGATATTCTCGTTTCTCACTCTATCTCGCCTTGTAACGTTGACAGCTTTTCGTAGACATCTCATTTCACATGTTGTAATCTTTTACTAGCACTCAGCACTAGTATATCAACATTGCTCTAAACATATTTCTTGAAGGAGGCAGGGTATGGCCATGTGTTTCTCTGCTCACTATCGTATGTTGGGCAGGTCTGCAGCATGTGTTTCAGTGTCATAGATCTGGTACCAAGATTGCACTGACCCGTTGTGCCAATCTTGAATCTGGTGTATAGATCTAAAAAAGCGTTGGAAGAAGAAGAAGAAGAGACAAGAGGTTCCCACTGTGCTCTAAAAGTCGTTTGATAGTTGGTTTGACCACTTCATTTGTTCCGATATCCTTTTGTTGCAGTACGACACCTGCTTTGGTCTCGGAGCTTAATTACTCGGAGTTTTGCATTGGGTTGATACTCACTTGTTGGTGCTCTTTTTGAAGCATTGGACAAGATAATCCATCAGCGCACATAGATCACTGCTTTTTGTGTGTGGCTTTTAGGGTTGTATTACTTTCAGAGAATTTGTGAAGATAACAATTTGTTTCTCAGTCTGGGCTTTCTTTTCAACATGTGTGTTCTTCTGCATTTCTCAGAGCTTCTACTTCAGCATTAAAGCTATTAAAGTATGTCCTAGTGACAATTAATAATCATGAGTGGTTCTTATATATAGAATACTACATCATCCATTTTCGACCTCATTTCTAGCAGATATCTTTTAATACAAAACTTTGCTAGAAATTGTTTAGCTATGTACTTGTTTACTATAAGTTTTCGTTCTTCAGATTGCAGTATCCGGTTTTTTTTTTTAATCTTTAAAGATTGAAACACCCAGCTATTCCAGTAGTGACTAAAAGACAGATTATAAATTCAATCTTTATACCAACACTGTGCTACCAGAGCCAAACATGGGCACTGACAAAAGAACAAGAAAGGAAAATTACCACATGCGAAATGAGATGCCTGAGGAAAGCAGTAAATAAAACAAGAAGAGACCATATAAGAAATGAGGAAATTAGGAGAACAGTCGGAACAACACCTACTATTAGATTTATTGAAAAACAGAGACTCAAATGGTTTGGCCACTTGGTCAGAATGAACCCGAATACTCCAGTTGCAAGAGCGTACAACCTAAAAATGGAATCATCAAGAGGAAAGGGCAGACCAAGAAAAAGATGGGTTGATGGAGTTACAGACATCTTAAAACTCCACAATACCACACCATATCAAGCGACCGAGTGTGCATTATCTCGGAAACCGATCATCAGTTAAACCTGCTACGCCTAGCGGCAAAAAGCAGAGAAGGACAAAAGAAAGAAGAAAGAAAGATTATTCTTCTTCTTCGATCGTTCTAGGCCTGTTTTAATCATTCTCATTGTGATATATAAACAGCCAACCCCGAACGTGATGTACGTGCACCAGCCTTCAGCACCTATTGGAGCCCAGTTGCTTATCCTTCGGTGGGGTGTTCGTTTTCAGCCAGCTTTTGATTTACTAGGGTGAGCTTTCCTTAGGGTTCGATCAGCTTTGCCGTATTTTTGGGCTTTGTGATCTACGCCGGGACAGTGAGTTACGCTGTTTATGCCCGTTCTGACTGAGAAATATTCTCGGGGCTTGTAAGCTTATCCTCGGACGGCGTCTTACTCGTATAAGACACCGTGTAAAGTATCGGCCTTCGCCAATGTTCAGACCCGAACTTCCTGTTTGATCCGTACATTGTCGGCCTTGCTTTACCGTACATTTTTGAGTTTGATCCGGGGAAGGAACATTCTCAGCCTCTTCTAGACGCGTATTGGTACGTGGCAATTTGCAATTAACCTCGAAAGCACTGGCATGGGGCCGAGTACAAACAATGTAGAGGGTCGTTTCAGTCGGCACTATCAGCGTAACTGAGGATTTTGCGCTCGCCGCCATCACCCGCCCCAGTTATTCCGGGGATGTTAGTTACGACTGCAATCGAACCTTGCCCGGTTGCCCCAAGGCTGGCAGTTCCGTTAGGCATCACCAACCTCAGTTCTTCCGGGGATGTTAATTTTAATCGCACAGTACCTTGCACGGTTTTCCCAGGGCGGGTAGTTTCGTTATGTACTAAACGCAACTTGTTCTTTTGCGCTCGGCAAACCTTGCCCAGTACATGTATCTGCACCGGGCTACCAATGCGGGGTCAGCTGCAATCTTCTCTCGCACCAACACGAGGGTAGACTTTATTCGTTACGGTCCTGTCTTATTTATTCTTGCCGACGGGCTGGCAATGTTTGCCCCTCCTCAGGGCTTCGAGCTTCTCCCTACGTGGGCATACGTTTGGTCACTGGATGCACCTCTCATCCATGTCTGAGACGTTTCGTTGCTGTTTCTTTGCGTTCAGGGACTTCGGAAACTATCTTGTTGGACATCGGTGGAGATTTGTGCATTTTCTTTGTATGTATCTTTATCGTGTTTCCGTACTTGCACTGCTACCCCTACCAGTAGTTTTCTCTCCCCGATCCCTGCCCCTCTTAGCCAGACCGGAACCATAGTCTGTTTCCAGGGTCACTGCGTGGAGGTTGGGGACAGGGTCTTGGTTAGCGCGCCCCTCGCTAACCCTGGCTCATGTTACCACCATGACCTCATGAGCCTTTGACCCCGAAAGATTATTCATTCTACTTGATTGAGATACAATCCCGTTTGGTCTCTTCTACGTCAGTAATGTTTGTGGTTTATGTGTGGATCATGTAACTCCAAAGTTATGAAACTAACCGTGTATAAATTGTTCTCTCATCACATCCGTTCTTATATCTGTTTAACGTTAAACATTGAGATGAAGAGAAGTAAATTCATGTGTGTTCAATTGTAGACAGCTTAACTGGAAGAAGGACAACTTTGAAATTCATGTGTGTTCAATTGTAGACAGCTATTTCTGGAAGAAGGAAAACTTTGAAATTCATGTGTTCAATTGTAGACAGTTATTTCTGGAAGAAGGAAAACTTTGAAATTCATGTGTGTTCAACTGTAGACAGATCAAGACACTTCAGTTTTTAAAGGAGTTAATGCCTCTCTTAGCCGATGCGCTCCCATTTTCCAAGAAAATATATTGATAATCACAAGGAATACATAAATAATTTGAGATATGTTGATGACACTTTATTTATAGCGCAATATTGATCTTAATAACAAAATGCGAAAATCTTGAAGAAATCAATGATAGTGTTGTAGACAAATGTGCAGACACGGGCTCAGCTTTAATAGCAAACGGACGGAAGTGAGTGTTCTAATCTAAGAAATATAAATCACAAAGTAACACCATGGTGAAGGGAGCACTATAAATCCAAGTAAAGGAAGTAAAGTTGATAACCCGTTTTTAAAAAATACAATGTGATATATTGGAGAATACGGTGTTACAGCGTTGGTCAACGGCACGCCGGTCACCTGTATTTCCAAGTGTTTCTTTTGTACAAATTGAGGTTGTGCCGACTTGGTAGTCATTATATGCAAAATAACTCCCACTTCAACTGGAGAATTCGATCCTAGGACTACGCGCCTACGTAGCGTTTACACTAACTACTACATTTTCGCGACTGTCATTTAAACAAGTAAAGCGATTTAAATATATAGGGGAGAAATATCGTATAATGACTGCAATAGACCAGTGAAAGGCAATATTCCAGAAAATATATGGCATACTATGCAACAAATACTTGTCTATTGAGACGAGAAAAAAAAGTACCTCACTATTACATACATACAAAACTGACACATGGAAGTTAATCTTGAACAAAATAAATAATGGATATGGACAAATATGGAGCTCACGGAAATGTGGTTTTACAGAACAATATTAAGAATCACAAAACTGCTAAAAGAACTAAGGTTGACCGATAGAGGTATGTGACAAAAAAATGAACATTTTGACAAACATCTGAAGGAAACAGATATCGTCTGTAGCTCAAGCGGCAGTGATATCGATCATAAACCCAAGCGTACCTGGTTCAAACCCCACGGTGGGCAAGTTTGGAAGCAAATTCGTTTCCGTGGAATTTTTACAAAAATGTAAAAGTAGAATTTTTACAAAAAATTCAGAAAGCAATGGCAAACTACTGAACGTATAAGTGGTGCCTAAAAAGACTCGTTTACTGTGGTTGATGGCTACGTCCTGTAAAGGATATGCCACGATTTTCATTTCAATGCTGATGACACTGTCTTGGTAGTGAAAAGTGAAATCGATCTCCAGGAACTAGTTAAGATGTGGTGACAGAAAGTAACAACAAAGACATAAGTCAGATTAGCAAGAAGACAGAAGTGTTATTGTCATCTGACAAAATTAGATTCAAGTGCATCATTCAAATAAATAGAACGGAACGAAGACGAGTCTATCAATTTAAATACATTGAAACCCTGATAACATCATATAGTACGAGGCGTGTTCAAATGAAAACGGGACTTGTGGATTTATTTAAAAGTATCATACGCAAATTAACAGTTTAAACGGAATTAAACAAAGCAACCACTTGTGAATAAGAATGCACCTGGGTTCATCAGAAAAATCTCCGTATGCATTTAGGCAAGCATCCCACTGTTTAGGTAGACGTCGAATGCCGTCCGAGAAAAAGGTGCGTGGCTGCTCACTGAACCATGTGGTCACCGCTGTCTTCACGTCTGCGTCGCTGTTGAATCGCTGTCCTTTAGTGCTTTCTTCAACGGTCCGAACAAATGGAAATCACACGGGGACAAATCAGGACTATAGGCTGGGTGATGAAGAACTTCCCAATTCTTCTTTGCCAATGTTTCCTGCACAATTTTTGCGACGTGCGGACGAGCGTTGTCAGCAGATCTTGCACGGCCAGGTCAGACGCATATTGTTAACAGAAGAAGCCATAGCCTTGCATGATAAAGCAGTACTGACTGACCGTCGTCGGAGCATTCGTTCGCTTACAGAAAAATTCCATATGTCAATTGGGACAGCCCACATGGTTGTTCGGAAGAAATTGAACTATCGGAAGGTGTGTTCACAATGGGTCCCACGGATGTTGACTGACCACCATAAGGAAGAACGGATGGGGTGGAGTTTGAACCACTTGATGCGTTACAGGACAGAGGGTGATGCATTTCTGTTGAGCATTGTGGCAGGTGATGAATCGTGGTGCCACCACTATGAACCGAGCAACAAAATTAACAGCATGCAATGGAAACATCCAGGTTCACCAAAACCCAAAAATTCAAGACACAGGTTTCTGCTGGGAAGGTTATGGTGAACGAATTTTTGACCATGAAGGGCTTTTGTTGGCCGATTTTAAGGAACCTGGTGTCAACATCAATGCCGCCCATTATAAAGACACTTTAGACAAGCTGCATAAGGCCATCAAGGCTAAGCGACCAGGCAAGCTTTCTCAAGGTGTGATTCTTCTCCACGACAACGCTCGTCCGCACGTCGCAAAAATTGTGCAGGAAACATTGGCAAAGAAGAATTGGGAAGTTCTTCATCATCCAGCCTATAGTCCCGATTTGTCCCCGTGTGATTTCCATTTGTTCGGACCGTTGAAGAAAGCACTAAAGGGACAGCGATTCAACAGCGACGCAGACGTGAAGAGAGCGGTGACCACATGGTTCAGTGAGCAGCCACGCACCTTTTTCTCGGACGGCATTCGACGTCTACCTAAACAGTGGATGCTTGCCTAAATGCATACGGAGATTTTTTCTGATGAACCCAGGTGCATTCTTATTCACAAGTGGTTGATTTGTTTAATTCCGTTTAAACTGTTAATTTGCGAATGATACTTTTTAAATAAATCCACAAGTCCCGTTTTCATTTGAACACGCCTCGTAGCTACAGATCAGAAATGAATGGTAGAATAGGCTAGAAAACAACATTCCAGAAAATGAAAGACATGATATGCAACCAGTCACCAGAAAGAGAGTTATTCAGTGTTACATATAACCAATGCTGACATATGTTTGTGTAGCGTAGGCAATAAATAATCAGAATGAAAAATCTACAGAAATGTGGTTTTACAGGAAACTGCTAAGAATCACATGGACTGCTAAATTTACCAACGTTGATATGTTTGAAAGAGATCATGACACAGCGAATATCCATTATCAATGTAAGAAAGTGGCAATCATCACTTTTCGAGCATGTAGTGGGAAAGGGAGGATTAGAACTCACTGTGACAAACAAAAAACTTAATAGTATGCGAGACAGAGAAGGACAGAGAGAGAAACTCTACGAACAGCCTGCCAGCATGGTACGGAATAGTGTCAACATCCAAACTTTTAGTCAGTACTAAGGACACAAATATGTGGAGATTAATGATTTAATACTGCTTCTGAAACCCGACACCGTATGTACATTTTTAAAATTATATTTCTTGATAAACAGGAATCAATTATTATATATGTATATTGTAGTGAATATCTTGTGATCGATGCCATTAGTGATATTTATAGCTGGTCACTTCCTGGAAGTAGTCGACAATATCGATTTAAGAATAAAGCGACCTCATGCTTTCGCCTGCTCTCCACTCACTCACTCACTATTATTGAGGTGCCGAAAGGTCTATATAATTCAGCAGTTCTAAACTTTTGGACATAACTGTTTATCAAATTGGTATCATATTTATGATGAAGTCATCCATTTGATATTAGTTATTTATATTCTGCCCACATAATGACTGTGAGTCTATGATTACTCTAGCGCAGATATTGTTGAGCATTTTAGGCAGTGGTAAAGTAACTATTCGCGTTTTAGCGCTGTGTTCTAGGAATTGATTTATTGTGTCAGTCCAGACATGGGTGGAAAGCCAGAATCGATTTTGAGCACCAGTTGTCTTTCGCTGGATATTATCTACCCATTGCAAAAGTTTTTAACAATTTGAAATTAATGGGATTTTCTGTTCTTCTTACACTCTTCTGATTATACACCGTGTCTTCTTGGTCACTTCTTTATTTGTCAATCACTCACTTTTCCAAGCATATATATTTTTTCCTGTTACTGTCAATTTGAGCACGTACGTAAAAGAACCATTGGCAGTCCAGAATCGAGAAGAGCAAGCCGCTGCTAAGCCGCTGTCCGCTCAAAATTCATTAGAAAAGATTAAAAATAAAATTCCTACACAATTATCTTCACCATCTTCAAAATTACATCGCGGACACTCGCCGGTGCTACGGAGTTCGTGCACTGCAGCTGAGATCTTCCTGTGTACGAAATAGATCAGAGCACACATGGTTACTCACCGAATTGCAATGATGATGGTCCTATCAAATCAATCACTCAATTCGCTGTCAATGCTGCAAACAGCTAGGGATTGTATGCCGCGTTAGGCATGATAAGCAAGAAAAAAACACCAACGTTGACTTGGAATGAAATATATCAACAGTTATAAAGTTCTGACAGTACAAATCAGTATTGACATCATCAAAACATCTAAATGTGTACATTATGTTGAGTATTGTACATTCTATCTGTTCAGATTTCATTATTACAAATTCGAAGTTTCTGTTCTGTAGTGCAATCAAACAGATTGCAGTTTTGGATCCATATTTTGTTTGGCCTAATATGTGGAAGTGGATGTTTATATGTCTACACTGTTTTCTTTGCACACTGTCAATTATTTTCTCTCTCTCTCTCTCTCTCTCTCTCCCTCCTCCCTCCCTCCTCCCCGTATTAGTTACCCTGATTTACTTATTGATCGTTCTTTCCTACAAACGTCTCTCCTCTTCCCAACCCCAACATACTGAGGAATAGGGCATGTATGTTTGTTGGGTTTTTTTGGGGGAGTGTGAAAAGGAGATGGTATAGGCAAAAGTAGATCATTTAGTCTAGAGACATTTTATGACAGAACGAGAGCATACACATTTTTTAAACAGTTTGTGTGTGTTTGTGATCAAATGGGAGCACCATTAGTTATATAACTCCTGACATCAGATTTAGTTCATGATTTTAACATTTCTATCAAGTCACACATTTACTTGATTTGGGTAAACCTTGATTTTGGTAAACCTAGATTTTGATGAACCTAGATTTTGATGAACCTAGATTTTGATGTTTACACATTTTGAGGTCATGCATATGGATGTGCTAAGAAAATATAGACTTGCTCGTTTTATGACATCAGATTCTCTATTTTTATTTATTTTGTCTATCTGATCCCACAGGATGAACAGGTTGCTCGTAGTAATAAAGCAGAAAAAATTCGTATAGCTTTAGAGAAAATCAAGGATGCAAAGATACGGAAGGTAATTAAGAGTATTTTGGATACCTCATAAATTTATGTGTCTGGTATTTGGCGTGTGTATATTTTGTTATTTGGATTTTAGCTAACAGATGTACAGGATAGTTGATACTTGGCCAGTGTTCTCAACACTGTTATAATTCAGCAATCTATTGATCACCATGGTTACTTGTAGTAAATTAAACCTAGGATTAATGTGACACATACACGTTAAATAAGAGACCATAGCTAGAAGTTTGTATAGCAGAATGCTGAAGAAGTAGACTTGCCAACAGTTAGTTACATTTTAGAGAAATTTATGGGAATTAGCCAAAAAAATAGGATGTGGTGGGGAATTGAATGCTGTTTGCCTAATTAATTGGCAGGTTATAGAGAAAGGGAAAGAGAAAGAAAGAGATATATATTTAGATCAATCCTCCATTTAAAAAAATGTAAATTGCATTCATAGAAAATTTGACATGCAAGGAAATCACATACATCTATGTACATTACATCCACAGATGTCAGAACAAAAAGGATAGCATGAAACCATATTAAATGCAGTTTGTAAAATGCAATTTAATCAGATAAATATATAAAACATTCAACAGTTATTAATATAAGCTTAACAGGAGTGATGTTTTGAAAATTATTTTAGTTCAACAAAATTGAATAACCACTAAAATAAGTAGACATTTGGGAGCAAGCTGCATATTTTGATGATAGATGATGACATATCTAGGAAACAATCTGCATATTTTGATGATAGATGATGACATATCTAGGAAACAAGCTGCATATTTTGATGATATAAGATGAATCTGAAACAAACTGCATATTTGATGATGAAGAAATCAAAAAAAGCTGCATATTTTGATGATAGAAGATGATATCAGGAAACAAGCTGCATATTTTGATGATAGAAGATGACATCCAGGAAACAATCTGCATATTTTGATGATAGAAGATGACAAACTGAAACAAGCTGAATTTGATGATGAAGATGACATCAGGAAACAAGCTGCATATTTTGATGATAGAAGATGACATCTAGGAAACAAGCTGCATATTTTGATGATAGAAGATGACATCGAAAATCATATTTGATGATGAAGATGACATCCGAACAAGCTTATTTTGATGATAGAAGATGACATCCAGGAAACAAGCTGCATATTTTGATGATAGAAGATGACATAACTAGGAAACAATCTGCATATTTTGATGATAGAAGATGACATATCTAGGAAACAATCTGCATATTTTGTTGATAGAAGATGACATAACTAGGAAACAATCTGCATATTTTGATGATAGAAGATGACATATCTGAACAATCTCATATTGTTGATAGAAGATACATAACAGGAAACAATCTGCATATTTTGTTGATAGAAGATGACATAACTAGGAAACAATCTGCATATTTTGTTGATGATAGAAGATGACATAACTAGGAAACAATCTGCATGTTTTGTTGATGATAGAAGATGACATATCTAGGAAACAATCTGCATATTTTGTTGATAGAAGATGACATTCTAGAAACAATCTGCATGTTTTGTTGATAGAAGATGACATATCAGGAAACAAGCTGCATATTTTTGATGATAGAAGATGACATATCTAGGAAACAATCTGCATATTTTGATGATAGAAGATGACATCTAGGAAACAATCTGCATGTTTTGTTGATGATAGAAGATGACATATCTAGGAAACAATCTGCATGTTTTGTTGATGATAGAAGATGACATATCTAGGAAACAATCTGCATATTTTGTTGATGATAGAAGATGACATATCTAGGAACAATCATATTTATGATGAAGATACATCTGAAACAACTGCATGTTTTGATGATAGATGATATATCTACCAGTGATGTTGCCTTTCCTTGCCATAAAGTTGATATCTAAAACAATGAAAAATAAAAATCTGTATACAATTTTGTTCCCTATTTCAACAGTCTGAATTACATTAAAATTTTTGTTTACATCTTCCTTCAGTTGTTTGTACGAGCATTTGCCAAAGATGGAAGTAGTAAAAGTATCCTGGTTGATGAGAAAATGACTGTTGCACAGGTTTGCAGTCAGTTGGCTGACAAGAACCACATGCGACTAGACCACAAACTGTGTGTTGTTGAACTGATGCCTGAACTACTGATGGGTATATATTTCAAATATTCCAGTATAATTGTGCTTTTGTTGTAAGATTCAGATCTGTGTAGGTAACCCACTCAGAAAATGTGACCACCTTAAAAGTTAACAAGAAGAATGTTCATATTGCTATCTTAATTTATCTATTTTCATGCAAACATTTTAATGTTATAGAACAGGTAATGATACTTTCAACACATTTGATTTTATATACACCATCCTAATATGTTTTGATGAAAGACAATTTTGTCAAGAAGGTAGCAATTCTTGCATGATTTAATTCTTACTAAAATTGATTTCAATATTTATTGGTGTTTCAGTATAATCATGATATTTTCATGTCTATTTATTATAAATAAATAAATAATTCTACACAGAACGAATTCTTGAAGATCACGATTCTCTGGTAGAGAATATGGTTATGTGGACCAGAGACTCTAAGAACAAAGTAATGTTTGAGGAAAGAATGGAGAAATATGACCTATTTAGACATCCAGAGGTCAGTTGATTTTTCTCTTGTTAAATGTTGGCTGATTGTGATAACATGTCTCATAGAAAGAGATAAAATATTAAAGTATTTAGGTTAATAACTTGTGGACATTTAAAACAGAGAATGACATTAAGTTCTTGCTTTTTGAAGAATATGAATTAGTAGAGATTTTTATTTGTAGTACAGAAAATGTTCTTTTTGTGCAAATATCAGATAGAAGCAGTCATCCATTTTTATTGAGTTAGAGCTCATTATTGCATCAGGATCAGCAAAGAACTGAAGATGTAGAGAAGATATTCAATGGTTTAATAACTTGGCATTGAATAAAGGAAATTTATCAATAAATAGTGATAGTTGTTAGTAGTTGTGACAAAAATAAATCCATTTTCAGGTGGTATCACTTGATAATCAAGAATATGATGATAATATAATATCTGGTATGCAACATTGTAGACAATAAATAAAGCAGTCAAATAAAACAACTAAGGAATAGCTTGTATACAGTGGTATAATGTATGATTAACATAATTAAACCAAAGTACACTGAGTGACAGAAATAATAAAATCTACCATATGATTAAGTTCAGAGAGTTGCAATTCAATTTTTCCCACCTCATTAATTGTACAATATCATATTTCTGTTAGAAATACCTTCTGAGTCCTGTCACAAAGCATGGACCTCTGGCTCCACAACAAAAAGACAAATTGATACAGGTTAGTAAACACGTCCTACAATATACAACATAGTTGACGTATAACAATCTGTAACTTACTACTGAGAAGCAGCATATCTGTTAGATAATGGGAGGCTGTTTTCAACCAATGTCATCATATATTGCCTTATTTTTATGTTGTATGATTTGCTTGATTGAGACCATTTAGTCAAAATGTTGATCTAGCCTGCTGCTGTACTTTGTACAATTATCTGACTTTGTGTTATGTTATTTTACCTTTGGTATATAGTTTCAGTCTACTATATTCCATTTATTCTTGCACTAACTGGAATATATATATTATAAAAGTATTAGCATTATGAATCTCTTTACAGAAGAATGAATCGCAAGCTATGGAAACATTGCAAACTTTCACTTGTCTATTATATTGTTTAAAAGTTGTGTTTTTATTATGTGTGTAACTCCCGTGCACTTAATTGTATTTAGTTAAAATCTAATAAGTACATTGTCATTTATCAGACATCTAAACTACTCACAATTATCTTCAGTTATACACCCACATTTATTTCCTCAGGAATTGTTTGCTCCTGACAGTGTTTATATACCTGCAGTTGAAGGGGCTCTGTACTTGAAATCTGATGGCAAAAAAGCATGGAAGAAATTTTACTTTGTACTCAGAGCTTCTGGACTTTACTACAGTCCCAAGGGAAAGGCCAGCAAGGTTAGAATAAGAAATTGTTTTTATATATCATCAGCAGAGGGGGGAGTGGAGTGTTGTGGGAAATGTGAAACATCCCAGGTCTTAAACTTACATGCTTGTTATCATAGATCACAGATATCCATAACACAAGGAGGGGGAAGAACTGTGCAACTATGTATCTACCTGGAATGGTGTAAGGTTAGTTTAATAACCAGTCAGAAATTACTCTTTCCTATTAGTTTTGGAGCCCTAATTTTATTTTGTATTCATTTTTCACATAGAATTGGCTTTCATTATATACACATTTTTGTTGATCCTCCTTGTCATTATTGTTGTGACATCTGCAGAATCCTAAAGACCTTGTGTGTCTAGTTCAGTTTGAATATGTGGAAGTATATCGTGGTCTCGGCTGGAAAAAGAAATACCATGCTCCCACGGATCACTGTTTTGCTCTCAAGGTATTTACAAACTGTATTGTCATATGTTATAATTTATTAGACCTAATTTCTTTTATTGACAACATACTGTAGCTCAGATGATTATATTTAAGCAGACAGTATCTGCTGTAGACACTATTCTGTATCGCCCGAGTGGTTACAGGCCAAATTTGTGTGTATAGAATTGAGCCATATTTTATTGCCATGCATTCCGTAGATGGCTTCACTAAGGATGTTTGGCTGAAATCGGTGCACATGTCCTAAAGACGGTGTAGGGAATTTAGGGGCCTACCAAAACCAATGTGCACGATCACGTTTCTTGGCAAAGATCAATTATCACTATTAACAATTGATTAAAATTGGTCAGATAAAGAGACAGATCTGCGAAGAAACTATTCTGTATAACTTGTTGTGGTAGAATGATCATTTGTGAAGTCTTTGATAAAGAGATTTGATGTTTTAACCTTCTGTCCAGCATCCCCAGATACAGAAGAAAACATCCAAGTACATCCGTTATTTTTGTGCAGAGACTGAGCCTGCTTTAGACCAGTGGGTCATGGCAATAAGAACTGTGAAGGTAAATGCATTTTAAAACTCTTACTTTCTTATGTCCAGTAAATGGGCCACAGTGGCAGCTCATACTATGCATGAACAGTCAGGGTTAGAAAACATATGGTTGTGTTAATATGACCTTATTTCACACCTGCATAGTGCATACAGGAAACAGACATGTCTGGCTAATGAAGCAGGGATCAACATGATCTTCTCTTACAAAGATTTCTAGTGGGGACATATATGTTGACAAGGAATCAACCCATCATCTTCAATATGCCTCCAAATAGTAAAGTGACAGTAAAATACCTTCTGGAGTAAAAGACCTTCCAACCTATTGCATTGCACCCACAGTCACATTGAGTTAAGCAACACTGGGATTTAAAATAAAGCTCTAGAAAGCTATCCAGGTCTAGAATCACCAGAATATAGAATATCCACCAACCTGGAGTCAAAAAGTATCAACTTTACTGCCTGACATAGGAACAAGAGTGCAAACTTGTACTACCCCAGGGACGGTAACAGTTCAGCAAATTTGAACTGTAATGTTTTTTTAAAATATCAAGCACAATCCTCAGGTGATGTCTGTTTGTGATGACCAATCATCAGTTTTATATTTACGCTTTAAGGAATGTATGTGTTGTTCTGGATATTCCCTGTTATCTTGAACACTTTTTTTCTACATTTGCATACATCATCATCACCACCTTCTCTTTCTCTGTAATAACCATATAACATAGGGCTGCAACTTTTGATAGTCACATATGTCTACTAAGAATTTTCTTATTTTACTTGTTCTAATGTTTGCTGATTGCTTTATAACAGTTTTCTGCTATTTTGGATTATTTATTTATTTAACAATCCCACTCCTATAACTTCCGTCATGGAGTACTGTCAAAGTAATGAATAGTATGTTGTTGTCCTGTATGTTTCTTTTCTCTCTATCTGCACTTTCTGTGTCTGTGATGTACTGTGTATATATTGCTGGTTGTGTTTAACAAGTCTATAATAATATAATAATTCCTCTCATACCATTATATGTTACATAGGGCCTGCAAGTAACTTCTCCATACCGCTCTATCCTGGGCAACTCGCTCAATCTCATCCATGGAACTGAGACTGATACCTCTTGCCTCTCTCAGCAAAGTTCGTTTCAGGTCTCCTTAGGTCGACCTCTCTTTCTTGAACCCTTTGCATCCCACTTCAATGCCTGCTTTGATATTCGTTGATCATTTCTCCTCAAGGTGTGTCCAACATATCTCCATCTTCTCTTTCTTATAACAGTTGTCACTAGTGGTTGACCAGACATGTCTCTGATTTCATCACTTCTCCTGAATTCTTCCATTTTATATTCATTATTTTTCGCAGACATCTATTTTCAAATGCATTCAACTTGCTTTCTATATCTTTAATCATTTTCCAACTCTCGCTGGCATATGTTAGTGTTGATACAACATTTGAATCGAAAATTCGTAATTTAGTTTTAATACTATATAATTTGCAGTTCCATATTTTATTTAGACTTTTAAAAGCTGATGTTGCTTTGCCAATTCATATCATAATTTCTTTTTAACATTTCCCATGCAATCAAAATTGCTACCTAAATAGGTGAACTGCTCCGTTATTTTTATCATTTTAGATTTCAGGGTGCTATCTGCGTTACTTGCCATAGGTCTCTTCATTATATTTGTTTTTTCATAGCTTATCTGCAGTTCAACTTTTGATGCTATAGATAAGTTGTCTGTTTTCTTTGCATATCTTGGTTGTTTCTACTTAACAAGACAATATCATCTGCAAAATCCAAATCTTCTAGTTGACTATTTTCTGTTTTCTAGTTGACACAAGTCTATACTTATTATTACTTCTGACTGTCTGATAACAAGTTGTGCTATGTAAACAAGATGAGCTTTTCTATTATTATCATGGGTAAATAAATGCTCACCAGCGAAATATCTTTGATATTGTGAATATTTAATTTAACAGTTTGACATATTTTATGCTAATCTTGATGTTGAGCGACTAATACTTTTTTTTTTTATAGTGAATGTACTCTTTTTAGTGGCTGTAATTATCCATTTGTTTAGTGATTGTACTCATCTCTTTGTTTAATTAATAGTCATTCTGTGTTTATTATTGTAATCATCCTTTGTTTAGTGATTAGTCATCTCTGTGTTTAGTGATTGTAATCATCCCTATGTTTAGTGATTAGTCATCTCTGTGTTTAGTGATTATAATCATCCCTTTGTTTAGTGATTAGTCATCTCTGTGTTTAGTGATTATAATCATCCCTTTGTTTAGTGATTAGTCATCTCTGTGTTTAGTGATTGTAATCATCCCTATGTTTAGTGATTATGCTGCAATTGTGTTACCATACTCATTGCCCATGTCTACTGTTTTTACAGCTGGGTAAACAAATGCTCCATAATTATGAACGACTCACACATGAGATCTCCATGTGGGACTTGAGACAACCAGAAACTGGGGCAGTGGCTGCAGATGATGTAGTGTGTCAATTGTTAAATCATGCAGACCTCAGTGACAGTCGTATGTCAGTTCCTGAACCTGGTGCTCGACATTCTGTCATTCAAGTCCTCAATCAATCATTAGTACGTAACTCTACTTCTAGTGATACTGCCAAAGATATACTGAGCATAGATGTTTTGGCAATCTCTCCAAACAAAAGTTCTGAATCTGGAAGTGGATGTGATGGAAGGTTTGTTAGCACTTTAGTTTCAATGTTTAAAATTTACAATGCTACATGAGCAGTGATATCTTTACAATAATTTTCTGTAGTAGTTGAATATTGTTGTACATTATTTGTAGCCATGTTGTCATAAGTCATAAAAATAACATACTAACCTGCAAGTTTATCAAATAGCATGTGTAATAAGTGTATTACATTATATAGTAATAATATTATAAATCCCATAACCCAGTTTTTTTTGTAGGATTGCTATAATGAAACCATCAAAACATAAGTGCCCTTAAAGTTCTCTTTCGTTCCCCGGAAAGGCGGATGTATGTGGAAAAGCCCTTTCCTGATCAGTCCTTGATGTTATCAACTCATACTTTCCTTTACCTTCCTCCTACCACAGTCAACTGTTTCCTGAAGAATTTTTATTTTAGATGTCTGTTCACATGTCGAAGCTATGCGAGTTATTTCACTACTGCCAGAAGTGTTTCCTGCTGACCTGTCAGCGTAGTTATTTTATTTGTTTTGTGTTCTTTGGTAAGAGATCCACAACAGCCTTCTCTAACATTAATATTCAAAAACTTTGATTCTTCTCTCTATACCTTTGTTATTGTCCAGCTCTCATATCCATATAAAAGAATCTAAAGTGCTAGTGATTTGTATAGGTTCATCTTCATAGAAAAAACTGATGTTACTTCATAGTTACTACATGCCATGAATAATGTATATAATTTATATTATATCTTATTCTCTGCATCTAGAATATACTATATGATATTATTATAGTATTGATACAGATAATCTTGTTAGGTTACAACACTTTTGTATTTTTATCTAATAATGATTTTTAGACTTAATAACAGGAGTTAATTAGTATAACCACACTGAAATACATGCTTGGTAGAAGATCTGAACAATTATGGACATGTCTGGTGTGCGATGAAGATGATCCTCAAATGAACAATATTGTTATCTTATTTAATAAAGATTTTATGTTTTAAGATAACCTCTGATTACATTCTTTCTTCTATGTTCTGATTACAGATCATTAAGTGGTTCCATTGGAAGCTCATCTGTTGGGTCCAGTATATCAGAATCTGGTCACAAGACTCCGGTCAAGCGTGTTTCATTCAGTGCAACACATAGTATAATCAATGGAGACTCAGGTGAACAGACAATCAAACACAGGGACTCTATTATAAGTGCATCAACAGACTCTAGTGAGGACTCAAATTCCAGTGGAGAGATCCGACTGGGATCAAGTTTCAGGGTAGTAAATGAGACCTAAGCTACCAGTTACAACAGAGACCACAAGACAACTAGCTGACATGTGCAATGTATCTATGGATGAAACAGCAGAATGTATTTATGCTGAGACACATCATCGTGGGTCACAGTCAGGATTTTCACGCTCTGATAGAAGAAGATCATCCATGCAAGAACGTCGAGGATCTTGTGGCTCATCTGGTTCAGAAAACAGCCAACGATCAGCTCAATTAAAAAACTCCTGTTTGTCTCCCAATCTGAAACAGCATTCATTAGACAGGGGATCAGAAATGTCAACTATTCATAAGAAACAGAACAGTCCCAGTTTAGAAAGTCATTATCAACATGTGAGAAGAAAAAGTGAGCCATTAACTGTGCCCAATGTGACTAAGGAACAGGAAGAGCCACCTAGTTCCACATACTCCACTGTTTACTCACCTTTGAGAGAAGAACAAAGGGTGCTTGAAGAAGTAGACACTACATCTCCCTACACAAGTCAGCAAGAAATCTCAGAGCCACTTTATTATCATATCAAAAGCCCAAAACCATCACAACTTATCAAGGCACCTGGTGACAGACTGAGCTCTGCAGCTATACCTCCACCCCTACAATTCAGGGAAACTACAGATGACAGTATTCATATACCCATCTCCTACAGTCATCGTGAACCAACTCCTTCATTTCACCCAATTCCTCCAGTTCATGTACAGTCTATGCAAGTTCCGCCACCACCACCACCACCAGTTGCAGTTAGTTCACCTGTACCTCCAGCTCAAACAGCAAACATTCAACAAAGACCACATCATCTGAAGGAATCTCACTACAATACTAGTGTTTCTCTGTCCCATGTTATTCATTCTAAATCATCACCTCCACCAACATTACCTAAACCAAACAGCAATTCAGCTAGCAGTGTCGGCAGCACAACTCCAACACTAGCTGGGCTTCCAAGACATGCTCCTCCACCTCCTCTTCGACTGTCTACTAATGAGTTCACATATTCATTAAAGTCTAGTGCGGACTCTCCTTCTGGGTCTCCTCTTCATGTCAACACACATTCTTCAGTGACTACTATTGGACCAAAACTTCCACCCCCAACTCTTCCCAAATCTGCAGCAGCAACTACCACCAGTGTTACAGGTAGCTGTATGAGATCATCATCACCATTTACCAAATCAACATCAGTCGATGGACAGTCCAAAAAATACATTAACCAGGTGAATTCATCGCTACCCAGAACTGCTGGAGGCCACCAAAACATACAAGAAAATGAAATGAGTGGCTGTCCTCCTCAATCTCCATCTCTGCCATTTTTATCAGAACTTTCCAAAAGGGGACACATAGAACCTGTGACTGACAACCCATGTGTTGAGTTGAGAAATGGGCGGCCAATGTCAGTCTTACAGCAACATCGTAGATCTGCATCTGCTGGAGGTATGGTAGTTAAATTTGATAAGAAAGCTCCACCACCTCCCCCTCCTAAACGTAATGACAGCACACGATTATCAGGGGACTTGGCCAAACAACCAAATAGTTCAGATTCAGATCACAGTGGAACAGGTATGCCTGTTCCAGACCCAATATATGAAAATTTTGATGGCATAATGGACATTGATGAATTGCCTCCACCACCCCCAGAATTGCTAGTTGATCTTCCTCCTGATTGTGAGGATGAAAGTTCTGGATCTACAAAAAAACCCAGACCGCCTCCTCCACCTCCAAAGCGATCCAAAGAAACTCAACTTTCTAGTCTTGAACTTTAGTTATTAAATGAGGTTATTTTTCTGTATATAAATTAATATATATATACACATATATATATTTGTTGTATGGAATCAAGGCAGTGAGTTTTATTGTCAGTATGAAAGAACTTGTCAGCAGCAAGCAGAATTGTTTCCTTGGTCTAAATACTAAATAAATGGACCAAAATTTGTATTCTACAAGCATTTCTACTTGAGTAATTTTTGCCAACTTGTCTTCATTCTTTCTTATCATTAAGCTTAATAAGTAAATGATACATGTTTTAAATAGTGTTTTTATTATCTCTATACCATCCCTTTAATATCTGTTGTGTGTATCATTTATCTATTACTGTCAGCTGACAGTCTAGTGTATGAAATAAATCATGTGAAATTGTTTCAGTTTTTTCACCCAGTCACATATCTATTGCTATAATTCAGTAACATGTTTTATATGAGTAAAATAAGTTCCAGAGTATTGTATAGAAATCATTTCAATTATAAGATACCAATTCTTATAGCTCTCATAATGAAAATCGTGGCATATCCCTTACAGGACTTGGCCACCAACCACAGTAAATGAGCCATTGATTTTCTAGACACCACAGCTTTTATAAGGGAGTGTTGTTTTTCTTTTAAAAGTCCAGTTTGTACTTACTACATGCTCTATTTATTTGAATGTAGAATTCAACTATTGACTGTATTAAGGAAATCCATAATATAGATGGCATACTCTGAGAAGAAATGATCAAAGAATCATAAAGCAGGCATTGAAGTGGGAGGCAAAGGATTCAAGAAAGAAAGGGAAACCCTGAAAGGAACTTTACAAAGAGATGTAAGAAATATCAGACCCAATTCCACAGAGGCATGCTTGTCAACACTAACATCTTAATATGTTTAGTGATGTACATAGTACTAAAGCCATCAAGCTACTGTAATGGCTTCCAAATATTTCAAGATGACCATGTCAGTTCTCCCAAGATGAAAATGAGTAATAGTAACATCTAAGAGATTTCATTCAGAAGTTTGATGGTGGAGATAGCTGGTATACAATTATGTCCATATATAACATTGGAGGTATGAGTAAACTCTGACAGCTTCTCCTATGACCAACAATCAGATACAGTAGATGTGATTTTATAAAGTTAGGTTTTTTGGTTAATAAAATCCTATTAGTAACCCAACTGTACAAAGCTGTGTCCTATTGAACAATATTTTCGGGTTATCTGTGGTTGGGGTAGGGATAATGACTCAAATCTATGAAAGTCTATTTGTCACAGAAAGGCAATGGAAAACTGAAATAGTATTGGAAACAATTTCTGCAGTGTTCCATTTGGAATGCTGAATTGAAATAACTAATATAAATGTTAGTGATAAGTTGCAATCCTTTGCTCCATTGGGAACGAAACATAATAAATAAATAAAGAAGAAGAAAGATCAAATTGAGTTTAATGAGGTGTCTGTAATATAAATCAATCAAAGGTTCAGTTAGAATCTGTTCTGTTCTTAAAGGAAAAATGTTCTAAAGCAGCTAACACTTGTAGAGCTTAAATTAGCATACACCCAGCGAGAGGTCATTGGTTAACAGAATAGACTTCTGTGTACTGGTCAGAGCCATAGATGCTATGTTACTTTCAGCAATTATTAACTTGATGCTTGTACACATTTCTCATCCGTCATACTTAAGTTACTTTTACTACTCATTTCACTTTTGTTGATTCCATACTTCTTCAGAGACATTATAGTTACTTCATCTACTGCAGTATCATTATACAAAAGGTGGTCTTTAATTGACCTTGGTATATATCACTTTTTTCATATCCGCTGTACTCACTACACTATTTGTCTTGTTGAAGACTGCTTGTCCAAGACAGCAGATAATGCTTGAGACTTTTATAGATGTCATAACTCTTACTTTGTACTCATGCCATAACCATCTGTTTTGTACCTCTGATCATTACAGCATGTTACTACAAGTATCATAAAGCCTTAATATGTGGTAATGGTTCGTCTTCCAATTTCATCAATAGATAAATATCTTGTGCCACTTGTGTATTGGTGTTAATGATAATTAGTGAGAAAACTTAAGGAAAGTAAACACATGAACAAAATAAAATCTCACTGATTTGTTAGAAGTTCTCAATTTTGAGTGTACTTGGTTTTCAGTGATGTTTTCTACAGTGTAGGTAATTAAGGAGTAATGTTTTTTCTTCATTATGATGGATTGACTAACAAACATACTTAGTTTAGTATAACTACCAAATGCAAATCCTTGATGGCAAATTGTACAGGTTACCTTGGGTGAAGGATAGACTTCATTGCACCAGGTTTTTCCTGTATAAGTCGCTCTCTGCAGAAATAGCACACACCACCTAAGGAGAGTATTGCACAAAATTTGTTGCTCCAGTAACTATCCAAGGGGTCAACTATCATAGGGGAATATCAGCTACCTTGAAATTAACAACTAGGTAAATTTTACAGGTTAATTTGTAAATTAACAGCTAGGTATTAGTGATGAGTACATGAAATTGTTATCTTTGGTCAGAATAGGATGCCTTTGATAATCTGTTATTGTTCTGATATGTACTTGGTACTGTACATATGTCAGATTAAAGGAATTCCAATGTAAATTTTAATGAATAAAATCCCTGGAGATATGTTTTTGTTTATCTTTATGTTAAGTGTTCAGGATCTTCTCACCTTGTAAATATGTCATAGTATTATACTGGAACTTGTGCAATGTTATCATTTTACTCTTGGAAGGGAATGTAGAGATTGGGGCAACATGAAGGCTGAACTTGAAATTAAACAGGCAGACATTTCAAGTGATGATAATGGGTCTGTGCAGTGTGGTGAAAAGACAGGCTGGGGTTTCTTGGCTAGTACGCATGGTAGGGTTGTTGCAGAGTGAAATGGAGCATACAGGACAACTACTTCCAGTATGAGGATGGAGATTGAGGCTGTTACTGCTGCCCTCCATTGGCTCTCTGTGACTCCATTTACTTGGGCCGCTGTTGTTTCTGACTCTCAGTGGGTGCTTCAGAAGGTCCAGATTGGCAGGTTGCACTATGAGTGGATGTTGTCTGTAGAGGTTTCCAACCTCCAGAGGCTTACATGGTTCTACTGTTCTAGGCATGCTGGTGTTCACGGCAATGAAAGAGCAAATAGGCTTGCATTGACAGCTCGTAAGGGAGTTGAAGTGCATAAGGGGTATGTTCTTCGTTCTCTTGGCGACATTCGCTTGGATGAGGACACTAAATTTGATGTTGTGATTCCAGCAATTTTCATCAGAAATCTTTCTAAATAATTCATAATATTATTACATTATATGTATTCCTGATACAGACAAATTAAGCTGAAGATTGTTAGAAATGGAGAAAAGTTACTTTAAAATTATCAGAAATGAAAGTAAAGAACCACATATGATGTCATGATAGAGGTCCAGGCTTAGTGTATGACAACTTTGATCTGTTAACATAACTCCCAACTAATGTTACATGTTTTAACACAAGTACTTCAGTGTATTTTAAAACAAATAAATAATATGTGACTCAAGAATTAGTATCTCTCATGCAGATTCATTTATAGAAGAAAGAAGAATTGTGATGAACTGATACTTATTTTATTTAGAAATATCTTCTAGATATGTGCAGTAATGAGCAATAGTTGTTGTCTTTTATGATGAAACCATATATTTGAAATGATACATCTACAATGCCAGTAGAAGAGAAAAAACATGTCCACATGTCCGTTTTTTTATTTGGGCAATTTAAACAAATCTAGTCGACAATTTGGTTTTGATAATAGTCGATTTATTTCAAAACTGGTGCTAATAAATTATTTATATTGTTCGAATAATTTCCATTTTTTGTGTGCATCAGTTAATATTTTATATATTCATTTGCTTTTAATAGGACAGACATTTTAGTTTTCTCTGCAAGTCTTACAGTGACTATTTCCTTTTTAATTTTGATTGTCAAAATGAGCATGTTTGTCTCAATGAGTGTCACATTCCTTTTCTGTTGTTTATTTTGTACATTTCTTTTAAATAGACAAGCAAATCAAATCTGATTTAGCGCTTTAGTGTTGTCTGTGAGGGAGAATGAATGAATTGCACAAATCTGAAGTGAGTGTAGATGGTCACACTGTATTTGTTTCTATAGTTGTAAAAATGTAACAGATCTTTGCTGCAAATTGAGACTGCTAATTGTAGAATCAATGAGTGGTCATGAATCAATGGATGGTGATAATCTATGGGGGTTACTGTCAGCAGAACTGGCCATTCTGTAGACCATAATTGTGTGCATATGGATAGACCTTCATGCATTGTATCATTATTGTAGTCCCTTATATATAGATTAACTGTTGTTTAATGTAACGGATTGTTTCACGTTCTGGTTCATTACTTTTATGGAAAACAATATTGAACCGTTTCACTTTCTGGTTCATTACCTTTATGGAAAACAATATTGAACTAATTTCAGATTTTGTCAATTAGAAAAAATCATTTTAGAGGTGACATGCAAGATATATTAGAGATACAGAATGTTGCATTATTGTCTGTTGAGAAATTAGGTAACGTTTATATTTTTGTGTGGTTTTTTTTAATGTGGTAATGGTTAAACAATAAAACAAAACAAAAATGTCAGGGTTTTTAGATGTCATCGCCAGCATTATATACATTTAAGTTTGGTCTTTTTTTAATACCTAAGGGGGTGTATGATTTTCTACTCTTTCACCTGTGCTAAGTAGTAAAGTTTGTACTTCCTGCAGATCTTATCATGGTGACCCATTTGTACTTATTAAGTAGGTTTCAAGAGATTTATTTTAAATTCTTAGAAAGCTGCTTAACTCAAAGTGGTTGTAGATGCAATGCCACAAGCTGGACAGCCATCTACTCTGGAGGAGACTATTATACATTTAGAAACACAACAAAGAAATATTGTAGATATTGTAACTGTTCATCCAATATATTGAAAGACTGCAATCCACAGCCACAGTCAAGAGTGTACAGAGTGGTGTACCACAGCTCATTCGTGTTATTTCTACCACCAGTCCTATCACTCTGTATAAACACTTGAAAAACAAAAAGTACCCTAGAAAACTGTATAGGCTTGACTAGCTATAAAATAGGCATGTGAACTTGCTTGTTTGCAATCATTTAGCTCTCTAGTGCAGTAGGTAGCATGTCAGTCTTATAATTGAAATTTAGTTAAACTGGGAATATTTTTGGCATTTGGTTCACAAGTGCATTTTTTTAATTGGAGATACCTAAGATTGTTGCTGGAGCTATGGAGTTCATGTTTTGTGCAATACTCTTGGCAGGTGGCATGCTATTTCTGTGGAGAATGACCAAGCCATATGAGAAAACCCAGTGCAATTTAGTAAATCTTTGGTCTTTAAATGCTTTTTTAAACAAATATTTTATGACACTGTGGCCACAGTTTTTATGATGGTTTTAGTTGTTGTACTCATTAATGTCAAATCTAAAGCACTGATAATAGTTCTGTTATTTATCATTTCTAACTCTTATGTTAGTTGAACTTTGTCATAGTATACAAATTAAACATTTTTTGGAGGTTCTTTAAAAAAAAAATAAAAAAGCATTTTAAATTTGCCATTGGCAAGACAATATTTATTAACATGGGAGAGAAAATTTTCAAATTAGGACACAGTTTAGTTTTCATTCATTTTTGTAACAACATATGATCACTGTTAACAAAGGATATCTTAGTGAAGATACTTTGTTAACTCTTAGAACCATCATTCAAACTTTGTATGGCAAACATCTCCTACATCAATATTTCATTCTGAAAGTATGGCCAATATCAGAGTGTAGTCAGGAAATACTATATCTATTTGATTGTGGGGCTCCATCAGTGTAATGCTCTGATAATAATTATAAATGTATTTTTCTAACAATTTAATGTATGTATTATCCTCAATCCAATCTTCCAGGGTTAGAAAATCCACCAATAAATGATAACAACTCACATTGAATGGCAGCATTAGCATTTACAAATCTGATCAAAATAAGTCAAAAGCAAACTATAACTGATGACATGTTTTTGTTATTCTATGTTCTATTTCTTTGATTGTATTTACATGCTTTTTGAAAACAGTGTTTAGACAAAAATAATCTGTACAAGTTTACTATTTTATGTTCAAATTGTTGATATAATTACATGTTTATACCATTTTAAAACAAACATCTGGAGGAAATGGAAGAAGTATGTCAGTAAAATATGCTCATGAAATTGTGCAAGTATAATGATAGCAATTAATGAAACAGAAGTGTGAACATCATAGACATAATTTGTATAGAGAGAGAGAGAGTCTGGAATGAAGCAACGCATGTTATACTATGTTTTTTTTATCTGTGCAATGCTCCGTTTTCCCCAATACCCATGTGAATGAAATGCCCATGCATAATAATTGTATCATATCATTACTTACACATCTGAGCAAAATAGTTTTGTCAGTCATTTATTTTTCGTTTGTTTTAGCACTCAGTCCTTCATATTCTATTTTGAAGTGTAGAATTTGACTATAGAGAAAGCCTATATTTCTGTCAGTTTATTTGATTCTGGTTTGTTGCCAGTGTCTTTCGGAGACAATTTAGTGTTGTCCTCCCAGCAAACTTGATGACAGCCTTGTAATCTGGCTATTTGCATCTCTCTGCATTCAGTTAACTCCCATTTCGCAGTTATGATGTAGCAGCTCTTTTCTTGTCTGCAGAGGTTGAACCTCAGGGACATTACATATCAACTGGTTGCTTACCTGGTCTTTTCTTGTTACCCTGACAACATTCTGCAAATACTTTGACTTCTGATGTATGGTGATGACTTTTTGTTGACAGTAGTCATTGTCAACACTGATGTCTTTTAATACAGAAACCCATCATTTGTAGCAGTGCTACATAAGTTGACTTGACAAAGGCACTATTTAAAATAATTCTGAACTCTACATTTGTATGGCCTGGCTAATAAATAGAGCAGCAACCATCTGATAGCCATGGTTGTAAGTATACTTGCTACATAGTCCATATGCTGTGTAATTTATCTACAAATGTAACAATGAAATCATAGGATTATTGTAGATTTTCTGCACCTTCTGTAATAGATTTTTTTAGATTCAGTTTGGAATATTGTCATTGTACTTGAGACATATCTATAGGTGCTCCAATATCTTTCGCAATATCTCCAACAGCATACAGCGACTAACAACCCTACTAGTTTGATCAGCTTACTCACATGTCTGTTGTACTGCTCTTTTCTGGCCACTTCAATCTAAGCTCTTGCAATCTAGCTGGTGACATGGATCAGTTTAGATGAAAGTACCCTTTGCAGCTACACTATGAGGGCGTTCAGAATGTAGACTATCCATTGGCTGACTTCCTGATATCATGGCAGAACCAGGCAGCCTAGCCTGTTTGCTCTATCATTGCGCCATCAACACTCATGTGCCCCAGAAGGAAGATGAATGTAATTCTGCGAACTGTTGAAGCTTGTCTGTGCACCAAACTAGCTTCACCTTCTGGATCATACAGTGAATCACTCAGAATGCATGCATGAGTAGTTTTTGTGACTTAACGCCAGCACTTCCATTGTCATGCTACTTGTTGTCATACTAACTGCACCACTGGCTTTATTGATCTTTTTGCCATATGAGCTTGCAGATAAGGCTCATGCAGACGTTTGGTAATCCAGTGATCACATCACTATCATTACAGTTAATTAATATTGACGTCTGCATCCACCGCTACGAGATTCCTCTCTCAGCACCATTTGCCAAATTTGTTGATGGTCGAAAAGGTACTCCCAAATACTGAAGACACCAGTATCCATACCTACCCAGGATCAATATTTGTGATCTCAAATACCAGCCTAACAGTGTCTACACCATGTCCAACCTACAATTTGCCCCTCTTAACTGATTTTCACTTCTGATGCTGAGCACATCTTTTTAGCTCTTATTTTGCGATACGCACATGCTCTAGCTATCTTGATTCTTTATTCCATGGTCGGGAAATCAAGGAGAAACCTCATCCTAATATAACAATTAGAAAGAATACAGAATGAAACGATGTGTATCCTCCTGGGTTGCACTAAGGATACAAGCTGTGTGATAATTTTTGAGATTTTATGTGTTAAATAACAAATCAGTTATATGCTGTCTCCACCTCGAAGGTTCACAGCAATGTCTTTCTTTCCAAGTTCTGTTCTTTGCCCTGATAATACACTCTGCCAGACTTTTGCCTGTCAACCTGATGTTTCCCTCCCAATTGTTTCTGTTTTCACCTTGCTGTCGTGCCTTCTACCTTCCAAGATGATTTTCAACAGAGTGTCATGTTTTTTAATGTATCCAGAATATCTCAATTGTCTAAAACCTCTCCTTGAGCAGTTATTTTTTCACTCCTACGTTGTTGGAAGTTTATTCAGCAGACTAATAGAGCAAACAAGGTAGTCTCTGTAAAGTTCAGATACAGTACCCGCTTCACACTCTGAAAATAGATACATCCCGTGTGGGAATTGATTAGGCTATTTTCCTGTGGCCTCTGATCTTCAAGTAAGTGAGATCTAGTTTTATCAGAGACAGAGTTAAATAATGTAGGTACTGTGTTCAAGCTGAGCACATAAAAGAACCATTGGTAGTTGAAAACTGATGTGAGTAGGCTGGAAAGCCACTGTTCATGCAAAAATAATTAATTGCAATGGAAAAGTTCAAGAATATTTTCACCATCATTAAAATTACTGGGAATCCTCAACTCTTATGGAGTTTGTGCACTGCATTAAGATCTTTCTTTGTAAGAAAGAGATAGGAGCACACATGGTTTTTCACCAAAGTGCAATGGTAATGGTCCATCCAACTAATGGGCAAACAAAATAATTAATGATACATCATATATAGATTACTTTTAACAGCTTACAATATTACAAGAAAGTATTCTTGTAATGAAAAACCACAAATGAATGTGCCATAAAGCATATCCAGAGGATCATATGAGGAACTAATGTCAACCATGAAGGCAAGTCTGCAGTGATATGAAAACTTAACCAGATCTTCATGACTTTCTAAAATCATTTTGAAGGAAATGCTTTTTCTTCGAATGCTCCATATCGACCAATTGTTAACCACTCTATGTGATTTGTATGTGATCTGAGCCTAAGAGCAATTGTGCGTTGTGCTAGTTATGCGCCTACAAGTAGGCCAGCACATCCGATTTCTGCAATGCTTTTTATTTACTAGGTAGCTTCCTAGGTCCTACATCAGTCGCCTCTTATGACATGCCTTGTAGGTCGCAGTGGTACTATTCTTTGCTTCCCTTGTAGACCCTGGCACTTCACAGGCGGTAAGGAAATGCAAAATGATACAAAATGAGGCTCGACACTAACATAAATACATTGACAACATAAAGGAGTGGACAAGAGCTTAAAGATATTCTTAAGAAATGTTGTAGCAGACAGACATGCATAGAGCTGATATGAAGGTCATACCAACTTCTCTGCCCATATGGCACTTATGTTAAGAGATAAAGAGGATGATGAATAAGGAATATTTTACAATATACTAAAAGAAAAACCAATGTATAGCAAGCAGTAAAGGGCAGGTGTCAGTAGGACACATGTGATGACAATTTTCTGGGAGAGACTGCTGAATATTAATCTGTTATTGAACCTGTTTTTTCATAGTTACATCTCACTTTAACTTTTCTTAAATCTAGTTCCAGCACAACCAACATTTCCAAGATTGTGTTGCTTGTTGTATCCATTTGTATGAATATAAATGATTATGATTTGTAGACACTTACTTACTCTATGTGATCAAACATTTCATATGAATAAATAACATAGAAACAAGATTTCTCACCATATCTTATTTATTTACAATAAACTTATCATTCTCTGGTCTCAGCTGACTTGCCTCCAATGTTAATTCATCGCATTTCCCTATAGAGCTTTAGACCAAGCAACATTCACATTTTAGGGCCAAATCTATTATACTTATCTAGATATTGACAATCTTCATTAAATTAGAACAGAACTCACCATGTAAAACAGTGTTCTTTACAAATTGATAAACCCCCACTACTTGAGTCGATATAAAATACCAGAAATGAACATATGCTGAAACTAATTAAGATGAAGAAGATTAGCAATTTCTAAATATTGTTTAATTGATGTCCTATAGTGACTACCCTCTCATCACGAATGAGAGAAATTACAAGCTAGTTAAAGTTGGAGACAATGGAGCAAATCAACTATCCACTGCTGTATCGAGTTCAAGGACAGAAACAAGATATCCACAACCAATACACATCAAAATGGAAGGACAAATTAGATACAAACAACAAATATGATTCCATATACCAGTTTCATAGGCATCAACAGACCATAATGTGTCATTTGTGAACTGACTACTGCAGTTTCCTCTATGAACTCAAAGTGCCCATCACATATGAATGTTATTGCAAACCTGAAATGTAGGTACTTGAACATGTACTTCAGGATTGCCCAGTCTTAAATGATCTCCAAATGGACAGAGAGAAATCCTTGGGCAGTGGATGCAGACGTCAAGTCCATCATTAATGAAAACTATTGAGGGTGACATTGTGATCTACACGGGTGGATCAGTAATTCGCCACCAAAAGTCTGCTTGGGCCTTCTCTGAAGCTCATATGGTAGAAAGATCAAGGAAGTCAGTGGTGCATTTAGTAATTTAACAAGTATCATGACAATGTAAGTACTGGTGGTGAATAAAGGACTAATATGACTTGGAGTCACAAAAATTCACTTGTGTGCATTCTGAGTGATTCATTGAGTATTTTCTGGAAGGTGGAGGATGCCATCTATCCATATTTTTTTCGTTATTCCTCTTGCCTTTTTTCCTGATGTAGAAGACCATCTACAATGGAGTTTGACTGCATTCTTATTAAGTGGCAAACCACTTAATTTTTGTTTCTCAATGTAATTCAAGCAAGGTTCTGTCCCAACTTTCTTATGGTGATGACTGTCTTTTTTCTATTTTTGTTGGTAACTTTTCATAGGTGTCACAATTCACATGTTATTTTTTTAGACTGCTTTGCTCACTGTCCATGTTTGGCTCTAGTAATACAAAGTAAGCATGAAAATGCTGTTGATCATCTGTTGTTTAGCTGTCAGTAAGATGTTTGAGTGTCTTAACACTGGGGCTAACATTTGCACTCTAGCCTCTATCTCTGTCTAGTCTTCCATGAATATGCTTCCTAAATAATTGAATTCTTGCACTTGGTTGATTGTAGTACCATTGATATAGTTGTTTAGTTTATTATGTTTTCTTCTCATATTCATTATTTCAGTTTTAGTGTTGTTGATTATCATGATTTATACAATTTTGGTTCAGGGAGTCTGTATGTTGTAGGCCTTGTTCTTTTTGGTGAATCAGGCATTAGTCATCTGCAAAAAGCAGTTCATTTATTTCATTATTATCAGAATTTGACTCCTAGGTAATTTTATCCATATATGTGATAAAGAGTAGTGGTAAGAGGACACATCCTTGTCAGACACCTGATGTAATGGAGAACCAGTCGGTCATTCCTTCTTTTGTTCTTACTCTGCTCAGGCTATCTTGATATAATGCCATGATGTTACCTAACAGTTGTCCCTGGACGCCATGCCATATTCTTTAAGGATCTTCCGTAATTTGCACTTGTGTACTCTATCGAATGCTTTCTCTTGGTCTATAAATATAAGATTCTTACTTTTGATTGTAGTTCAAATTGTATTCTTATGCTTGCAGATCTGTCTTAGTGTAAATATTGCGCCTGTTCAGCTCTTACCCTTCCTAAACCCAAACTGGCTATTGCTTAACTGGAGCTCTAATATTTGTCTGGCTCTTTGCTCAAACATTTTTTTGCCTGATATTGTACTTTATAAAACTGTACCGGGAGTTGAAATAGACGCAATGAACTGGTTTCAATCACCGATAGGTATGGGTTCAATCCCTGGTATGGCTGATTTGTTAGTCCACTCAGCAAAAAACTGACAAGACTTTTTGGAATCGTCAAAACTGTATAAGTGTTCCACTATTGTCAAAAGGGACTGATCACCTATAGGGCATTCCGAGTGCAGTCATGTGGATTCTAATTAATTTTCCCAAATTGCCTTACTTTCTATTTTCTTTTGCAGAGTATTGTTAACAATCAAAATCCTCTGTGTTTTGTTCAGTATACCTACTTGACTGTGCTTTATTCTTTTGCTGAGTAATAACATAATCACATCTATCAGATCATCCTTAAGTATGCTTGTATAGTATCATGTACATCCTTAAGTATGCTTGTATAGTATCATGTACATCCTTAAGTATGCTTGTATAGTATCATGTACATCCTATTGTTAGTATCATGTACATCCTTAAGTATGCTTGTATAGTATCAGTACACCCTAAGTATGCTTGTATAGTATCATGATTTGTTCAGTGGTCTTATTATACTATGATGATTGTACTAAATGATAAAATGGTCAGTCATGATATCTCAACCTTTGATGATTGGAGCAGCTTGTAAATAGGGTAATTGCGTTTGCATGACTAAATACTACATAGGTGGAAAAAAGGGATCAAGAATAATATACGATGTTAAGCATCATTAGCAGCTATAAGAAGGAATTATCATCAATACAGAAGCATAAGATGATGCATCCAGCTATGGAAAGTATATGACTCTTACTCTGACACTAAGTCATCCAATACAACATGGACCTTTATTTGTATGTGATGATATTGTTTTAATAAAGTGCATGTAGATTGTAGACACAAATTTGAACAATGAATGGTAAAACAAATCTATACAGCAACGTTCTACATAGATCAAGCAACAAACTCTGGTATGTTACTGTACCTTTGTATACACTGATCAACAATTTGTGAATTTATCATTCCACCCGTGGTATTCATTTATCTATAGTTACTCTCTCATCTTTGAATACAATAATCCCTTACATCTGTGCTCTATGATTCTTTATTGTTTTGGCATGACAACTGTACACCAACCTCATAAACAATAGAGATATATGAGGCAATGAGGTCTAGCTCTCACAAATTGAGATGCTCTCAGGCATCATACTATATTTCACAAATTAAACTGGGAGGGAGGGTTAAAGTTGAAGGATTGACGTCACTGCACCGGGTTTTACCATATATGGCTCAGTCCCTCTTCACAGAAATAGCACACCACCTTCCGAGAGTATTGCACAAGACATGAGCTCTGGCAACAATCCTAGGGATCTCTGGAAAAAAATACACTGAACAGAACTGTCTGGATTCTAACCCCCGGTCTTTGGCTTACAAGGCAAGCAAATTATCTTGTTTTAACACATTTGACAGTGGCACAGATGATATATCAATGGTATCAGTGCTCATCACCACATGACCTACCATTATTTATGTATTAAATAATTGGAGTGACTTTGTCTTCATGTTTAACAAATAAATAGTGACAGAAGTTATCTTATATGTTCATAATGACTTTAATCAAAAGCTGGGCAAAAAACAGTATGTCTGAATATACCATCATAGCAAGAGACAGAAAGTATTTAGGAGATCCATTACAGCCAACCTTCAATGTGGAGATGGCACTTGAACTTAAATATGGCAGTGTAACACTTGCAATCAATATAACAGTGGATGCTAATCAGTAATATGAAATCTGTTTAATCATTTTGTTATCATTAATTAAACTAAATCTAAAGTGAATGTTGCAGTGAATCAATTGACAAAATATGATAAATAGCACAGAAAAGTGGACCCCACACACCCTCTTCTAAAAGGATCATATAAACATCAAGAGGATACTAGGTGGTGAATAAATATATCTCTTCAGGATATCTTTCTTCACATCACAGCTGAATTTTTGTCATATTTGTGGTATCTCTGTGGAATGACATCAAGTTCATCATTTCTGATTTATGTGTTGAAAATACTACTACTTTTGTAAACAATCAGCCATATAGACAAAATGTGTGTATATATACTTAGTGTTCTTATATACTTTTGTCAAACTAGTTTTCTGTGCTGTTACAAATAGTTCAGTGGGAGGAAAAACTTGAGGTTTCTACAAGATCTTGTAATCAACCTACTTCAGATAAGCATAACTGAGCGACTGTCCATCACTTTAGTGGGTATTAATGAGTGAATATGTTCTGCCATGAAATAAATACTTATATGGCCTAGTGCTGCAAGTCACATAAGGTATAATGCGCAAACAGAATCTATACCAACTTACCTGTGTTGACCATCATCACATGTCAAGAAAATATGGGCCAACACCATATTTCTCAGCCAATATACCCCATGGTATGAAGGCATGTTCTTTACTTAAAAAAAACAAAACCAGGACTCAATATTGGAAAGCAAAGGAAAGTACACTGTCATTCAAGTCAGAAAAAGTGATAAAGAAAGGATGTGCAAGTGGCTAGCAACTTCATCATGTACAAATGCTGATAAAACTACCACTGTATAAGCAAATTAAATGCACTGGGTCAGATGTCCAGTGGATGACCAACTCAAGTTAGCCACACATCTCTTACATACAGAAAGGCAGAAAATAGAATTGTTTCAGTAGGCATTCATTTTTCATAGAACTTGTTTACCACCTAAAAAGTGATTCCAGCACACCATTTGTGAGCTCTCAAAGACTAAAAAAACCAAGGAAATAATGGCAAGGAAAACTATATTTATACAAGGTCTACTGTAAACATAAATACATTTCAATATTGTCATTCACAATCATTACATTCTTAAAATAGCTGGCAATTGACTGTAAAAATAAGATCCAAAAGACTTTAATTTCTAAAGTACATACCTTTCAGTCACAATACATACATACACAAATCACAGCACAAATGTTTCTTAATGGGATCTCTCACTACTACATACATATTCATAAAGGTCTCATTGAATGTCTGTACTACTACTGTTGTCTTCTATCACATTAAGGTTTCATTGAATGTCTGTACTACTACTGTTGTCTTCTATCACATTAAGGTCTCATTGAATGTCTGTACTACTACTGTTGTCTCTATCACATTAGTCTCATTGAATGTCTGTACTACTACTGTTCGTCGTTCTACTCTTCATCACATTAGGTCTCATTGAATGTCTGTACTACTACTGTTGCTTCATCACATAGTCTTTAATTCTGCACTATGTCTCTATCAATTAAGGTCTCATTGAATGTCTGTACTACCTCTGTTGTCTTCTATCACCTGCACAAGTTTTAATTTACAGCTCAAACTTTAACTCTGCAAAACTGAAGGAATCATGATAATAATTCACAAGAAGAAATGTTAACACAAGCAATTGTAACTTGCCAGAGATGTTTAAACATTGACATATATACACAAATCTTGGTCACTGTTAGTGGTCAAAGAAAGCAAAACTAAGTCTTGTCAGGTAGCTCAGGAGATGAAAACATCCTAACATATGTAAGCTTGAACATTGTTTCAATGTTTGGTGTTATTCTAAACAACAATTAGCAGTTGTACACCATTTTCTTTACATAAAAAACAGATCATGCATGATAATTTTGAAAAGGCACCACAAAAAGGATATGAAATAATCAAAACCAAGTCTAGCTTACCAGTACATAATTTATGATTGATAAAATGTGGAACTATTACCTTCACAACATTATTTTTGTTTTTAAAAGTATTAATTCAGTCAATAAATAGAAGCACAGAAAGAGGAAATCTGAGTCATATATGGTCTTTACAGATGGTCATTTGGCAAGTGTTTGACACTGACAACTTCCGAGTAAGTGTTCTCTCCGTTTACACCTAGCCTGGGCAGCTAATATGCAGAATGTGATTTGTTATATCCCACAAATCTGAGTCATATCTTTACAATGAATAATTTCAACAGTATAATTTCTTTACTAATAATGTCAAGCCTGTGTTTATGATGCTGTCATTCAGGTCAGATTGGCTGTTATTGATCTCCACAACATTTCTGTCCTGGTTATATATTCTTGAAAAACTGTTTGTTGTCAATCTCTTGAAGCGATTACTTTCTAGCAAACAGGCAACACTAATATTACTGTATTTACTATTATTTTTAAAAAAGACAAGTACATGATATTGTATACATACTTCTTTAGTTATAACATATGCCCATGTGATGCTGGGGCCCTAAAGGAGGCAAAGAATAGTACTATTGCAACCTACAAGGTATGTTGTAAGGGGCGACTGATGTAGGGGCGTAGGGAAGCTACCCTAGTAAATAAAAGTATCGCAAAATCGGATGTGCTGGCTTCCTATTTGTAGGTGCATAACTGGCACAATGTGCAATCGCTCTTAGGCTCAGATCACAAACAAATCACATAGTGTGATTAACAAGTGGTCGATATGGAGCGTTCAAAGAAGGAGAAGTCATAACATAGCTACGTTGATGTATTGCAACTTGATGATGGCAGACGATCGGTTGGTAGACAGAAAAAAATGCCTCTGAAATGCTTTGATATGGACACAATGTGCAGGGAATCCCTTGTGCAATAATGCCAAATGTGGTGCTGCAACCACACAAGAGGATCTCACATAGATGAGAATCATCGTACCGATGATGCGCAGAGAAAATGTATTGTGTGAACAGGCAGAACACACAATACCCGTATGTCTAACCTTGGTCATGTATGTTCCATCTGTGGTAGGGGACTGTGTTCCAGGATTGGACTCTAGTCACCTCTGAAAATGCCAGGTGCAGCAACACACGAGACGTCACCATCGCTGCATGGACGGCTATTATTATTAGCTAAGACAACACATTTAAATACAGTTCTTTGTAGAATGGTACAAGTTACTCTGAATAAACTCACTAGCTTATTTCAGCTTCACATATTTGACCATGTCAGCTTATGTGTCTACCTTCATTTCCTTGAGAGCTGGTATAGCATACCAATATTCAACTGCAGGTACAGTTTTCTTCTATCGTCATCGTTATACAATACTGATATTAACAAAATCACCAGAACACTTCAGAACAACACAAAAGCATGAGAATGCTCTTTGTATGTGTTATTTTCTACAGCTACAACATAAGAATGTACATCATGTCAGAGATGCATAGATTGCAGAGTCAACAGAAATGTGGTAGAAGTAAGTGACAGAAGTGTAAGCTAAGAATTTTAAAAACTAAAAATGATAACATTGAATTTTCAGAGTAACAATCTTTTAGTGAGTTGTTTTACTGATAAAATAGCGATACTTTTAGAATTCATTTTTTCTCTTTGAATACTACTGACTTGACTTAGTAATATTTATAGATTGATCATAGTAAGAAGATCTCAGCACAAAATATTCTGCTCTCTACAAAATGTTAAACTAGAAATATGCTCAACATAAAAGTTAAGAAGACTGAAGTTTGAGTTAAGAAGACCATGCTTGTGAATGTCTGCAACCGCAAGGCAAACATCAGCATTTAAAGCAAGTGGAAAACATTTAGAGGATGTCATAAAAAGATGGGATAATTTTTGAGAAATAAAGACAGTATCGGGCAGAATAAAGCAAAATGTAAAGTTAATCAGTCACAAAGTTGAAGCAGGTTTATCTAATGTCACTCTATTGCACATATTGCAAGGCTATTATGTGGTATATATAGAATCAGTTGACATAACAGATCACTGTCTGCATAACACTACCATGGAAGACATTGTGAGAAACCTTTAGACAGGAACATATGTGTAAATATGTATGCAAAAAATTATGAACATATGAGATGAATTCAGAAGTGATTAAATCAGAGAAATGTCTAGTCAACCACTAGTAACCACTGTTACAAGAAAGAAGATGGAGATATGTTAGGCATATTCTAAGCAGACATGATTTTAAAAAAATCACAAAGCAAGCAAGAAAGATTACAACATGTGGAATGAGATGTCTACGAAAAGCTATCAATGTTACAAGGAGAGATAGAATGAGAAACGAGAATATCAGAAGCATCGTTGGTACTATACCATGCATACAGTACATCGAGAAGCAAAGAATCAAGTGGTTCGGCCATCTAATGAGAATGGAACCACATTTAATACCATCATGTGCCTACAATAATCGACACTCAGGGCGCAGAGCACGAGGCAGACCAAGAACATGATGGATAGATAACATCTCAGAGTCCCTGCGAAAGCATGGTCTGACAACGTAAGACGCAACACACCTGGCACAAGATAGAAAACTAACTCTCCCACGACGCTTCACGGCAAATGTGGTTAAGATAAGATAAACATTGAAGTGGGAGGCAAGGAGTTGAAGAAAGAAAGGACTCTCTAGGGAAACCCTGAAATGAACTTTACTGAGAGAGGCAAGAAATATCAGACTAAATTTCATCGAAGAAATTTAAAAAGTTGTGATGGATAGAACGTGATGGAGAAATTGCTTGCAGACCGTATGTAATATATAATGGTAATAGAGTAATATAATAATATATGCCAAATGTTCTGTCATATGACTGAGTGTTATGAATGTATCAATCAATGTCACAAACACTCCCAAAAACAAACACTCAGTGTATTATTGAGAAAAAATATAATAATTAAACAATCAACTTGGAGTCAAGGCCTTGCTTATTATCACTTCTGTCAGAGTTGTGATGTATTATCATTGACATATGGTCAGATATATGCAACTACACATCAGATGAATATAGGTAACTTATAACTAGTGTAACTACTCAATAAAACAAAGAGGGATTGTAAGTAAAAACAAAATGATATATGACATTAGAACAGAAGTAACGTAGTTTCACACACGATACAAACAAGAAACAAATGTATGTTACATCCAAGAATATCTCTTGGAGAAAATACAATCTAAAGTATTGAAAGAAAGAGAAATTCTGAACTAAAAATGAAAGCCTATCTAGAAAAAAACAAAAGAGTCAAACTTGAGCTCACTTTTAGACAGGTGATAATTCTTATGGTTTGAGATTTATCTTATATTGACCTGTTGATCATAACATTAGTTTTGCCATGTTCATTACCAATGTAAAAGTGTTGAATACTTGTTTCTGTATTTTATAACCTATTTTATAATTATACTTAATCATGCCCCCCCACCTCCCTGTTCTACACCACCCTAAGAAGTGGTATTAGTTACTTTAACAAGTTTTTGTGTGTGTAAATGAATTGCTAACTTAAATGCGATCATGGCAGAAAATGAATCAGCCAGTTTCAATAACACTTGAATCATTTACAACAAGACAAAAATATAAATAAATTGTAACACGTAAAATTAAATGATACATTTGTTTGAACTTCAAGACTAAATAATGGTGGTGTTTAAATGATAAATTTGTATATTTAAGTGGCATTTATTCCTTTCATTATCAATGTAAAGTTGCAACAGTAGTCTCCTGTGCCCCCAAGAAACCCACACACACAAACTGAAATGTTCACCTAATCACACGCACACACAAATCTCTTGACCTCATTGTACATGTAAAATTTAGCATGAAAATAGACAGTCAAATATATTAGAACAGTCAGAGTAGATAAATAAAACAAACAAAAAAGAAGCAGATAATTTTAGTTGTACTGATTTTCAATTTCTGATTCTACCCTGACAAAAAAATGAATAGGAGGAGATGAGGAAGAAAGAAAATACTGTATGGTGACTTCAAACCGTATACCCATATGAATGCAATGACTACTGAATCAGACAAAAGGAACAGAACATTAGAAGAGCACAGCATTCATTATGCTATGTAGCTGTATTCATCTGTTGTGCCTGGCACACGCTCCAGATAAGCTTTCTCTATGAGGGTTTCAATACTCTTCTTGATCATGGGAATACTTGGTGTAAAACGGTTATGGCCTGGCTTATCACCTGAAACATTCATTAGGTTCATAAGTGTTGTTCAAGTTGTGTCAGTTTACACATTTCTCTCTCTCTCTCTATATATATACACACTATATGTATTTATATATATACACACACACACATATATATATTTATATACACACACAAATATATATATATATATATATATATATATATATATATATATATATATATACACATATATAGAGGAAGTCAATAAGTAGGCCACAAATGGCTGTAGAAAAATAACTAAACATGATAACAACTTGAAACCAGTTTATTTTTATACATACATCGTTCCTTTATTTCTCAACATAATTTCCACCAACATTGATGCACTTATTCCATCATTTTATCAATCCTCCCAAACCGCTGCATAGAACTGCGGGCTCTGTTTTCTAAACCACGTTTCACTTCACATTCAACTTCAGCGTCATTCACGAAATGTCTCCCGCCAAGGTGGGTTTTCAGTGGACCAAAGAGGTGGAAATCGCTGGGGGCTAAGTCGGGACTGTAAGGTGGATGTTCCAGAACTTCCCACCTTAGTTGGTTAATTTTCTCCTGAGTTAATCGAGCCGTATGTGGTCTGGCATTGTCATGAAGAAGCAACACTCTCTAGTCAGCAAACCTGGACGTTTTTCGAATTGCATCATGAAGCATCGATAGAACTTCACAGCACGATTCGGAATTCACATTGTCACCTTCCTTCATGAAATTGGTTAAAAGCACTCCTGACAATCCCAGAACACCGTCAACATAACCTTCCCTGCTGATGGCGTAACCTTGAATTTTGGACACAAGGCGAAGAATGTTTCCACTGCATTGAAGCACGCTTTGATTCGGCTGGTAGTGATGCACCCATGATTCATCCCCAGTAACAATCCTGTTCAGCATCTCTTCTCCTTCATCTTCGTATCGACAGAGATGATGCAAGGACAGGCCAAATCGGTTCATTTTGTGTTCCTCTTTCAATTGTCTGGTACCCACCTTGAGCACACTTTATTAAATTTCAATCGATCATGCATTATGCTGTATGCTGAACCATGTGAGCACCCTATTGCAGATGCTACAGAGTCTATCGTTACTCGTCTGTCACCTCTAATCATCTCCTCCACCCGCTGCACTGATGTTTCTGTTGCAATCTCAACAGGACGACCAGATCGGATTTCATCAACAATTTTAGAGTGTCCTTGAGAAAATTTTTCTACCCAACTATGCACCGCTTTACGGGACAAACATTTGTCAGCATAAACAAGAAGCATTTCCTTATGAATGTCCTTTGCAGGCAGTCCTTTTGCCCACAAAAACGCACAGCAGCATGTTGCTATTTGGTTGTACTCTCCGTAAGTACAGTCGCCATTTTGTTTATGGCTGCGCATGCGCATGAGACACATAGCGCCACCTGGCGAACGGGAATATAAAGTTGGATGTTGCTGTCACCTAATGACACTTTTAGAAAACACCAACTACATTTACCTACCATCTCACATAACTTTGTGGACATTGACCTATTATTATATACGAATATATATATATATATATATATATATATATATATATATATATATATATATATATATATATATATTATATTATATATATATACACACACACACACACACAGTAGTAGGTCCCATTAAATCCTTCGGACCGGAGAGTGCTTTGCAGCTCGATCAATTGGTGATTGTGATGCAGGAGTGACAGTCTCTGTCACACTTCTCACACCTAAATGATGACGCAGGTCTCTTGACATGGGATTTCATCCTGGAGTAAAGACTCTTTTCCTCTGCTTGTTTGATCAGACTGTGTTAAAAATGCAATGGTCCACCTCCTATCTCCTACCAGGTACATGTGTTGGTCAAGTACTTCAAATCTTGTCTACATCCATTTTTGTATCGAATTTGGGGTCTTCCAGTCGGTCTCTTCATAGAGATCAGCTCTCCATAAAGAAGATAGTTAGCAATTTGACCACCTGAGCATACAGGACAACTACTTCCAGTATGAGGATGCAGGTTGAGGCCATTACTGTTGTCCTTCATTAGCTCTCTGTGTCTGCGCTTACTGGGGCCTTGTTGTTTCTGAATCTCAGTCGATGCTTAGGAAGATCCAGAATGGCAGGTTGCAGTATGAGTGGATGTTGTATATAGAGGCTTATAACCTCCAGACTCACATGGATCTACTGTCCTGGCCATGCGGTGCTCGCGGAAGCAAAAGAGCGGACAGGCTTGCAATGAAGTCATTGGTTGTCATAGAGTTTAGGATGGATAAGGGGGATGTTCTTCGGTCTCTTGGTGACCTACTGTTGGAATTACAGGACTAGAGGAGTATAATATAGGAGTGGTGATTTTGTATGTAAAATGCTGTCTTGAATTTTAATGTTTTGCTAGCAAGCATTTTTCAGAAATGGCATTATATCTTCTTCCTCAGATGTGTACATTTTCAGATGCTATCTTGAACATTTTTCAAGAACAAGACAGTCTAAAACTATATTTCTTTATAAACCTTGTTCCTAGAGGTCAGTTTTGTTGTTGTTTGGCTACTCATCTGTTAGACACTTTTGTAACAGACGGCCAGCTGTAATGTTAACAGTGTCACTACAGCACACATCAGAAGTTATCTTCTTGTTAGCAATATATCTCCCATCTCTTCCAAAGGGCTGAGTCAACATTAAGTGTGATAGTTTTGTAGGTAGGTTTACCTCATGAGGGTTCTGCCTTGGTGCACTCTAGATTTAGGAATCTTTCATGAAAGCAGTGGTTGGTACTTTCACAATATGAGACATCAAGATCTTTTACAGTAAAAACTGGATGGAAAATCCAGCAAAGGAGAAGAATGGGAAGTCCAAGAACCACTTTTCACTACAAAGGTCTGCAAGGAAATCTTGATTTCCATACACACTGAGCTTAAAGAGAGTTGCTGAGGACAGCATACATTGAAAGACATGATCAAAACTGCCAAGTCTGAAGATAAAGAGAATATTGCCATGAGAATTAATATAATTTTGTTGCCCAGAAATGTTCGACCCAAACTCTAAACCCTGTTCTAGTCTACACTTTCGAACATTCTGGCAAAGTTATTAGTTGACTGCAGCTGAAATCACTCACCTCTTGTACAAGATTTATATGCCTGATTGACTTCCTGGCCTTCATGATCCTGACTATGGCGGCCTGGAGATACAGTTTCCTGTCCTCATCCACTGATGAATGTGTGCTCTCTACCTCCTGGTTAAATTCAACAACAAATTTTAAAAAATATATACATATACAAATAAATAACTGTCACAAACAATATACAACTGTAGGAGACTCTATTATAGTGAACATAGTGGACATATTTCAAAATAGAAAATTGGGATCTGACAGCATCAAATACATTTACATATTGGGAGGCATAGTAACACCAGAGGAAAAAGACAACAAGGATATCAACAAAAGTATGAAAAAAGCTCATTGAATATACAACACTGAAAGATCTAAGAAAGCAACTTCTACCACTAAATACTTCAATTTAGAACCCACATGAAGACACAGAACTGACAAAAAAATTACTAACTGGAACAAGTTTAAAAAATAAAAAGGGGAAGAAAAGAGAAGAAGAGGGAGAGAGAGAGAGAAAGAAAGAGAAACTAACAATTCTAGACTATTTATCAAACACAAGGTAGATAACAGTGAGAAGAAGTAAGTCATTGGGTATCAAGAAGTTGAATATCTTCTCCAAACTAACAAAGTTATAATAATGAAACTACGCCATTCACAAACATACCTGTGGTGTTTCTTTCTGTATTGCAGCCACAATTTTGAACTTTGTTCGCTTGTTGTTGTATGCCAAATTTAATTTCAGTGTGGACTTTTCTGTGACTGAATTCTTGAGAATAAAAAGAAATACATCCAATATAATTAGAAATAATTAACATATGGTAGTTACTATTGGTTATTGATATTGACCTCATAGAACTCTCTATGTGGCTAAGCTGCTGCTTTACATTCCAAAGGTAATAGTTGAATTTTCAGAACTTTTAGAGCTATGGAGTTAGCTTAAATATAGGCCCTCAACCAACTCATGCCAAGTCTTCCTATCTCTAGCTATCTCCTGTAGCTCCCTCCAGCTCTTCTTTATATGTTGATCTCCTCCTCAAATCTCGCTCCATGTATTTCTCGGCCTCCCTTCTTCGCTGTCCCTGCAGGTTCAGGCAGGACCCTTCTTGTTATATTCCCTCCGGTTTGCAAAGTGTGTCCTATCCAGCATAGCGTCTTTTTAACCTGTTCGTTCACTGGAATCTGTCTTGTTCTCTCCATAAGTTCCTCATTTGTGACCCTATCATACCATCTTATTCCCTCTATTCTGCAAAGACACCAGTTGATGAATGTTTGCAATTTATGCGCTATTGTTTTAGTTGTTCTCCATGTTTCTGACCCATACAGTAGAACTGCTTTAACATTAGAGTTAAATATCCGAATTTTTGTTCTAGATTTGATTTCTTTGGACTTCCAAATGTTTCCAGTGCAATGAAAGTCTCTGCCTTCTGTATTCTTATTTTAACATCTCTATCTGTTCCACCCTCTTTGTCTACGTTGCTGCCCAAATATGTGTATGATTCTACCTCTTGAAGTGGGATTTCCCCCAGGAAGATCGAGTTGTCGTTTGTTTGGTTAATTCTCAATATCTTTGTCTTTCCCTTATGAATGTTCAGCCCTAGTTGCTGGGACCTTTGATTCAATGTGTTTAGCTTATCCTGCATCTGATTTCGGGTATGTGACAGAAGGGCTATATCATCAGCGAAGTCCAGATCATCTAGTTGCTCTGTCAGAGTCCATTGATTCCATTTCTGGTGTTAGTTACTGTGGTCTTCATAATCCAGTCTATTGTCAGTAAGAACAACAAAGGTGATAGAAGACATCCCTGACGCACTCCTGTTTCTATTCCGAAAGTATCTGTTAGTTTACCTTCATGAAGAACTCTCATTTCATCTGTATATGCTTTATTAGGTTAATAATTTTCTGTGGATTCCATAATGCCTCACACTTCCAAGGGTTTCTATCAATACTGTCAAAGCCTTCTATAATCAACAAATCCGATATAAAGTGGATTTCCATTCAATACTTTGCTCTATTATTATACGTAATGTGGCTATCTGGTCAGCACAGGATCTATTTGGTCGGAAGCCTGCCTGTTCATCTCTTAGCTTTATATCGATGGCATCTCTCAGTCTCTCCAGGATGACTCTGCTTAGTATTTTCCCAGGTACTGACAAACATTATTCCCTATAGTTTTCACACTTCTGAAGGTCCCTTTCTTTGGTAGCTTCACCAGGTATCCTTCTCTCCAGTTTGCTGGTATTTCTTCGTCTCCCAGATTCTGCTAAATAATTTATACAGTATTTCTGTGGATGTGTTTATGTTGGCTTTAACCGCCTCTGCTGGAATACCATCTGGACCGGCCGCTTTCCATCTTTTAAAAGTTTAATGGCTTTACTAATCTCCTCCTTGGATGGTTTCTCACAGTTGATGTCCAAGTCAATTTCTGCGGGTTGGATATCTGGGAGTTTGTAGGTGCTGGTCTGTTCAGGAGTTCTTGAAGTATTCCATCCATCTTTCCATTTGGTCTCTAACATTAGTGATAGTTTCCCACTACTATTTTTGATCAACCCATTTGATGGTCTGTATTTTCCTGCTAGCTTCTAGTGATATTGTAAAGATCCCTAAGGTTTCCTTTCCTGCAGCTACCTCTGCTTCTCTTGCTAGATCTTCTACGTATTGTCTTTTATCTAATTTTATTTGTTTCTTCACTTTCTTGCTAGCTTCTGTGTACTTTTCCTGGCTATGGCTTTGGCAGTTCTAGTTTTGCTATTATTAAATCTGCTTTCCTCTTTTTCCTTTCTTCTATTTCCTTGAGAGTTTCTGGAGTTATCCATGCCTTATGATTCCGTTCCTTCTTTCCTAATACCTCTGTGCATGTTTCATTCCAAATATTTTTGGTTTGCTGCCAGCATTCTTCCGCACTCACCTCATCTTCTAATTGCTGCAACACCTCATACTTATTAGAGACTGTGACCGTGAACTGTTCCTTTGTTTCTTGACTTCTGAGGTATCCTACATTATATTGGTGTCTATGTTCATGGGATGTTATGTATCGCTTAAGCTTCAGTTTAATTTACTTATCAGCAAATGGTGATCCGAATCTACATCTGCCCCTTAGGACCCTTACATCTTGTAGAGATGACCTGAATTTCTTGTTTATGCATATGTGGTCAATTTGATTTTCTGTTCTGTGATCTGATGATACCCAGGTTGCTTTATGTATTCTTTTATGTGGAAAGACACTTCCACCTATGCGATGATTCGCTGCACAGAAATTAGTGAATAGTTCTCCATTTTGTTCATTATTCCAGTCCGTGTTTCCCATGATCTCTCGTAGCCTATGTTGTCCAACCTATTTTGGCATTGAGGTCACCATCAGAATTTTGATGTTCCCATTTCTCTGATTACCTATAATATTTTGAAGTTTTATGTAAAATTCCTCTTTTACTTTTTCCTCTTTATCATTGGTAGGTGCATAACACTGGGTCACATTCAAGAATACTTTCTTTTTGGCGGTTCTGAATGTTGCTGTGATTATCCTAGGACTCACTGCTTCCCATTTTATTAGTGCCTTCTCCGCTTCTTTAGATAGCATTAAAGCCACTCCTTCACTATGGGGCATTTTCTTCCATATGGCCTGAGATCAGCATTGTTTCTCCTGTGTTTAGACGTTGTTTGCCTGCACCATTCCACCTAGTTTCACATAATCCCAAGATGCCAATCCCGTGAAATTTCATCTCATTTACAACCTGTGCTGTCTTTCCCATTTGATACATACTTCTAACATTCCAGTTGCCAATTCTGGAGCTTTTCCTAGGTGAAAGGAAGATAATCTAGGTGTAGACTCCTTGCGGCTTTCTCTGCATCGCTTCATACCTCTTCTAGAAGAGCTTCTTTTCCTCTTGGTTGGCACAGTTTTATTTTATTTTTATGTGACTTGTTCATGGTTGGTTGGATTTTGTGGCTAAAATTTTCTACTGGATAGGGTAACAGCCCACTTAAACCCCACCTTAGTCGCCTCTTACGACATGCCTTGTAGGTCGCAGTGTGCTACTCTTGCTCTTCAGGGCCCCAGCAGCACACGGGCGACATTCCAAAGGTAATGAGTTAGAATTTTTTCCAGAATATTTCTAGAGCTATGGAGTTCATGCTTTAAAATATAGAGTCTGTGCTTTATTCAATATTTTCAACAGGTGGTGTGCCATTTCTGCAGAGAGGGACCAAGCAATATGGGGTAAAATCCGGTGCAATGAAGTCAATCTTTCATCTTTAGATCTGCTTTTAGACTCTTGAGATGGTATTTGTGGTTAGTTGGTTAAGCCTACAATGCATGTGGCCGGCCATACATAACCATGCAATGTTAATTTCAAACTCATCCATTCAACGTAATTTGTTCTTCATTATGTTATTTTTTATTTTTAACTTAAAACCTGACAAATATAAAATGAATATGAATAATTCTTGAAGGAATGAATATATAAAAAATATCTAGGACATATTTGATATAAAAACAAAAATAATAAGTGAATAAACTGCATGTAGAACTCACATTTTCTGTATTCAGAATTTTGGTGTCTACTAAAGTCTGCAACTGTTTAACAAGTTCTTTCTCTGGCAGGTTTGTACTGGTCTGGATGTCAGTGAAGGCCAGAGAATTAGCAGACTCAAAGGGAAGTAATGTTGACATCTGGAATGTGCTCATTGTCACAATGTATGATTTCCTCAGGTAGCACAATTTCATTTCAACTGTAGCAAGTAAAATAAATCAAACATGTAATAACAAGAAGTTCAATATTCTTTACATAGTCGGTAAATGTTGTTACTAGTTAGTAGAACAAAACTTTGGGTCAACTGATAATTATTCACTTACTTTCAACATGTATAGAATTAATTTCATATTGATAACTGTTATTACAGTGCTGTGTTCCTATTTCTGACAGTACCCTGAGCATTTTGGCTAAGATCAAAGTATAGTGCCCACTTGATCTAGACCAAAGGGTGGAAGCTTTCATAGAGACAATAGGCAACTAAAGTAACAAAAATTCCAAGCAGCTCTCATTCATAAGAATGAAAATGCTCTGAGCTTTTAGGTGTTTCAAATGTAAATGGATCCACCCGTTGCGACACTAATGGATAAGGCCCAACACAAATAAAAATTATAATTTAATGAAAGATTGAATAGGAGGGCAAAGGGATTAAAGTAAAATGTCTGAAGCTTTTGCCACGCACCCATGTACAGGTCATCAGTTTGTTGATAACAAACAAACTAAAATGCAAGATATGAGCTCAAACAGCAAGTAACAGAACAATCTCAAATTCAAGAAGTCATGCAGATGATCTACTTTTAGACAAACTGTCCATAAGTCAAAGAATGTTACTCTCAATAAATAAATCATAAACTAAGAATCATAAAAAAAAGAGCAAATCAGAGAAGACTAATGAAATAGGAAATAAAATGACCCATTGCTAAGAGTGATAAATGATCACATATAGAAACAACTAGACAAAGCTCTCTTTATGTAACAAGTATTGAAATTGCATCTTTTGCATTATTGAGCTATCTTCAATATTATTACAATAACAGAATAAATGAGTTTTTCTGTGTGGTTAACAAATTGTGCTTGCATAGATGAAAACGGTAATGACACTTTTAATATACTTCTTCTGTGAACGCTCTGTATCAACCACTTGTCAACCACTCTGTTATTTGTATGTGATCTGAGCCTAAGAGTGATTGTACGCTGGGCCAGTTATGCGCCTACAAGTAGGCCAGCACATCCGATTTCTGTGCTGCTTTTTATTACTACGGTAGCATTCCTAGGGCATACATCAGTCGCCTCTAACGACATGCCTTGTAGGTTGCAGTGGTACTATACTTTGCTTCCCTTGTGGGCCCTGGCACTACACAGGTGTTTTGATACACAAATTAATAATAAATTGTCAGCTATACTGTTAAGATTAATTTAAAAAAAAAAAATACACACCCATAAAGGTAGAATAATAAGTACAATTGTTAGATATACCCTATTGCAAATAAAAGTGAAACAACAGAGAGGGCGGAAGGCATTTATAACTACTAAGACCTTGTCTTAGATTATTATAATTGCCTGTGGGTTACCAGGGTTCAGTAACAATGAATAGTAACACTGCGACCTACAAGGCATGTCATAAGAGGCGACTGAGGTAGGGGTCTAGGAAGCTACCTAGTAAATAAAGCTTTGCAGAAATCAGATGTGCTGGCCTACTTGTAGGAGCATAACAGGCACAACATACAATCGATCTTAGGCTCAGATCACATTCAAATCACAAAGAGTATATTAACAAGTGGTCGATATGGAGCGCTCTAAGAAGAAGAATAGTAACATTCTTATTGCTATTAACATTTCATGTTGTTTTATGTGATCACAGAAATGGTTCCTACTATTTAACATCACAATGTTAACATCAGTTTCATGAGAAAACAAACTCATCAAACAATGTTGATACTATATTAAAAAAAACCACAACTTAAATGATGCAGAGTTATGCTAGCATGTTAACAAATATTTGTTCAAGTAGCAAGAAGAGAAAATATCCAGACAATAAATCTCAAAGTTCAAAACAATAAAGAGAAACAGATCCTATTACAATGGTTTGGTTCATCATCATCATCATCAGGTGCCGTCTCCACATCGAAGGTTGACTGCAATGAATCTCAAGCATCCTCTGTCTTTCGCCTTGGTGTTGTACACTGCCAGACCTGTCCATTTCTTAAAGTTTCCTCCCACTTATCTCTCGGTCTTCCTCTTGCTCTTCTCCCTCAACTTTCCCCTCTAGTAAATGTTTTATCATGGTGTCATGTCTTTTTATGTGCCCAAAATACTTTACTTGTCTGAATTTTATTTCTCTTAATAATTGTTTCTTCATGCCTAGTTTTCCTAAAACTTGTTTATTTGTCTGTTTTTCTGTCCATGAAACTCTGCCTATTCTTCTATATATCCACATCTCAAATGCATCAATTCTGTCTTCTAACTGCTTGTTCATTGTCCATGTTTCTATTCTCATCTTTTAGCCTGTTTGTGATTTGTTTGGATGTCAGTAACTTTCTCATACTATTGAAATTATCCTTGGCCATTCCTATTCTCTTTTAATTTCTGTTATACATCTGCCATCATCTGTTATCATCTGACCGATATGAGAAGCTTTTTACTTGATGTAATAATTCTCCATGTATTTTTATATTCATTTTAGGTTTTTCCATTTCCTTGTTGATTACCAGTTTTTGTTTTCTGTATGTTAATGTCTAATCCATATTCAATGGTTTGGTTACCTCTGCAGAAATGAAGAAGATATTTCAACATGACAAGTGTAGGAAATAAAGAGCCAGTGTTCTGGGCCTCCAGAAAAACCTATATGGGAAGACAACATAGGACATCCTCTTAAAAACAATGCTTTAACTGGAACCCGGCCAGAATGAAGGGCAGTGATAGAATCAAGTGGTGTTCTCTATGGATCTATGTTCTCTATGGATCAAAACCAAATGGTAGATGGGAGCAACATAGTAAGTTCAAACACTGTAAAACACATACCATTGCTTAGTGATTGCATCCATGTTAACTTTCTCCCATTAAACTTTTTATTGTAGAATTCCTCAAACTGAAAATATAAGATTTCTGAATGAATTCAGTGTGAACAACATAAAAATGAATTTATGATAATCTTAAATTTAAATGCACAAAACTAGATTCAGGATTGTCTATTATTTCTTTTAAAATCTTTTGTTGGTTTATAATATTGTTAAATTACTTAACATTTGTAGTCCTTATTTTGTCACTATTGATCATTTAGCTTCTATGATCTCACTGTTATTTCTTGCAGACTGAACATTCAAATGATGAACAAAGCTCCCTTCATAACAATAACTTGTACACAAATGCTACAATTTCTTCCCCTAAGAAAGAAACACAAATGTAACAGTTATAAATGATTTCAGTGTTTATCAGTGGACGATACAAATGAACAAATTTTTTTGACACTAACATTTCTTAGAACTTTAATAAAAATGTTAATCAATCATGACAAATGTGGTTGTACTCACCAAATGTACGCTCTTCTCTAGCTGCTGTGGTATGTGAAATGTGATGTTATTCTGTTGCATGATGGGCCATGCTCCTGCCTAAAGATGAGATAAGTGTATAAAATTATGAAACACTAATGAGATTCTTCAAGAGTTAAAATATTGCTCATAAAGCAGATAATTTGACTAGTCTTAACATTGATAATTTAATTACAATTAAAGTTTTCATTTGATTACAATCAAAGTTACTCATATTATGAATACAATTAAAATTACTTGAATAAAATCAAAGTTACACATCTAAAACCAGAATTGACTTATTTGAGACTAAAATCAAAGTTACTCATTTGAAACTAAGACTCATCTGATTATAATGAAAAACATAAGACTTATTTTCAAAGATCCCACAAATAACACAGCAAGATACTCAACAGTTGCCCTACATAAACAGATAAGATCAAATGCACTGCAGTTGACTGACCTGAAAGACCAAGATGTTAAAACTAACTCCTAAATTCTCATTCTTCTCCTTCAGGTAGTTAACAAAGTTGGTGACATGTTCCAGGCTGAGACTGACATCAGTGAACATCCGATGGAGTTTGTTAGTAAACTCATACCCACATGCTTGCTATGACAAGAAGAAATAGTCAGAAAATATAAGATAACTTTGGTAGCAGCATGACAACAATATCAGTAAGAATCATCTTCTTCAAAATCTATTTCGACCACTTGTGTGATCTGAGCCTAAGAGTGATTGTACGTTGTGACGGTTATGCACCTACAAGTAGGCCAGCACATCCGATTTCTGCGATGCTTTTTATTTACTAGGTAGCTTCCACATGAGTCTCCTCTTACGACATGCCTTGTAGGTTGCAGCGGACTATTCTTTGCTTCCTTTGTGGGCCCCGGCACCACAAGGATCAATATGAATCAATTCATCTTGCTGCTTAATTATCATCATCATGTTTATATTTATGTGTGTGAATGTTATTACGATTTAACACACCAAATCTGTCCAGTGTTTTTGAGATACTTTAAAGTTGTCTCTGTAATAATGTCTCTGTATTATATTCAATCAATGTTATGGGTGAAAATACTTATTCAAATAGTCTCTGCTGTTCTAACCTGTAGTATAGAAGTTGAAGAGAAATAACATCATGTAATTCTACCTACTGTTTTTATTTTGATTTGGTTTTACTTCTATGTTGGGCCTGAATAGAGCTCTAGTTACATATTGTCACAGTTTACAAGATTGGAATATCTGTGACTTTCAGAACAATACATCCATTTCCGAAACATAAATAATCATGATTTGTTCTGCCTTTCCTCTTCAATCTTGACTCACTTACCTAGACTGCAGAAATGCAGCCTGTTTTCAGGACCAATAATTTAGGGTGGGGTCTTGGTCAGTTCTAGTTTGCTGACCCTGACTTCTATCAACTCATACATTGCACACTAGACCGTAATCTGGTTCCACTCTAGTTGTCTGTCCTTCTAGAATTGCCTAATATTCACTTCCGTCAAATATTGAGTTTGTTCTGGAGGTCTTACTTCATGGATCTTAGTTTCCCATTCATGCTGCATCAGATAATAAATCCCCTGCATTGTGTAGCCATGACTTGATTACCATAACTACTGAGATTATTCCACTTTGGTCTATAGACAGATCTTATCTGTAGACAGATCTTATCTGTAGACAGTTAGATCTTAAAGCCGCTACCTACGATGCAGTGTGAATAAGACAACTGTCAGAGTTAGGGAACCATAGCTGAACAAGATTCATCTCAAGTGGTGGACTTGGTAACAGACTGCATCTCTGCAGACTTGCTAGCAGTAGGAATATAAGAGGGCAGCAAATGCTGTGCTGAAAACATGTTTAAAGGTGAAAGGCAAATATGTTGAAGCCTCTACATAAACTGTGACACAACATATCAAATGCAGTTTCAGGGTGAAAGAGTTGAATCATTAATAAGGAAAAAGATTAAGGAATCATTAAACACAATCTGGTTTCTGACATTGTCTTATCCTGTTATCTGGACAATTTTATTCAAATGCCCAATTTTTGCTGTTTGAAGCTAGCCTTTCTGTGTAGTTGTTTTAGATAATAAAATTGGATATAGCTGGCAACAGGTTGACTCACTTTTAACCTTGCTATCATGCTCTCCTCTGCATCCATACTGGCAGACTGACTGTAGATCAGACGTTTTGCCAACATGCGAGAATAGAACTATGAAAAGAAATATAATAAAACAAGTACATCATTAGTAGAAAACAAATAATAGTCAGAAGGAGTTTAAACAAAAAAGATAAGGCAAAATAAAATCTCTCCCTTGATATAGGAAAGGATAGATAAACTTAGAACAGTACTCATCAATTAAAGTATATAGGGAATTTAATCTTTGCAGTTTTGTGAATGGACAATATTGGTTCCCTCATAAAGTCATAAATGTCTAAACCAGTGTCCTGAATTGTTGAGAAGGCACCAACAGGAAATTTCAAATCAACAAAAGCATATTACAAAGATAAGAGATTACAAACCGATCACCTCAGCTATCAAATATATGAGGACTATGATCTTAGCACTACGGACTTGCCCATAGGTGCTCCGAACACCACCTCAACAAATCCAGCAGCCCCACATGCCAGTTCCAGTTTGATTAATCAATCTTTTTGCATATTTGGTATGCTGTTCTTTTCTGGCTGTACCAGTATTGACACCAATCTCTCTCAAGCTGGTCAGCGACTGGGATTCACAATCCTGAAACTCCTTTGTTCAAAAAGACTCAATACGTTAAGTATGTCATTCCGGTCCATTGCAGTTCCCTATTTTGCTAACAAAACTACTGATCTATGTCTAGGTTCCTTTTTTTTTTTCTTTCTTTTTTTCTTTCGTCCGCTTTCAACTCAGACGAGTTTCATCTCTGAAACTGATTTTTGCGTGAAAATCCGTTTTTCCAATTTCTTACAATGGCAGCAGCGTGAACATTGTAAATTACTTTACACTGGCAGCCGTGTGCTCAATGTACTCGTAATTAGTATTCCCTTGCCATACAGGCAGATTTTCTCCGACTTCAGAGGTACTCACGTTATCGTCCTGAGTAAGACCAGGGGCTCGAACAAATGCCGGACAGTAGGTTCGAACCCGAGCTATGAGGCGTCTCACAGCTAGCAGGCCGAGCTACTATCAACTACTCTAGGCAGTCCCCTGTCTAGGTTCCTAAATATGGGTCTCCTTGTTCACTGAAGGTTCATACTAGATCGCAATTCCTCCATTGACAAAATACTTGCCACTTTGCCACAGGGAGCATGACTGCTGATACTAGGAGCATCAAGTCCTGTCCATTGAACAAAGAGTATCTCATCCAAAGAGTAGGCTACACACAAAGGTAGAGTTGGTCTTGCTGAATCGCATAAAAATAAGTGGTTCCTACTGATTTGTCAGCCTAAACTTTCCATAAGAGAGATGTGACATATTATCAACAAAATCAGACTTATCATACCTTTAACACTTTACTGACCAAATTCGACGGTCGCCGAATTTCCGGCTATAAGTCTTAGAGACCAACTTCGACGATCGTCAAATTTCAAACATGTTCAATTCAAACAGACGGCAGTATCGATAACTTTAGCGCTGACGTGTCATCCGGCATTTTATTATTCCAAAATGGCTGCACCGATATCGAAAGTTAGACCCGCTTTGCAGCAATGTTTTCTGAAAATTCGTTATTTTTGTTACAAGTACACTTCCAGTATTTTTATAATGTCTGATAACATAAACTAGACTTATAACATAGATGATTCTGACTCTGCCAGCGAATATTGTGACGAAAGTGATACCGCAAGGTTAAGCAGAGATGTATCGGCGAATAATACCGCATGTGACAGTAGTGACAAACATGTTGAGTTACACAATGTTGATGTTGGTACATCTGAAGTAAAAAGTGGCGTGGTACAAGAGACCAGAACAGAACTGCACATGTAAATAATCTTTGGAGATGGAGTAATAGTTCTCAAACAACTATTTGAGCTTGACATTATTCTTCTATACGAATAACATCGTGAGTGAGTAGTGTGACCGACGTGTCACGTCAGACGCAACTGTAACTGGGTATATCATAAGCATATGCCATTGTTTTCTTTCAGCTTATTTTTCCTGATACTGCCACAGATTGGATCACTGATGAAGTGAATAGGTACTGTGAAAATTACATATATTAGTACACATGAAGTGTCATGTACCAAAATCGTACTTGTGACCAGACTGGTGCATTTGAAATTTATGGATTCATAGTGTGCCTTCAGATTGATATGGAAATGTGTTGTAAACCAGCAGTCTCAGACACTGGTGTAATAATTAAGATTGTGTTAGTATCATCTTGGTTGTGTTTCATCCAAGTTTGTGAAAGAACTTTTATGGATATAAAAACAAGGGATATTATCCACTGAATAGTTTTTCCATTCAAGCCAGCTTTATTTCAAGAGCTGAAAGAAATGCAGATAGGTGCATGTGGAACAGTACCTGAAAACAGGAATAATTTTCCTGAAGAAAATGCAACTGAAATTAAAACGACAGATCAACCTGTGTTTTGTGCGACAGAAGATAAATTCATGCTGGCAGTTATCTGGCATGACACCTCATATCTACTGTTCACTCCAATGGTGTTATGGACAAGACAGTCTGAAAATTCATAATAACCAAGAAGCCAGTATTTGCAGAAAATAAAACAAAAGTATGGGGGTATCGACCACTCACCAACCCACAGATCCTATAAGTGGTACATGCTATTATATCATTTCATAGTTGAAACTGCTCAGTTCAATTGGCACATAAGCTACAACACTGCAAGCTCCACAACAACTATCACAGCAAAGAAGTTTAGGCAGGATGTCAGTATTGCTTTTCTTGAACCTGCTATTCTTCAATGAAATGTGACACCTTCATGTCCGCAAGATCATGATTTAGTGAGTGTCATTTCATTGCAAATATGTAAACCCAAGATACAGACTAGACTGTAAATTGTGTACAGCTGCAGGGAAAAGAAGCCTGACTTGCATATGCTTTCCCAAATTTCAATGTTTACCTCTATGCTTGACACTGCATCAAGTTATACCACACAGTTGAGGATTATCAACGTCACCTGCAAAAACTCCTGCAGAGGCATACAGCTACAATATAAACCCCAGTTCATGAAGGAAGCAGATAAGACTATAACTAGAGGTGTAGTTTATTCATTTAACATTCACAAACACTCATTGCGAGATGCCGCATAAACACATACACTCCAAAGAAAATAAAAATGTTTTGCATTTTATTCAAACTTATGTTTGTTTTTTTATGTTGAAATATGTTGTCAATCGTTAAACCAGTACTCATAATTAGCTTGTTTTATTCATTGACAACCATGTCCCTAACATATTATTGTCTTGAAATTTAACAAACTCACTAAAAACTAGGAAAAGTGGCTGGTTTTAAAACATATTCTATAATTTCTATAAATAGCCACACAAAATCAAGATGGCCGCCCATAATTATGCGACAAATTTACATAAAATATTTTTTCGGATGTTACAACCATTCATAATGGTGCTCAGAAAATTTTGAAGTGGTATGTCGCTTTTAAAATTTTTTATGAATTTAATTTTAAAAATAGTTATTTTGTAAGAAAACTGCAAACACCCTTGGTAATGGGAGACAGTAATGCTCAGGATGGCTGGTCAGCAAAGTGTTAAAGCTTAATGAATAGAACAAAGAGAATCCCCACTTTACTTTGTATAGTTTACATTTGTGGATTACTTTGTAAAATTCCTATAGAACAATAAATTTCTCTGGTATTTCATGTTTCAGTAGTGTCTAAATCATTGTGTGGTTTATACGGTGGAATATATTAACAAAGTTAAACAAGTTAAAATAGAAAGGTGTTTACCATTTGCAAGATTGCTTTATGATAATTTTGTGTGAATCTTCTTCTTCTTCTGCATTCTCACTAGATTGGGATTTCGGGTTCTCTAATAAAGGCAGCCGTCTGCCTCAGATTATCAGCCACGCCATACCTTGGACGCTATTGTAAGTGGGCCACCTCTTTCTTCTCAAGACTGCATACTGGGGGCAGTTCTGTAGGATATAATTCCTATGATTTCTGCTTCCCGTTAGTGTTGACCTCTTCCCGCAGTAAGTTTTGGTCACTCTCGTGATGGTAGGTCTGACATTCTTATTGCTTGGCTAAATATCCGAGGCAGATTGGCGACCGTAGAATCCGTTATCCCATTCCTCATTGTGAGGGGTTGTTGCACCATGTTATGCACCTTACGGTCTGGTGCATCTGTTTTCTGCAAGCATTTGTTTTGGGTTAGCATTCCCTAGCGGACACATGCATCCTATTTCAGCCAAACCTCATTAATCGCCTCTTACGACATGCCCGGCAGGTAAGTGGTTCTATTCTTTACACCCCAAATTTGGGCCATGGTAACCACTCGGGTGGTGTGAATCTAAGGATGCTCTTTCAGCTAAAAATTACTGTCTGCTTGTCTGAATAATTTACTTAAAACTACCCTAATACAATTCTAAATTATTCTGGTCATGAGAGAATCGGACATTTTTTTTAAAGTGGCAAATTCTGTATATTTTAAAACCAAGCTTTCTATAACAATGTTATAAAACAGCACAAAATAGACTGTTATGTTATGCGATCGACAACATGGCACATTCCCATACGTTGACCGTACACTCATGTGCAACATATAAATCCAACAATAATAAGAACAACAACAATTAGAACTAGGATACATACCCGTTGAAAGACATCTTTATCATCAAGATACTTGAAAATGATTATGCTGCCAGACAATTTCTCATCAAGTTCCACATCACCAACTCCTTTAGTACTTTTTTTGAGTAAATTGTCACAGTATTTGGCCAGCTGTGATGGATATCAGGAAAACTAATGCTTCAGCAATATACACATAAATGGAACTTTACTTAACTCTTAGGGACCAGGGCAAAAAACCAAGTTTTTACAAGCCATTTTTATCATACATTTTGTATACAGACAACTGTTATTAGTTTTGGCATAAAACTGTTATTTTTTATTTATAGAACATGTGCCATATATGAAAATGTTTAGAGCTGAATGTTCTGTTTAGTTACATTGGTGACAAATTTCTGAATAAGAAAAGGAAATTCAAAAGTTTTCGTAAGGAAAAGTAAAATTAAAAGAGAACAAAATTGTGTCTCTTACTTCTCAATTTAAATATATCATATACAAGTGCAAGCCATAAAACATGTTTCTGTTCAAACTACATACATATTTACACAATCCAGGAAAGTTTCATTGTTTTTTATGAATAAATAACATTTAAAAAACTGCTTTTATGCCAGAAGGTGAAGCTTGTATTTCAAGTCACAACTGTGTGTAAAACATCAGTTGTGGTACAAAGGTTGTGGGTTTGAGTCCGGACCAAATCTGGTGCTATTTTTTTCAGATCACTAGGATTGTTACTGGGGCTCGTGCAACACTTTCGGTAGGTTGCGTGCCCTTTCTGTCAAGAGGGACGAAGCCATATTGAAAAAAGCTGGTGCAATAAAGTCAATCCTTGCTGTTAGATCATTTTACGCCCGTGGTGCCGGGGCCGTAAGGGAAGCAAAGAATAGTACCACTGCGACCTGCAAGGCATGTCGTAATAGGCGACTGATGTAGGACCCAGGGAAGCTACCTAGTAAATAAAAAGCATTGCAGAAATCGGATGTGCTGGCCTACTTGTAGGTGCATATCTGGCATAGCATACAATCGCTCTTAGGCTCAGATCACATACAAATAACACAGAGTGGTTAACAAGTGGTCAATATGGAGCGTAAGAAGAAGAAGACCCTTTTTTAAAAGTTTCAATCGATTGATATTCAAGCTAAGTTTACTTCTCTCTGGAGATAAGTCAACAATTTGTTTCATAGTCTTTGGGCAGGTCCCATGTAATGTATCAAGTAAAGTTGATACAGGTTGGTTTCTTACAAATATAATAAGATGATAAATTAATCAAAATGATAGAGCACTTAGTTGTGTCAAAGTAATGAGTGTTGTAATATGACTGTACATTGTGTAGTTTTTGCAAATTAGTCCAGGGCAGTGGGCTTTTATGGTATGGGTGGCCAGGATTCAAAGGGTTTCAAAACTCTTGAACACCATGAAGAAGTTCATAAGTACGGTTCCAACTTCACTGCAACGGGTCACCCCATAATTGCTCCGTTCCTGTGCCAACGAAAATCACATGAAATGCTAATAACTGTGAAATGTCTCCTGTGTGAACCAATTCCAGAATGAAACAGTTGTGCACCACCACAAAATGCAACCTGCACAGCATAAATGCATATGGCCATCGCTAAAGTTGCAACACAAAACTGTTCATCACTTGAATTGCAATTCATGTTGAAGGGAACATCAATCATGACAAAATTCAGCTTTCAGCACCCGCAATATAACTGCACACGGCAGACTGAGTTTGTTCGTCACAACCACTGTCCGCCATTTTCTGAACACACACAACAAACACACGGCCGACACAGCAAAAAGCATTCCATGAAACATTCATAGCTCACAGCGTTGCTCAAGCACTAACTCAGTAGCTCGCAAACGAAACTGGAAAATACCCGACCAAACATAGCGAAATGTGTTAGCAAAGTTGTGTCCAGAATCAAACAGTCCTGACTCTGAATGGCCCTCCCGCATTCCGCCATTGCTGGCCAGATTTCTTCACTATGAAGAAGAAGGTGGGAGAACTGGCTAGAGATCAAGAATCTTTCAGCTGGGCTGTGATGAGAAAAAACATCTGCAAAGGATATGCTACATAAAGACCCTTAAGCCAAACATGCACTTAAAAACATTGAGGCTATTGAGAAAAAAATAAAGGGTGTGAGATGAGATTGAGATAAGAAATAAACAGGAACTACAATAGCTTAAATTTACCAGTTCTGGAGACCGATTGGGTGTCCGTGAATTTTGAGGTTTATGATTTATCACAGCAGAGCATGCCTGGGGAAAGTCATGAAAACAATGTAACTTCAGATAATCTATAACCACTAACATCAAATAAAAGGCTATAATGTGAAGTTATGTTTACAATAAATATCTGAATGATTACTCTTTCCAGCTTTAAGCCGCACACTGCGCCACGGCGAAGTCTGTTGCACGCTTTAAGCCGCACACTGCGCCATAGAGTTGCTTCCTTTTAAGAAGTCTTTCTAGTTTTACTTCTACTATTTTACTTAAAGTACTTTTTAACCTTGTTATTCTATTGGGTTGTCAGTTTTCTTCAATTTAGTATATAATAATATATATATGTTTATTTATTGATGAGTAGTTGGGATCGTAATTAAAATTTTTTTTTTACTTCCCTTGAATTAACTGCTTAAAAATTGAGGAAATAAATGGGCGTGGAAAGAGTTAAGGAATGCACTAAACTTCCTTCTGTTAGACTTAATATATGGGAATTAATTCTGTGAAACAAGATTAATCAAGGTCATTATTGCGTCACAGTTGCAAAGAGTTTTTGAAATCGTTGAAGTCAATATTCATAATAAAAACTAGGACATCTAGCGGAAAAAAATAATATATATTCATAAATGAACTTGAGTAAAATAAAAGAATGGTAAATAAAATATATATTCACACAATTTTACTAAAAGTTGAATTTATTTTTCAAAAAGAATTCAATTAATATCAAAAGGTAGAATAAAATTAACTGACAAAGTACAGTAAATAAAAATATTCAAGAAAGTTTGTGAGAAACAATGAACTCACTTTATCCAAGGCACCAGTAAAAACTTGGTCATTACTGAAGACATCACAAATTAATTCCTTAAACTTGTGGTAAACTCTCAGCATAGCTTCCACAAACTGAAAAATTAAAATTGTTTGCTTAAGCAATGAATGATTCTTGATCATCATCATCATCATGAGACTAGACAGTCTGTAGACTGGTAATAAAACCGGTCTCTTCATTATACCACTTCTTCTGTAGCGCTCTTTACCCCAGTCTAAGTCTGTTCTCCCATGTCCTTGCATTGCTGCACCATGAAGGTGTTCTTGGATGTCTCTTATCTATTCCTCTGGATATTGCCCTACAATAAAATCTGTATTATATAATTTGTTCTCATATTGTATCTAAGTACATTTTTGCATCACTACTCGTAGTTTTCTACATGTACTTATGTCTTTAGGAATTTCGAAATAGGGGGAAGAATCCTTTGGTGGCGTACAGACGGGACAGAAGCCTTAAGGATATGTTGGTTCACAGTCGCCTCAAGCCTAACATCCAGAGTCATTTGGCACCATCCAGTGTGGCCGTCGGCGCTGCAACACTTGTGCTTATGTAATACAGACCCTGCGGTGTCTTTTCCAAAAGCCACGTTGTTGTTGAAGACAGTTTCACGTGCGAGTCCGTAATATTATCTATGCCATTATCTGCAAGCGGTGCAACAAGGCTTATATTGGGGAAACCGGCAGGAGACTCAGTGACCGATTAGCCCAACACTTGCGCGATATACGCCAATGCTCTGTGACCCCTGTAGCTACCCATTTCAATGATACTGGCCATTCAGGAGCTTGCGATGTCAGGTCACAGCCATCCGATCATGTTCCTCTGATGATCGTAGTCGATTTGCTCTGGAGAATCGGTTGATTTCTTTGTATGGTACCTTGCACCACGCTGGCTCAACGTATTACATTCTTATGCTTCTTAGTACTTTCTCTTCCATGCTTTGTAATCTCTATGGGTATATGTTGCATGTATTACATTCTTATGCTTCTTAGTACTTTCTCTTCCCATGCTTTATAATCTATATGGGTATATGTTGCATGTATTCAAGTTATATATTTACTAGATGTTTCATTGTTTCTTTTCTATTTCTAGTTTTTATGTGTGTTTTTGTGTTACATTTATTTCGTTATTCGTTTTATTCCAGATTTTCCTTAGATACGTTGGTATTTGGTCGTCCATTTGTGTTTCATTTTAATTTGTCACTCCTGTTTGTTCGTTTGCTTGATAAAGGCCTTGTTGGTCGAAGCGTTGCTGTTTATCGTCACTGTTTATGTATTTGTAAAACTATAGTACTTTGTTTGTACGTGTTTCACTTCTTTAGGAATTTGCTCGTTTGATTCTTTAGTCATCCAGCTCACTGGAATTTCATTCCATTCTGTGTGGTAGCGTAAGCTGTCAAGTTCAATAAGTTAGAAAATACCACAACCATATATATCTCTCTCTTATTCTTTTTCATTCTCAATGGAACATAGGACTGCAACTGATCACTAAAATGTATATTAATATTTTAATTTAATGTTCCTAATATAATATTTTGCTGAAAATGTTCCTAAATACTATGTAAGTTTCTATGTAGGTCCACTACTATGAGTTGAAGTACTATCTTAGTTAGCTATGGTTCACTAACACTGCATGAGAATTGTGGCAGAGACTGTCACTCCTACATCAGATTTTACTGTCACCAACAGAACTGCAAAGTATCTATCCTGTGGCATAGCTCTATGTTCCATCTTGACTGAACATCAGCCTACTACTACTAGCCATAATGGAATTTGTATGCTAAAGCTTACATCCTACTTTTCATTTAACCATGGTCATATTATCAAGTCAATGTCTTTTAGTTGTTTTCATGGTACTAACTGTATCCTATTTCTGATATACTGTCACTGAAATTGTTGACTCAGTCTATGCATGTAATGTTGCTGATTAGTCAGTCTTCAACATTGTATGTCATGTTATCTTTCAACACACTCCATCATCATCATGAGAAGAATGTGCAGTCTCCATATCAAAGGTTGGCGGTAATGGATTTCCAGCAATTTCTGTTCCTAGTCCTGAAGGTACACTCTGATAGGCTGCTGCTTGTTTACCTCTTGATTTTTCCCTCCCTAATATATTTCTGTCTTCCTATATACTATCCCCTCCAATAAAGTGTCTGTAGTTTAATGGGACCAAAATACCCTATTGGTCTAACTTTACTTCCTTTGAATAATTCTCTTTTCCCTCCTAGTTGTTGCAATACTTCTTTATTAGATTTCCTTTCCTTCTATGATATTTAAACAACTCTTATGTATATCCATATTTCAAAAGCCTTGATCTGCTTTCTGGCTATTTGTTCATTGTCCAAGTTTACGTCAAATACAACAATGACATACTCTATACACATTCACAACTAATATGTGCTGTTAAAAACTGGATTATGTTCAACACTTACTGCTGGATCATTTTGAAGAGTAAGCACAGACTGCATCCCTTGCTGCTTAATGTGATTTTCTACTTCCTTAACCAATGTGTCCAGACCTTTATGTATTGGCTTTAGCAATATGTACAAGTTAGTAAGGTCTGAAATTGCAATAAAATTGTTATCTCGTTGCACTGAATGTTTGATTTGAATAGATAATTAAGTAATTTAAATAAACATAGAAGAATCCCTAAAACACTTCCAAGTAATGATGCAAATGCAAACAAAAACTGATTTACATAACAATAAAAAAAATTGTATCACATTATTGTTACTTGCCCTGTTATTAGTATTCAGTTATTTAAACAGTAGCCAGACTTGTATGTGTCTGATCCAATCTCAGTAATTGAGATATCAATTCAACATTAAATAATGAAGCTATATAAAGTAATGCCAAGTTTTGTGATATGAATATAGAGATATCAATCTGAAAACTTGTTAATAAAGAAAACATTACAATTAACCACTCAAAGAATACAATGTTCAACAACAAAGCAAACTGCTTGTAATTCACATAGGAATGGTTATGATTAACAATCAACAATGTTATAAAATGAGATTCAACCGAAAAAATAATTTAAAGACAAATGGCAATTGTTGAAGTTCTTTTGATAAAGCTTTGAATTAATAAATTTTTTATTTGTCAGACTGAAACAAAAGAAGAAAATTAATATTTCTCTCATTGACTAATTTTTTAATTCTCAACAGATTTGGCAAAATAGTTTCTATAACTTATTCTAACCCACCTTTTCTCTTTTCCTGTTCCACCATTTCTTTACATTCACCATGTAAGAAATCTATAAGGTCAGCCACCATTCGTGCCTGAACTTCCTGTGTCACTTTTGCATATGAAGTGCTGTGGAGGAACTTTCGACTTCTGAAATTTTCATTGTCTAATCTCTGTATAACCTGAACACAGGATTGAGAGGGTAAATCGAATAGGTTAAAGTAATCAACAATCAAATATAAGTAGTTTTAAAATGGCATTTATTTCATACAAAAATGACTACATCTAGCCTAAAGTACTTATGTTGTCAGATCACTGGTCATGGTATATTTTCAGGTCTGGTGCCAGGAGAGTTTACTCACTTCTGAGGATCTGTCTTATTTAATTTGTAGACTATAATATACTAACACACAAACATGAGCAATTTAGTAATATCAATAACACAAACATGAGTGATTCAGTAATACTAATAAAACAAAAGACTAGTAATACTAACACATAATTGTAAATGGATGTCTACGTAGAATAGAGCGACTAAGTGGTAAAATAATATTATGAGCGATGAACTCAGACAGAACTAAGCAGATACCGGTGGAAAAAGAGCTAAGGAAGAGATGATGGATTGATGGCACATTGAGATGGCCGACCAGAAACATTGAAAGAAATGCACTATTTTGGAACCCGCAGGAAGAGGAGATGGGGAAAGCCTAGAAATACACGGAAAAGAGATTGATATTAAAAGGATAAGCAAGACGTGGAAATAGTTGGAAGGGATGGCAAGAGAGAGGAATGGCTGGAAGAAGTTTGTTGAAGACCTGTGCTACGTTTTGAGTTGACAGGTGAGGAAAAAGTAATACTCAAAACTTTCACCAAAAACTCTTCTGCGTATTCACATTTTGAAATCCTCTATTTTGTATTCCAGCAGTTTGTTCATGTTTTAACCCTATACAACAATGGTGAATATATGTAACAACTGAAAGATCTTAATTTTTGTGGATTAAAAAAAATATTTACTTGAGTGTTACTATCTTTCCCATGTTAAATATAATTGTGGCCATTCTTATTATCTTCTTAGTTTTCATATCAGTTCTTTCATATTTCTGGATAGATGATACCAACTAGTGAATGATAAATCACTAATGAACAGTGTTGATGATTTTTCTGTCTTCATATATGTATTATTGTTTTGGATCCCAATCACTATTACCTATTTCTCTACTTCGATAATTCTCTGTCAGATAAACAAAAGCAATATATGGGAATTGATTTTGATCTCTGTATTTTTCTTGCATCTGTCGCAATGAGAATATCATATCTGCGGTAGAAAAATTCACACAATAACTGAACTACGACTCAGGATAAACCTGGTCTTCAAGGATCTGAAGTCTGTACACAACAATTATGACAAGTATTTTTCCAACAGCGCAGAAAAGCTGCTGCAGCCACTTCTGTCCTCCTTGCTTTTCTAAAGAGTTAAGTTAGTCTTTGAAATCCTGTGGGACTTGTCCCTTATGACAGCATAATACTAACAGGTAGTGCTGTTGTGTTTATATCTTTTTCACTCTTAATGACCTTAACTGAAATTCCAGCCTTGTCCGTGGTCTTACCTAAAGGTCATCAATGGCACAGTTAACTGTTGTCTTAGAAGGCAGTGTGCAGGTGATCAAGTATTGACGTATCAACAGTTTAACAACTATTACAAAAGTGGGTGTATATATAGTAACTTGACTTACTTTTTCTAAATAGTCTGAACATGTACATTCTGCTTTCAAACGAGCAGCTTCATGTCTATAAAAGTCCCCAGTCTCTTTCAGAAATTGTGTCTCAAATATCTCTTGATATAGCTGAAAAATATCAATATCGTGATATGTAACTTTGTTGGTGGGAACAAAATGTAATGCACTGTAAAATCAGATAGCAATCAAACTTGATGTGAAATATGAAATTTATATCAAACATAAATGAGAGAAACATTTATAACTTCCTATTTCTTAATGATAATTCGTGACTGATCACTGAACTGACCTCACAGCATTACGCACAGACCCATAGGTGCTCAGTCTTCCCTAACCGATGTTGAAGGGTATGCATACTGGTTCCTGTGGCTCGCTGCTTAAACACACTCCTCTCTAATCCCCTCAAGCATCCAGCTCTATTTGTACAATGTATAATTCCAAACTGATACAACTCATGATGCGAGTACACAATATAATATGAGTTAAAAGGAGTGTATACAGATAGATAGAAGAAAGTTAGGTTTGACTTACTTCAAGGGGTGTCTTTTTTTTGTATTCTGATACATCAACAAATGATGTTACAACACTGTGTATGACTGTCTGGTTCACATCATAGCCAATTCTGTCTCTGGTTTTAAAATAAATAATAATAATACTAGAACATCAACTACATACAAGCTAATAGAAATAAAGTAATCAAAAACTATTAGTACAATGAGAAAGTTGAAACAAAAATATGGAAAAATTCCATATAAAAATCCATTATAAACTATCTATCTATTCTCTAATCCTGTTTGCCTTTCAGCATCAGGTCGAAAAGGAGACACCTGGAGCGAGCCTCTCTATGCACCTTGTCTTTCTTTCTCTTCTCCAATCATGATTTGCCTCACAGCTTCAGGGTAAGAAGAGTTTTTTAGCACTGGCTTTTGTATGTGCTTCAAAAATAGTGTCTTTAATCGCCTCTGTTATCTCCGAGGTTCACCTTTTGCGTGGCGGCCTTCAGCTTTGTATTCACTGTATCGAGCAACATTGCTCTCTGTGGTGCACTGCCTGTTGGTGATCTGCTTATGTAGCCGAACCATTTAATTTATTGCTTCTTGATAAAGTTCAGTACTGATGTTGTACCCACTTTTTCCTGATGTCTTCATTTCTAAGCTGGTCTCTTCTTGTTACTCCCAGTATTCTTCATAGACACTTCATGTCTTTAAAAACAATATATATATTTTCTGCTTTTTCTCTTTACAGTGTTAGTATCGAGACAAATCTTTTAAGTTGACATTCATGATGTGTGCATTTATGGCTAAATAATTTCAATATAGATGGAGACTGCAGTAAAACTATGTAGAATGTAGAAGTGCTTTGTTATTACGTGTTTCGGCATTTATGACTATGATAAAGGGTAGTAGTCTGATCAAGATTAATGAATTTCCTGTCAAGCTTTTTATGTGAAGAAAAACAGTACGACGTGTACTAGTCATTCACTAATACATGATTGGCAGGTTTGATATATATATATATATATATATAAAAGCAACATACTTTGAGTTAGTTCCAATAAATGGGGTTTGAATCCCACCAAACACAATGGATATAAAGGAGCAAAATGATCCTGCAGATAGTACCGCTTGTCTGCGCTTTAACCCAATTTTAATCAGGTGGTTCAATGTCTCTGAATCTGTTTCTACATTTGTGGAACAGAGGCCATTTATGATGTCTCTTCTGTCTAAAGCTCTCCCACTGGGAATTGATACCATGCCAGCTAATTTTTCTGTTCTTCATTTTGCCTTCACCTCTGCATACCCAGGGGTATAAAGTCAATAATTTCTTGAGGTAGGACTGCTGAATACTCATTCAGTATAAAGCTTGCCTGCACTAATCATCTTAAACATACTCATTAACTCTGTTTCTATCACTGCATGTCCGCCTTTTATTTTATTAAGTTTCCTAAAGCTATTAAACAGCAATAAGGTACTCATGCCCTTCTACAGGAGACTCTATACAAAGACATCAATCTGCATTTGTCTGGATACACCAGTTACATCTGTAGGTGCACTGATAGACAAGACATATATTTATTATTTGCAAAAATTAAAAGAAACAAAATACAAGCTAGATATCAACACACAAAAAAGGAACATACTTTGCAATCTCTTGCAGAATGAGGATAACCAGTCTGTTCTTGATAGGATCTATCATTAAGTTTTTCCAGATGTCTTTTGCAAGCTGTAATTAATAATTAATGATATCAAATTTGTGGATTTCATGCCAAACTGTATCATAATCATGCTTCAAAAGCCAAAGAAGTCATATTATGTATTAATGTGAATATGCCAGTGTGATTCATAATAACAATGTGATTCTTTCATGGTGTATTTCACTTAATTTGCACAAAGGTGTAGACATGATACACACATATAACAGGCACAAACTCAATACATCTATGAAACATAGACACCTCTAGAATAATCAACTTTATATACCAGTTATACATTTAATTAAATCTGGAATATACAGTAAATAGTCTAGCTATATAAGCCTACAGTCATCGGTTGTACATTGTAAATGAGAGTAGTACACTTCTTCACCCCTAGGGAGGCATGGGTCTGCAAGCAAGGTATCCCAGGCCCTGCCAATCCAAAAGGTCATCTTTCCTGATCTCTCTCCTCGCTACCCATTTTCTTGCATTGTCTCCCTCCTTTGCAGGGCCCTTCTTCTTCTTCTTTGGGTGGCGAGCTATGAATTTTCTTGGTTGTGGTTTCTGTAGCTATCTAGTGTTTTTATGGTGTGGGGTAGCTAATTCCATGTCCAAACTTTTTAGTCGCCTCTTACGACATGCGTGGCAGATAGCAGCGGTACTATTCACTACACACCTAATTTCTTCTCCGGTAATCACTCAGGCTAGCGTAGTACACTAATAAAATATTACAAAGTAATGTCTGCATAAAGAAAGAAATTGATAGAATACAAGCTGATGATAAAAACTTTGTAACTTTAGTCAAATACAAAATTTTAAATAAGATTAACCTCTCCAATCTCAAGAAGACAGTCAGTATCCACAGGAAACACCCCATAGTTGACATCAGCATCTGAATATTTTTGTTTCTTTATGTAAGTATTGTTGAGGTATCTGAAAGATTATAGAATGAATATGAAACATAAACAACAACAAAAGTATTTGTAACTTGTAACATACTCAAGGTTAAGTCACACAAAAAAGAGTCTTCAGACAATAATTTGATTATAAAAGTTTTATATAAACTTGTCAACCCATAAAATGACTTAAAAATAAATACATAAAAAACATAAACTAAACAGAATCTATCATATTACTCAAAGCCAGTAACATTTTAACTAATAAATAATTCATACCCGTAAAGCTGGTTGAGATATCCTGCACCAGTGTTGTAGCACTCCCAGTGTCTATGATATAGTTCAAGCATGTGCTCTTCTCCAGTTGACGTAATAGTCTGAGGATTAATGTACAAGTATATCTAGTCCCACATTTATAACATAGTTAAGTTAGTTAAATGTACAAGAAACATACATTTTTGTCTCCATACTTAAGAACATTTATACATAAAGAGGTTGTTGTCTTTTATATAGCGACAAATTGTGAGAGTTACGCATAAAAAAAACCCATTACAAAGCTTTTTCTTCCACAAAATAATTATGATCCCTTAAATCCCATTGGTGGCGTCTGTGGCTTAGGGGATAGTGACTTGGTCTATTAACCCTGACGTTCTGAATTTGAATCACACAGCGGACAGTTTGGTTGCAAATTGTTTCGCGTGGAATTTTACAAGCGAACAATTCAGAAAGCAATGGCAAACTACTGAACGTAATAATGCCTAGAAAAATCACAAACAGCGTTAAAAAGCTTGGGTTAATTCACAAAGTCCTGTAAGTGATATGCAATTAACTTTTAAATCCCATTAGCTTATGGCATTTTCAAATCAAAGGTTAACAGCAATTAATTTTTAGTAAATTATGTTCCTTGATGTTGGTAAACTCTGACAAGTTTTTGTCTGTCCATCTCTTGATGTTTTCCTCCCAGTTATATCTCTGTCTAGTCCTAGCTTTCTTACCCTCAGCTGTACCTTGTCCACAAGATACTAAATACATTTTCTGCGTTGGACTTAGAACGGTGGTTAGTAATCTAAGAATTAAACAGTTATAGTAAATTTTTTATCCAGTTCACTGTTACTAATTTAACCTATGGTCATTCATCATTTCCGGCTTCACATACAGACATAGCTCTTTACGATTTTAGCTTCATAAAATCGGCAAATAATTCAACTGATTTTTTTTACTACACAATTTCAACTTGAAATAAGAGCTTTATCTTCTGAGAGAAGAAAAAAGAAAATGTTATTTATTCATGTAAAGTGATTAAACTTTCCTGGATAGTGTAAATATGGATATAGTATGAAAAGAAATACGTTTTATGGCTTACAGATGAATAGGATATATTTAAATTGAGTGGTGACAATTTTGTTCCCATTTTATTAATTTTACTTTCTTACTACAAATTATTTTGCATTTCTCTTTTCTTATTCAGAAATATTTCACCAATGTAAATAAACGGCATTCAATTCTAAACATTTTGATATATGGTACATTTATAAAAAAAAAAGTTTTATAACAAATTAGTAACAGCTGTCTGTGTAAAAATGTATGATTTTTTAACTGGCTTGTAAAAACATGGTTTTTGCTCTAGTCCACAAAAGAGTAAATATGGGTCTGCTCAGTGATAAAAAAATCATGAAACAATAAATGTCAATAATGACAACAAAAATATTGCACAAAACTTTGTTATTTGAATTGGATAGATAAAATAATTACATAAATGAAAAATTTATCAGCTTCTTATCTAGATCTTCAGGCCTGTAGAAAAATGTTGAAATTTAAAGCACATGTCAAGGGCATGAGTTAATTCTGATGGCCTCCACTATAACTTATCAGATCTGATGCCATGCTACAGTATCTTCTTCTTCTTTGCATTCATTCTTTACGACCAATTTTAATAACTCTTTGTGATATGTTTGATCTTTGCCAAGAATGTGTATACGTTGCACATTGGTTTGGCAGGCCACCTAAACGCATACACGTTTAGGACATGTGCATCCGATTTCAGCCAAACCTCCTTAGTCACCTCTTATGACATGCTGACAGGTAGCAGTGGTTCTATTCTTTACACCCCAAATTTGGGATGTACGTGTCCTAAACGTGTGAAGTCTATGCGTTTAGGGGCCTACCAAACCAATGTGCAACATATACACGTTCTTGGCAAAGATCAAACATATCACAAAGTGTGATTAAAATTAGTAGTAAAGAATGAGCATAAGAAGAAGAGTAACTAACTGATGGAACCATCATCATTGCACTTTGGTGAACAGCCATGTGTGTCCTGATACGTTTCTTATACAGAAATATCTTAGCAGCAGTTGCAACTACTCCATAGCACTTGTGAGGGTCTCCAACTAAATTTTATGAGGATGGTAAAAATTTGTAGAAATTTTATTTTAATTAAAAAATAATAAAAATAGTTGCTAATCCTAAGAACAGGGCAGATTGTTGACAACATTGTAGAGCCTTAGCGCAACTATTTCTGGATATACTGCAGTGGAAGAGTCTCACTGCAGCACATCTATAGAAGATATTTGGATATTGTCAACTTGTGTGCTAATTTCTGGTACTATAAAATGAATTTATTTCAGAAGCCATCTGCAATCTACAAAGAATACTGTCTTTTTATAAGATTTCATTGATTAAGATTTTCATACACTCTTACTTAATATTTTATATGCTCTAAACAATATAACATTAAAAAAACCTATGCTGTTGTAACTTGAAATGAACGTCAATATTGACTTATGGAAAAGAATAATAACCACAAATGAAAACTGCTCAAACTGATTAGTGCATATGCCAAAATGGTCTCCAAATCTCCAACACATTTGATAAACATGTTCCCTTTTCAATGACTTGAAGTTTCAAACCTGGCTCTGAGCAATTAAATTGAAGGATAATTTTTGGGGTACCCATAAGGACCTCCTGCTAATGACTGGATTCATGGATGTAGCTCATCCCTATGTTTATATTTAGATATGTGAGCATCGAAAACTGATCCCCAAAGAAAATACTTTAGCTCAGAAACATGAACTCAAACAGGATTTGAAAAACTTAGCCTTTCTGAAGTGTGGTGCTATTGCAGAATAGAAAAAGCGGCAAGTAGAAACAGGTGACAGCTGGACAAATTAAAAAATGAAATGAACTAGCTCTTACAGACATCGAGACAAACACTGAAAAGTATGCAAAATATTGATGCTTGATAACAATATGAAATCTAATGATCAGCTGCAGAAGATACCAGAGAGCAGACTGCAGGGGAATAGAAAAAGGAATATCAAAGAACAGTCATGCAGTCATTTAAATTATTGTGCAGGCATGCAGAGATATTGGGATTAAGATTTATTCTCGCTAGTGTGTTGCCGAGGCTCGCAAGGGGAGCAAAGAATAGTAACACTGTGACCTATGACATGTCGTAGAGCGACAGAGGTAGAGGTCTAGGAAGCTACCCTAGTAAATAAAAAGCGTAGCAGAAATTGGATGTGCAGGCCTACTTGAAGGCGTATAACTGGCACAAAGCACAATCGCTCTTAGACTACGATCACATACAAAGAGTGGTCTAACAAGTGGTCGATATGGAGTGTTAGAAGAAGAAGATTTATCCTGACGTCACAAGAGACAAAGGGTAGACATGATCAGACATTATAATCAGTCTTGACACTGTGTTACCTAATTATGTTTCTATATTACTTCAATCCTCTGGTTAGATTTTCTCATCTAGTACATTCAAAGCAACTTGAACCCTGAATGTCTTATAAGAATGGTAATATATACATGTACTGTTTATAATGCAGAGTTTCATCAAATTTAAGAAATATTGATACTGTACGATTCATTCATATGAGTGCTGTATCTGTCAATGTTGACACTTATGTAATAAATAATCCATATATTTACCGAAAGCAAGTTTCGCACATGGCTCTCCAGAAACTCTTTGGTGCTTTGATATAAATTATCTCCATGAGGTTCTGGAAGGGCAGTACAAAGTCTGTACACATCAGTAAAACAGTTAAGGTGTCAACAACAGAAAACATACATTTATTGAAACATCCCTTTCAGGTTGGTTTATATGATATCCAATAATTGACACTCAGTTATCAAGCTGAGAGATTTGACAACATTAACTAGTGAATTGTAAAACATGATCATAGCAAAATATTTTGTGACTTATTCATTTACTCAGCATGTTTATGTACAAATTAAGATGTAGTTTTTATTTTTCCACAATTTTTGATGAAAATAGTATCTCAGTTTGTAGTTAAATATTTATAACAAACCAAACTGTATATATCCTATGACTTTCTGAGCAGCCTCTGATATGATAATTGAGTTAGAAATTAAACCGGCAAACCTAAGAATGTCCTTACGTAAGGTATCTGAACAATGTATATACATATTGTCGTTTAAAAGAAGATTTTATACTTAGTTGCTTTTCATTAACTTTTCGTTTTATTTCGACTTTTATATTAACTGAAAACTAGTACACGTCGAGTATAAATGATAACAAACACATATCTTCGTAGTTTTTGCTAGAAATAGAAGTGAAACAGGGTTTACCATTAATTCTAGAATACTCTGTGATTAAAAAAAACTAGAGATGTTTTATTAATGGTCATGATGCTAGTTTGTGAAAAATCAATAAACTATGCATCCATTCAGAAAATGTCCTCAATGTTTTTGTATTCATAAATGGATTACCAATATAAAGAGAGCAGCTGGACTTGTTTATTCAGCCTATTGCTCATCAAGACCCTTGGTAAGTTGGATTTTTGTTCTCAAAATCTAAGTTTTTATTTTTATTGCATGCCAATGAGTTTCCTGCATAGTTAACACTACATTATATTTGCTAATATAATAAATACTTTGTAAAACTACATCCACTTGTCTTCAATTTGATATATAATATCATATTTAGAAACAATATTTTAGTTTTGCCCCAACTACGAGAGAAATGTTTTGGAACTAAATAAAAATTCCATCCAGAGCCTAAAATTCCATCCAGACGCCAAAATACCTCTGCAGGAAATCAGTTAATACTGAAATCTAATTTGACTAGCAATCCATCAAAGCAAAACAAATAAATGAATTCTATATTTATACTATAATATATCACTACTGGATTGTATTGTATGATAGACTGCACTTACTATATTCCATGAAGTTTTTCTCTGCTTAGTCATTTATTTTTACAATTTTATAGTTAAGATAAAAGTATGTTCAAGTTAAAAGGATATGAGAATCTGTCATTCCATGTGACTCTCTGTACGCTGCCACAAGTTATGACACCTTCCAATGTCTCTTTCAGTAACTTCCATGTACCATCAAAATCTACTCTTCTTGGTTTTAGTGACATCTGCAGAGAAAGAAATACAACAAGACACTGGTTACAGGATATATGTTATTACCAGTGCTATTATAATGGAGGTACGAGTTACAAGGCAATGCCAAGTTTTATATAGTAAAAACAGGGATTCAAGTTTTCCTGCTTTCACTGAGAAATGTGCCCACAATGATCAAGTACATGTTTCTTCAAATTCTCTGCTTCCAACCTACAGAAGGGTAGTTTCATAGTTTGCAACATCCTCTACAAGTCACGGGTGTCTGTCGTGCAGAGGTTAGGTGCTAGCCTCTCATTAAAAATGCACTCGGTTCGCTATCTTGTGGAATGATCTGGATATTTTCCAAGATCTTATATCAGTGTAGGTGATATCAAATTCATAGTCCTATCAGAGATGGATGATAAAATGTAGGTCTTGTATTCAAGTTAGTTGAAAACGTAAAAGAACCTGTGACAGTTCAAAATTGAGAAAAGCAGACTCGAAAGCCGCCATTTGAACAAAAATGAATTAGAAAGATAGAAAAATAAAATTTTTACAAAATATTTTCAGTACTACATAACTCAGTACTGTACATCTTCAAAACTACATAGGTGACCCTCGTCGGTGCCATGAAGCTCATTCACGCTGCTGAGATCTTCATGTGTAAGAAAGAGATTGGAGCATACATGGTAATAGACTTTAAGTTATTTACCAAAGTGCAACGATGATGGTCCTATCAATATCATTCAATCAATCACTCAATCTTCTACATGTTTTAGCAACACATACTCATATTTTATGTAATATCACCTATTATAGATTTACATAATTATATTGTAAAGATATTAGTTGATGATATCCAATAATAAGAAACCATGAATATGACCATTGACGAAGTGGGTGAACTGGTTGAACAGTTCAGACAGTGAATTTCAGATGCGCTGCAAACTTAAAGAGAGCAACATCCTATAAAGGATACGCACCTTGATGATTCAATAATAACCGTTTGAACTTCGAACAGATTGTGTTTACATTTGACTCAAACTAGTTTTTCGATCACTGAAATTTCATTTAAGTTGGGCCATTCTGTTTATTATGTATACTTGTACGTCAGTTGACGTTGTAATTGTTATTCAAACATTTGTATTGAATGAACGCTCGAATGAAAATAGTGAAGGAAAGATGCACAATAGACTATTATTATGGCAACAATAAAACTAACAATATTCATTTAGGTCATTATTACAAACTTATCTACACGACTAGTCTAGTCAACACTACACTTCAGACACTACACCGTTAACGTACTATTTTGATTTCTTCAAAATGTAGCAATTCATTGATTTATGTATCATTCTGTATGTAATATGAGGTTTTAACATGTCGTAAGCAGATTTATATAGGCAGAAACAAACAATTTGAAAAACGCATACATTTACTGGTTCATTTAACGTAAACAGGAAAAAATATTATCGCTGTCTTTGGAGATTGCTACGCAGAGCAAGTCTCTGACAAACGAGTGCTGCCATATTGGACACTTCTCGCGAGAACCTCAGTCTGAGCGAAACAAGCGTCACTTCCACCTTGGAAACCACAGCGTGAGATCAAGAAGTTATAGGTGATAATCACACCAAATGTTTTTATTTAGCCATTTTCCCAACATTGGTATGCACAGTCTGCAATTTTTACCAGCATCCATTGAATACTCTCAAGGTGTTTTTGATGAAGTAGTTTGCTGGTCAACATTGATAACGTAACGTAAAGTGCAGATCAGACATATGATATTTTTCCTCCAGACTGATTCACTGATAGTGATTGCTGATCATTGATGATCGCACTTCACTCTTAAATTGATTGGTGAAAGTAGTGACACTGAACTCATAATGAACTCCATTGATTGACTGATACAATAGTAACAATACATCAGTGATAATACAGCATATGTTAGTCGAGAATTGATGATATTAGTACTGTTATTATACGTATACACTCACGTAAAGAGTACGGAAACGAATTAGTTGGGAGTCCAATTTTCTCAACAAAATATTAATATAGATTTAAAGTTTGCACACATACATACAGTACTGAGTACTACTGTCGTACAGTTTTAGTATAAAATGACTTCCATTATTTAACAATTAATAGTCCTATATAGTATATATTGTTCCCGCGAAACCGACTGCTGTGCGCTGATTGATCATTGATGGTGATAAGTACCGTACTGTATTTCAAAATCGTGTAAAGTTACATGTACTTATGTAGTAAAACTGAGTTGTTGATTGTCAAGGATGGGACCCGGACAGTTATATAGATCCATGAACATTGATACGTAAAAACTAGAAGGGGACATACTCAATATAAAACATACAAAATATTAAACACAGTGTAGTCCTGTTTTATATGTTAAATAATTGAGTAATCTGGTAGACATATTTGAGTAATACATATTTGAAATAAAATATCTAATTATGGAATGAGTTTGAAGAAATAGAATGGGTTGGGTACAACAGTTACTTTTTAGTGTACAATCAGTCATGTGCCCTCTCTGCATTGAAACTTAACTGTGCAACTAATGTCACTTACCTTGATGATACACTCTGCTTGATCAAACATACTGGATCCATTCCTATTAAAAATTAAATACAGTTTTGACTAAATAATAGCGGTTTTATTCTAAAGTGTCAGGTTTGTAGTAATTGAACTGTTACAAGTAGTCTTTAACAGACAAGAGTTTCCATTTACAATCTAAACTGTCTCAAAATAACTGCACACATTTAGGATAACTATATGTTAAGAGTGAGCGTCTGTAGCTTAAGTGGTAGTGATCTCGATCACCACACAAGCGTACCTGGTTCCAACTCCACGGCAGGCAGTTTGGAAGCAAATCGTTTCCGTGGGATTTTTACTCAAGGTAAAAATAGACCTCACCGTTCAGAAAGCAATGGCAAACTACTGAATGTATAAGTGGTACCTAGAAAATCAACGACTCATTTATTGGGGTTGATGGCTACTTCCTGTTAAGGATATGCCACGATTCTCATATGTAAAGTATCCTTCCTTTCGTTCACTTGAAATTTGTCTATATGTTCAATGTTGTCTCTTGTATGAACTTACTGTCTTTTGTAGCTCACACAGAGGTTCGTGTAGTTTTCTGTCGAGTGTTGTTTCGTTAGGCCAGTGAGTTTGCCTCAGTGTATCATATTCGGGGCAGTCTTGAAGTATGTGCTCTGCAGTCTGTGTGCCTGTTCACATCATGAACACATGGCTGAATTGCCAATTTTGAATACATGTGGCTGCGGAGCCGATTGTGTCCTGTTCTAAGGCGCAGAATAACAACTTGTTCCAATCTGCTCATATTATAGTAATCGTCTTATGTTGGTATTTGTGGCTTTCTCATTGATTTAATCATCCTTGTCTTTTGGTGGTAGGTAACTGGCACATCCGGCTGTTCTCCTGCAGCACCTTCCTTGGCCAATCGGTCTGCTGTTTCATTTCCTGGTATTCCACAGTGAGAGGGTATCCACTGCAAGGCGACCCTGCGCTGCTTGAACAATTTAGACAGTAGGGTCTGTAGACCTGGTAATTTTCTGGATTGGGGTGCTGATTTTGCATCAGTCAAAAATACAACAGGTTGAGGATCGAGTCTGGTATTCAACAGTTTCTCAGTTGCCACTTTGATTGCCTATATGTAAAGTATAAATTAGTTTGTCTAATTCTATTCACAGCACTGGTTAGTCTAATCCAGATGCTTTTTTTCTTTGGGAAATAATTTTCTGATTAATATAAAATGTGTAAACAATTCTGCAGGCAGAAATGACCTCAAATCTACATATTGAAAGTCAGACTACTAAGAAGTATGATCTGCCATTGTCACATCTGGACTATAGCTACATAGAAAAATGCAGCAATGTGAGAGAATTAGAAAAGATTCTCTCTATCCTAAGGTATTATACAATGTTATCTTTTACTTGATTTTTTTTCATATGACATGCAATTTAGCGAGCATAACTGTTGTAGTGTTTGAATAATTACAGTTGCCATAATATTGAAATTAATACAATGACGTATACTATTAGAAATTGGTTACAGATAACAAACTTGATTTATGTAACAGCAATGTTATGAATTAAGAAAATTTGTAAGGAAATAGAGAATATGTTAACAGGATTTGAAGGAAGACTTCTTAGAATAATACTTGGGTACTCCTGGGAGGATATGATTAGCAATACCAGACTTCAAGAACTAATCTCTGCAAAGAGTAAGTTCTTATTTTTCATGTTTGTTGGCCTCCATGTTCTGATTTAACCAAAAAAAAAGGTATCATTATATCGTTGAAATATGCGTGCATCATGATGCGTGCATCAGCTTAAAAAGGCTTCAATCACCTAGATAGCAAATCAAAAACTATCTAACTGGTCTGGAAGACATAAATAAAGATACACTGGAGATGATGGTGATGGATTGGACAGGATGAGAAAAGTTGCCAGGACATGCAATTCAGTGGGCACTGCTAGGGCAACAGAAAAAAGGACACATAAAGACAAACTTTTGAAGCAGAGCTCAAAGACATGCATAGGACTAGGTATAAGGTAGAAATAAAAAGTTCAAATTCAGTGTACATTTTTTGTCTCTGCCGTATTTACCATTGGATGTGGCAAGGGCTGATGGTGATGATAAATGTTAAGAGTGTATGATATATTAGAACTCCCATGGGTGTCTAGTGCCATGGAAATACCAGGCTTGGGCCCAAAATTCTTGGTGTGAGATTGGAGTGCTGGAAATCCTGATCCTTTACTTGGGGGATCTAAATTGCAAGTACCTCTGAAGTCAGCATTAGGCTTGCCTGGGCGATGAGGGACGCTGGTGATAAGAAAAGCAAGTAATGTTGTTTATTAGTTGTCATTCAGAAGTGTTATATATTTTAATTATTATATTTTATCAAGTACTTGAGCATAAGTATGCAGAGATAGAAATCTTTTGACAGTATTTGTTGGACACTAGAATATACATATAAATATTAATTAGCATTTGAGAGCTTATTAACTTTTGAATAACACATATTTAAGATCTGGAGATGAAGGCATGTACCCAGACTTGGAGAAGTTTGCAGAGAAAAGACTTGAAACACTGAATCCAAAGAGGTACAGTGCAGTTAATTCATTATATAATTTATATTTTGGAAATAATACATCTGTAATATCTTCTTCTTTGCGTTCGTTCTTTCGACCAATTTTAATCACTCTTTGTGATATGTTTGATCTTTGCCAAGAACGTGTATACGTTGCACATTGGTTTGGTAGGCCCCTAAACGCATAGACTTCTACGTTTAGGACATGTGCATCCGATTTCAGCCAAACCTCTTAGTCGCCTCTTACGACATGCGTGGCAGGTAACAGTGGTTCTATTCTTTGCACCCCAAATTTGGGCCCGGTAACCACTCGGGCGATCTTAATATCTTCTTGTGATTGCTTACATAGCTACGAGTTCTTGTGATGAATTTTACTGCTTGGGGCTCTTATTTTATTTCGATATATTTGTGCATATAGTGTTGTATTGTTGAGCCAGTATTCCTTGTTGTACCTTGTGTGCAGGGACAGTCCTGTAGAGAATGCTTACTCAGGACACCAGAGCACTACTGAGAAGCAGATAAAGGAAGTTTATGCATGTGTTTGTTTAATCTGTTATGCTGTCTTAAAGTGAAGAATGACAATCTGTCCCTGGCCTCTGCTGGTCGAGAGTATGATAATTATTGTTGTGTAGTTTCTGTTCTTTTCTTAGAGCCTTGATTAATTTCTCTCTTTTAAAACAATAATATGTGATTGCATTATCTTTTTTTCCACATTTTACTTAGTTCTTTGCTAGTTTGACTGTCCTTTCATTTACGGAAACAATCTAGTGTGATGGTTGTTAACTCATAGTGGGCCAGGGCAAAAATCATGTTTTACAATCCATTTATATCATACATTTTTATACAGACAGCTGTTATTAGTTTTGTAATAAAACTCATTTTTTACTTATGGAATATGACCATATATCAACATGTTTGGAATTGAATTCTCTGTTTATTTCTATTGGTGAACTATTTCTGAATAAGCAAACAGAAATGCAAAATGACTTATAAAAAAACAAAACTGTCGTTACTGGCTGTAGTACCGCTTTTTAGGGCAGTTTAAGACAGGAGGGGGCGAGAGGCTGAGGAATTTAATGGCTAGTCGCAGCGAAACTGTTCAGGTTAGGATTTTTCTTTTAAAACCCCGGCAGAAAAAAATCCATCACCATACCATGGATTGAACACAGATCTCCTGCATGGGAGCCCTTTCGAATCCATTCAGCTCCTTGTTTGGCGAAAAATAATAAAATGAGAATGAAATTGTCACTTACCGTTCAATTTGAATATATCCTATAAATCTGCAATGCATCAAACATGTTTCTGTTCTTTTTTCAGTTTTTATGAATAAATAACTTTTATAACTGAGTTTTATGTCAGAAGATGAAGCCCTTGTTTCAAGTCAAAATTACATGTAAACAAAAATCAGCAGTTGAGAAATTCCTTGTAAGATTAGGTTTAGAACATTTGGAGACATCAGGGAAGGAGAGATCGTGGAAGTCAGAGGATGAAGATGCTGGATGGTCAGACATTGTGGTTCGACAAACAATCTACGTCGAAACTTATTAATTGCATCAAGGAAAGAGAGTTGTGGAGACATGATCGCCTACGCCAGTTCCCTCCCCAACTGTTGCCTGCCAGGTTTCTTAGAAGGCCTAATCATCTGCTGACCATTTCTTCTGGTTTTTAATGTATTTGTTCTATGTAAGTCTCATGTAAAATGTAATCCTGAGATACATGGGGTGACTTTTATTTGATCAGGGGTGACTCTTAATTTGATCAGGGTTGCCCCTAGGTAAATGCTAGCTGCTTTGTACTTGAGGAAGAGGGAGAACAATGCTGTATAGGGTTGTATATGTTGATTGTGACACGTCGTTTCTCAGACCATGTTATCAGAATATTTGATGTTGCTGCATTCTATAGTTTGCTGTTGTGGTGCATTCGTTGAACCAGCCAAGTACTAGGTTGTTATCATTTAGAACCGGCGGACTGTAATATGTTAATGCCACTGCCATAATTACCCACAGTAATGAATAAAAATTTAATTTTGCTTACAAGAATGGAAGAGGGAATAATATGTTATAAAACATACTTCATAGATGTGATGACCAACTGATTTAACAAATGTTAAATTTAATTTTCTGAATAGTCATGTCCTAAGGAAGGAATCTGCTATATTGCGTGCAGGTGATCTTGAGCATGGTGACTGGAAAAACATACAGGAAGATCTCAAGGTAAATGCTTATTGCATACTGTATTTCTCCTAGTGATGTTGTAAGTACATGTATATTTATTAATGTTATCTCAAGCTAAAAAGCTAACTGGCCCCCATTAAGGCACACAAACATCTTACTAACAGCTAAACAGATGATCAGCAGCATTTTCATGCATACTCTGTGTTACCAGAGCCAAACATGAACAATGAGCAAAGCAGTTGCAAAAAATTAATTACACGTTAAATGCGATGCCTGCAAAAAGTTACCATCATCACCAGAAAAGACAGTTACCAACATCTGCATAACAAAGAATAAAGTGGTTTGGCCCCTTAATAAGAATGTAACCAAACTCAACTGTATACAGCGTCAGTAAAGAAGGTAAGAGAAAGACCACAAAAAAGATGAATTAATGGATTAGCAGAATCCTGTCAAAAAGCAAATATAACTATCACTCACACCACTGCAGCGTAAGACAAAAACAGAAAATCATGACAGTGGGCAAAAAACCAGTAACAATGTGATGACAAAAAAAAAGATCTCAATGCTACAAGTTATTTTCAATAATTTATTCACATTCAATGTATGATTTGTTACTTAGTCAGAGGTAGTGTTAATTGTTTCAGTCTCTCAGTATCTAGTTTGCTTTTGTGGATTGATTTCTCTATCCATTTTTTCATCTGAAGTGAAAATTGCACCGAGGTATATGACTCACTTGTTGTCAATGCTTGTAATCTCAGAATTGTAACTTTATTGACATCTCTATTTTTTTGTATTAGTTTTGCACTTGATAAATCATACAGTAAGATGATAAACACAGGTTGTGTTGAATATTATTTGCTAAATTTTATTTCTAGAATGCTTGCATTATTTGTTTCCACATGCCACTAATCGACTTTCCCATTCTGAATCTTTTTGACATGTTGACTTGTGTTTCACCTATATTTTACCTGAATTAGCAGTTCCATCTTTGTCCAGTATTACTGTGCTATACTTTTCCTTGTTCCGATGGCACAAGTAATTTACAACAAATAATTCTTTTGCAGACTTGGACACATTCTATGCACAAGAAGGATTCGGATAATTCATTGGCAGCTCCCGTTGCTAAAAGCCAGGGTGATATTGTGGAAGTAGATGAAAACCTTCCTCCAGTCAGATCCACAAACATTGTCCTTGAGGGAAAAAAGGTGATAATTATATTTGTATATGTTCCTCTAGTACCTTTAGATGCTACATTGAGCCTGCGCCAAGCATTCCAGCGTGTTGTAGCGCGTTGGACTGTGGGTGACTAGCCCTCTGTTCGAGGTTCAATTCGTGGCAGGCAGAAAAAGCACAGATTCGGTGTTGTGGCACGACGAGTCGATGTCCATGGCACCGCAAGAGCTAAGCTCAGCTTCTGGATGGAAAAACAAAAAAACATTGAGCCTAACAATTTCTCTATTTGCTATCTGGCAACTCTTTCTATATATTGTATTTTGTCAATGTTTTGTGTTTGAATTACCATCACCCATTGACATGTCAAATCACATTAGAAATCAGTTTCCTCCAGAAACATTTGACAATACTTCAGATTTTCTGTTGATCTTGTCATACAGATATTTCCCCACTCTCTTCCTTGGTTTATGTTGTCATTAATTTGCTTCTGTGTTTTAGAATTGCTCCCCTTAACTTTGAATTTCTCTCTTACTCTGTGTTGTGTTTTAATTTGTAAATGTTACATAGAGTACTTTTTATTATTTCTATTCTTGCTTTCAACTTAATACTTCATTTATCCTGAAAAGAGTGTTTCTTATTGTGTCACAGTTTACAGTGAGGATGTGATATCTGGTCCTTTCAGTCTGACACATCCATTTCAGTGCAACATTTTTGGGATTAGATTTGTATTTCTTGTTTGATTTTCTTCTTTGTTCACTCACAGGCATCAGTTTGAATATGTTCAAAGAAAGAACTAGTTTGACGCTGGTTGTTGAAATCTCCAAAGAGTTTGCTGGGCAGATTTGTAAAAGGTGTTCAGAAGTCATCCACAGTCACACTTGACATAATTTCCTATTTTTAGCTTGTTGAAAAGATAATATCTGTCTGTTATGACCTGTGCAGTCGAATATTATAACTTGCTCTTTTCTGTTGAGCTGGTAAAATGGATAATTTGTCTTGTGGCCATGATGTTCTGAATTCCACTTCACTGTGTAGTTTCTTGTGACAAGTCTCCCAATCAATCAATCATGTTATGCTGATAACAGGTTGTGGTAGTTTTACCTGTCATCTGCCAACCTATCTGGTTCATCATTTCCAGGTATGTTGAAAAGTTCTTTTAAACTTCTGGCACAGATTGTATAGTGTGTCTCGTAGGTCATTTAGTTCTACATTTATGTGGCTCTTAGCACTGCAGATACAGTTTCTGCATGAGTGAAAACAACTATTTGCCTCTTTGCGCTTTTTTCTCTCAATAGGGTTTCTGCTCTAAAGCTGTTATATAATTTACATTTTGCTTAAGATACTTGCTTAGTCATACTGTAACAATGCAGACTATTGCAGGTGTCACCACTTGGAGCTGGAATATGATCTTGATCAGCGTTCATTAATCCTGATGCTGAATTCTGTCATCTTTTTCAGTTCATCTTATGCCGTACTCTCAATATGCATACACAAAATGTAATATGCTTGTGTTTCAGTTTGGAATATCTTCATTGCACTCCGGACATGTCCATAGGTGCTCCGATCTCCTTCACAATATCTCCAACAGCGTCCAGCGACTGACCGTACCAGTTCGATTTTGATTGATGAGCCTATTCGTATACCTGTCGTACTGTTTTTTTTTGCCACACCAATCTTCAAACCCAGCTCCCGCAATCTAGTAGTTGCGTTGATTGGTTTAGATGAATCTTCTCTGCGCCACGCTCTATGAGGGCGTTCAAGGCGTCAGCTCTGTCCATTGGCTGGCCCTCTGATATGGCGGCAGAGCCAACCAGTCTGTCTGCTCTCTCATTGCCAACAACACCCATGTGCCCGGAACAAAGACAAGTGTAATTCTGCAAATTGTTGACGCCTGCAGCAATTCAGTCCATTGCCTGCGCACCGAACCCGCCTCCACCTTTCAAATCATACTCAATGAGTCACTCAGAATGCACGCATGAGAGCAGTTTTGTGACTCTCGCCAGAGTAGTGCATTGGTCACCATACCAAACTAATGTTTCTGAAAGCAAACTAATGCTTGTATGTTAGTCTTTAATAATACAGTTTTAATATTATTTCCATAAGAATACAATTTTATTTTATTTGCTATTTTGATATGTCAGTGATAAGTGTTTTTAATGTTTTTCAGCAAAAGAAACCAGTGGAGAAGAAGAAGAAAAAGTATGCCACGAGACTATAAGGAATGGGACAAGTAAGTGAGAAGTCAACATTAAGCATACATTAACTGTAACAAGTAAAAACTCTTCTTGTTTACACAGTTACAGATGCTTCAAGAAATGAAACTGAAATCAGGAAGATAGAATGCTCAAATCTGCTGTCAACAATATGATATATATATATAGACATCCAAACAGATACTAGTAAGGCAAAAGAGAAAATCAAAAGTCGTGTAATATTCTTCATTACTCTATAGTATAGAAACATGCACACAGAACAAGCAACTAGAAGATACGGTGAAGGCATTTGAGATGTAAGTGTCCAAAAAGCTCACATATTTCAGGAACATAGAAATAGAACAAATTATGACTGAAAAATAGATGGAAAGAGTTATTGTGGTAATTATATAGGACCTATGTGGAAGTAGTTAAGTTTTTGCCTGTCATTGTGAAAGTTATGGGTTCGAATCTTGGCCAATCATGTGCACGGTTTATTTCGAATGAGATCCCTAGGATTATTGCTGTTGCAATAGAGGTCATGCATTGTGCAACACTCTCGGCAGATGGTGTGCCATTTCTGCTGATAGAGACAGAGCCATACAGGGAAACCTGGTGCAATGAAGTCAATCCTTCGCTTTCAGACCCTTTTGAGTTATTGAAAAACCAAAATTATTTTGAGAATAGCAAGAAATGTGAGAATTGAAAACAATCCAGGAAGAAAAGGTTGAAAACAAGCAGACAAAATTAAGATGATGATAAGAGTGGAAAGGAAACACTAAGAGATGAACAAAACTCTCTTAACATAATGTACCACTATGACGAGAGGCAAAATTGGGGAGACCTAGATTCCAGCACTCCCACCTGTGTACTCCTGGCGGGTCTTCACATGACCACTACACTTTTTTGGATATATTTGGCAGTGTAATAAAACGGTTTGCCCTGCACAATGTGCATCCTTTTTCTGTGGCCTCTTTGTCGTGCTGCCCTCCTTACCTTTTACTGTCCCCAATCATTCATCATATTGTCTATTGGCAAAATGTCTGTAGTTGTGCTTAAGTAAGCTGGAATCAATGCACATTAGTAATAAGAGTATAATTTTTTCATTTAAACTGTTCACAGATTTGATGTTGAAGAAGAATTGAAATCAGTCAGCACAGATGAAAAGAAGGCAGCAGTAAAGACAAAAGGAAATGGAGTCTCTTTGGAAATAGACACAACAGGTTTATTAGATTTCATTTGTGAATATGTTATTTTACATTTGTTATTCACTATTTTGTGCACAGGATAATTATTTATTAATCAATGTTATATATCGCCCATGTGTTGTTGGAGTCCAACTTATCGCCATACAGGCTCTCTGACTATACATGAACTCATAGCTGGCGGATGCAGAAGAAGAAGAGAGAAAAAAGCATCCCATTGGGCATCTTACATTGATTTTACCCAAAATGGCTGAGTAGAAAATTCTATGAGCTAGTTCTGAGAACCACAGGTGTGGCCACTTATAAAGCTAAACGTTTGTTTGTTAAGTAGGGCATTAAAGCCATGACATGCCCTTTCAACCTAAGAACGTGTCTTATTTTAATATATCAGAACAGGTCAGCCAACAAACATACAAACATAAGAATGAACTCCTTGCAGAGAATTCAACTTTGGGACATGCTTTCAAATTAAACTCTAGATTATATTAGTGAAGTTTGAGTTAACATTGTAAAACTGCATTTTGTTTACATTAGGTATGAGTGAGGAGGAGAAAGATCTGAAAGCAAACAGAGAGAAGGATAAAGGAAATGAGGTAATATACTGTCATGTATAATAATAGTTTGTCAGTATTTTATATTACTTCCCCTTTTTCTACAAAACATTGATTACTTCTCCCTTTATTTTGTTGGAGAGTTTTGTGTTTGGTTCCTGAACTGTTTGTTATACTTTCTCATTTGTGTACCTTTGGCTATATTTTCTACAAAGAAAAACTTTGGCAGAAATATAGTTACGGTATATTTTAGGGTGTCGGATACATTAATGCAAGATGGTTCTCTTCAGAGCAGTGCTCATCAAATCAATCAGACAGCTAATAATACCAATACAAGGCAACTACCAAACTATGAACAGATAAGAACAAGTTGTTAATCTGCACCCCAGAACTGGACACATTGGATTACACAGCCATACTTAATTCAAAACTCATAATTAAATTGTTTGGACATCTTAACATCTCATTAGTGCAGTTGAATGCAAGTGGTACAGAAAAGTACTCAGAATACCATGGACACAAAAATGTCAATTTTGTAACAATTTAAAATTGAAGAGAAGTGGTTTATAAAGAAAATAAAAAGAAGTAAAATGAAATATTTGGACATAAAAAAATACACCATTCTCTGGTAAAGATCACTCTGAAGGGCATCATACCTGCCAGATACGGGCAAGAAAAGCCAAGGAGATGCAAGATATCATAGACAGGTTGTATCTGACTGTCATAGACGCCTGAAACAAAAGCAGGACAGTGAGATATTTACAGCTGCTGTCTTGGGAGCCAATTTCTGACAGAGACAAGCTAGATGATGAGATGTGGACAGGCACTGCAGAGCGCATTCTTGAAGACTGTTCTGATTATGATATACTGAGCCAAAAACTTTAGCCCAGTGACAATAAATAATAACGTAGCAGAAATAATGACAAACATAGTGTATCTCGACTTTCTTTATTTTTAGTTGATGTACATAATCAAAGCGATGTAGTCTCCACCAGGAGGGATACACTATAGATGTTTGTGGAAGGGTGGGGAAATTGATACTAAGAAATGATGGTTGACATACGTAAAAAATAAGAAACTAGTTTATATAACCTGAGACATTGTTTCTCAGTGCTAGGATAGTGATTGTTGACCAACCGACAGCAACACTCCCTCGCTTCATGGAAAGAAAGAATTTTTCATGCAAATGAGTTATGTGTTATGTTGAAAGAGATAAGTACATGATTTTCTTTATTTTAGGTCATTGTTTTTGCTGTAGTTAGATGATCAGAGTCCATGTTTATTTTGTAATAGAAAAAGATGACATCCTAGTTTAGGCATGCTCTGACTGACTCAGCTGACACTGGATACCTCGTTCATTGAGTTAGAGGAAGGTATCATTGGCAAGGAAATGAACTAGTCACCTCAGTAAATATTCTATGATCGGGTACTGCAAGGTCTCTAATAATTCACAAACATTATAGTTAATCTCATCGCAGATGTTTGTATATATATATATATTGGTGTCTAACATCACCAGATAATCCAAAATAATTTTCTATGGGAAGACTGTGTGCTAGTTTGAACCACTAGAACTTTTATATGGCATCTTTCTTTTTACTTAATATCTTCTTTCAATACTATACTATTGCAGGCATTCAGATGCCAAGATTTTGATGAGGCTGTGATTTACTATTCCCGCAGTATATCCCTCATGCCAATTGCAGCATCTTACAACAACCGAGCCTTAGCATGTGGGTAATGATATAGTCTTCCATTGTTGTAGTGTATGAAACATTGTTGTAGCAGATTTGATTTTATGCATTATATAGTATTGAGTGTGAAGGAAAGTTTCCATGAATTTTATGTTTTATTTCACTTTCATTTGATATCAGATGCCTGTTTTATTATTTGTTTGTTTTAATGTACATGCTAACATCATAGAATAACATTGTCACTTATTTGTTTTGCACCATCATATTTTGTTTGTCAAAAATGTTTTCAATAGTATTTGTTTGTTCTAGATTTGAAGCTGAAGAAATGGGACAAAGCCATTCGAGATTGTAACAGTGTGCTTAACATAGAGGTAGACAATATCAAAGGTAAGAGTTATTATTCTACAAATTTGAAAATAGTCATCATCCATTGTGTTCTCCATAAACTTTAATCTTTTTTTTAAAAAATAATTTAGTCACCGTGTCATCTGTGTTTTATAAACTGTTTATCTTATGTTCTACCATCATCATAGACAGAAAATATAGATAACATTACATCTGATCTTCAATGTAGAGGTGGAAGTTTATTTAATTTAACTTGAGCTTAAAAAATGCTAGCATACAAGAGCTATTAGCTAAGATAGACAGTATTGTGGACATATAATGAATACAATAATTCCATCATTCCAATTTTGTGCATGTAAGTTATTGAAGAGCAAGAATACAGAATAAGAACAACATAGAATAATGAACATATTAAACATAATAGAAGACAAGACACTTTTCTGCATGAAATGATTTGATTAGCAACTTCTGAATCCATGAGGAAATTATAATTTGTATATAATAATAAATAATAATAATAATTCTTCTCGTAACGTTATACGTTACATAGGGCCTGCAAATATTTCTCCATACCGCTCTTTCCTGGGCAACTCGCTCAATCTCCTCCATGGAACTGAGACCTATATTTCTTGCCTCTCTCAGCAAAGTTCGTTTCAGGGTCTCCTTAGGTCGCCTCTCTTTCTTGAACCCTTTGCATCCCACTTCATTGCCTGCTTTGATATTCGTTGATCATTTCTCCTCAAGGTGTGCCCAACATATCTCCATCTTCTCTTTCTTATAACAGTTGTCACTAGTGGTTGACCAGACATTTCTCTGATTTCATCACTTCTCCTGAATTCATTCCATATTATATTCATTATTTTTCGCAGACATCTATTTTCAAATGCATTCAACTTGCTTTCTATATCTTTAGTCATTTTCCAACTCTCGCTGGCATATGTTAGGATTGATACAACATTTAATTGAAAATTCATAATTTAGTTTTAATACTATATAACTTGTTGTTCCATATTTTATTTAGATTTTTAAAAGCTGATAAAACATTTCCTGTGCAATCAAAATTGCTACCTAGATAAGTGAATTGCTCAATTATATAGCTGTATATTTATTTCTCTTCCATCCTCAAAATAATAATTTAGCGTTAATGAGACGAGGAACAGCATACAAAAGTAAAAGGACTTCAAAAAGCCTGTGCTGATCTTGATAAAGTTCTAGAGCTGGAGTCCAACAACAAGAAAGCAGAAGTAAGAAATCTAGTTTCTGTTTTGTCATACATAAAATACTCAGCTGAGAAAGTTAGAGCTGAGGTCTGCCTTTAAAATTGTATTCAGTTTTTTAATTTATCAACTTGACATTGATGATGTGCACTATTATGCAGTTTATAAGTGCCATTCATTCAGTGATGAGAGAAGCAGGAGTTCAGTGGTTAGTGCATTTGTCTTCTATACAGGTGGTTTCAGTTTGATTTCCCAGGGTATAATTTTTTGGTCACAAGCACTCTCAGGTCAACCCAGTTGTAATTGGATATCAGAACAGCTCTGTGGAGTAAAGACCACATGTGCGTGTTGTTGGCCACATCATCCATTGTACGAAATGAAAATCATGGCATATCCTTTACAGGACGTAGCAATCAACCACAGTAAGCGAGTCGATGATTTTCTAGTCACCACTTATATGTTCAGTAGTTTGGGATACCGTTGGTAAATAAAAAGAAAATATGAATCTTACACAATATTCTTCAATATACTATCAAGTTGTGTTCTGAAAAATAATATTTTCTCAATATCAGCAATTTAGTATCCATTATATTCTTGTACTTTGATTAAATGTTATTTACTGGTCATGATATATGTTTTTTAAAAGATAACAATTTTATTTCATATAGGATCTTTTGAAAGAAGTCAGGATGGAAATGACACAAGAAGAGAAAGAGAGAAAAGAGAGAGGTGGCAGAAGGATGGTCATAGAGGAAGTGGATAGTGAAGATGATGATGCAGAGGAGGAAATAGAAGTGGACAAGCCTGTGGTCAATGGCTATGGTCCCCATGACAAATGTGTGAGTCCATTATCAGTGGCAGCAGAATCTGATAGCAAAGAGCAAGATAACCATGGCAGTCCTGAGGTTCTTCAAGAGATTAATTCATCCCCATCTCTACAGCAGACATGTCCTGTCTCTGCTGTATCTACTGAAGTATTGAGCGCCACCTTTATTAGAAAGTTCTCTTTGCAATAAGACTGATTTAAGTCAGGATGCTTCATCTAATGTCACCAGTCCAGGTATTCCCGAAATGTGTTCACAAAAGGATGGGACCTTGTCTCCAGCTTCTCCTCTTCCACCTCTGGAGACAAGTGCTTTACCATCCACTGAAGCACTTGACACCTCATTACCAGGAAAATTATCACAGCAGGACACTAGCTTTCTAAAATCAGAAGTGTTCTCCTCTCATGATAAGTCTGAGTCATCAGCAGAAACAGCACAGATAGCATCACAAGAGACTTCTATCCCTTCTGTACCCTGTGCTGAAAGCCAGCAATCACGTCCTCTGTTTGTACAGCTGCCTCTGCCACCTGTAGTATCAGATCTGAAAGATGAAGGAAACATACTATTCCGCAGTGGACAATATGGGGAAGCTATAGAAAAGTATTATGAAGCCATTGTTAATCTTGAGAAAGGTAAAGATATTAAGTGTGCTACTTTCGTAACATATGCCAATGGTATGTTCTAATAATTTCTACATATGTACAAATGTAAACATACTAAAAGTAATATAGTAGATCTATTCATATTGTTTTATTAAAAAAATTATTATATTCAGGATTATTCATACATCTTCTTTACGTTCGTTCTTTAAGACCAATTTTAATCACTCTTTGTGATGTTTGATCTTTGCCAAGAACGTGTATTTGTTGCACATTGGTTTGGTAGGCCCCTAAACGCATAAGACTTCTACACGTTTAGGACACATGCATCCGATTTCAGCCAAATCTTCTTAGTCGCCTTTTACGACATGCGTGGCTGGTAACAGTGGTTCTATTCTTTATACCCCAAATTTGGGCCACGGTAACCACTCAGGTGATTCATACATGTTAATTAATTAATTTTGTGTTTTAAAATAAGCGAACAGAAGTGGGGGTGTGTTTCAATAAGCCACTATTTTGACTATTTTAAATAATAACCATAATTCAAATATTTGATGTGCCATCCACTCTTTAGACCTGTTTTGTGATGTTTTCACTGCCGTTTGTGTATCTATAGGAAAGTTTTTTACTGTACTTATTTGGTAAAATTGTGTTATCCTCCATACTTCCAGTAACGATTATTTGTTACCTGATTGCTTAAATATATTTAGAGTCAGATCAACAAGTGAACTTGTCCGTGTTGTTGAGCAATCGTGCAGCATGCCATCTGAAGACGGGAAATTTGAGCCATGCTGTATCAGATTGCAGTCTTTCGCTACATCTTGTGCCACATGGAATCAAAACATTACTGCGTCGTGCTGCTGCCTATGAAGGCTTGGAAAAGTGAGCTTGTATATACAATATTTAATTTTTTGTACTGCAGTGGTTGTGGTGTAGTTTGCAATCATATTAATATTGGGAGATGTGATTGTCTTATGAGCTTTGTATTATACAGGGTGTTCAACTTAAAAGCAGCCCCAGTGATAAAAGAAATTTGCCAGGTACGCATTGCATCTCGTCTATTTACTATTTAAACCGGTTCTGACTAGCTTGTCCTATGTCACATTTGTTCATCTCCCTTCCCGCACTAATTACACACCATTACACAACCTTGACCTATACTATGTCATAACTGAACCTTCCCATTTCCATACATATATGCCAGATTAGCTCCATTCATAGGCTACTTTTAAGTTGAACACCCTGTATATGCATTAATAAAAATAATGAATTATGTGGCTGATAAAATTTCTTTAGATCAGTAGCTTAGCTTATGCACAAAGGGAATGTTAGTTATGTTTTAGTTCACAGACATATTTTGCTTTCTCATAAATGATATCACTACTTCTGTTACAGTATTCAGTGTTTTGGAAAAATAAGCTCAAGTATTTGACTGGTTGAAACATTTCAGAGAGACATATATCTAGAGAGGAAGTGGAAATAATTAAAACAACTCCTTAGAAAATATCTACCAATTTGACTAGATATTCTCTTGACTGGAACCCACAAGGAAAGTGAAGAATTAATGAGTAGAGGCAATAAAATCAAATGAGGAGATTCGTGGTAATGTAGAAGATATACTAAAATATAAATGTGTGGTGAACATCAGCTGTAGCCCTGTGTCCTGAAAGGATTGAAAAAAGAGATCACAAGAACCTGCAGCTAGAAAAATAAAATGCAATTTCTAGCAGACAGTTGTTGGAGATAATTACACAATATTTGTGAGTAAATGACGTTTTTGCACAACTTTTTTCTTTCTGAATTGTCATGGGAATAACAGTATTTATAATATTTTTTGTACTTGAAAGCAAAAAAAGTGAGAAATATGAACATGTTACATCTGTTTAGAAAAAGGAGTTTATTGTTCTATAAGTGCATTGAACTTAATGTCCAATATATATTTTGTTACAGGTATGCAGAAGCCTATGTTGACTACAAGCATGCTATAAGTCTTGATAACTTTACAGATCAAGCTCACCAGGGATCTGCAAGGTAAGAGATTATTAGTTTATTTTTAGGTGACTTGTTCAAGTTTGCAATAATCAGTCAGACCTGATGCTGTGAGGCAAACAGGATTCGAGAAAAGAAAGAAGAAGAGTCAGAGCTTCTTGTACCTTTTATGTAAAGATCAATGCACTTCCATAGAATATCCTTTGGGTATGTTTGCTATTTCGGTATCTATCCTAAAAAATGTAATGAAATTACTCACCTCTATCCTTGTTTAGTCCGATATTCTTGAAAATTAGATGGTGACCGTATTGCTATATACCTCAGATGCTACATGGTAAAACTAGAGTAGCCAATATTATATTTTACTTAATCATACTTCTTAGTTGATTGCAATATTTTTTTACATCGACGCTATTTGTTTCTAACTAAATATATACATTAAACTTTGTCATTTTTAGATTGTTTCTTGAAATGTGATATTTATTTTGTCAGTTTTTGAATTGATAGTTCTTGCAAGTCCAATTTAACTGATTTGCTAAATAGTTTGCATGATTTTTTTTTTTTTGGGCATCAAAATCTTGCACACATGTTAGTTAAGATAAAAAAAAATAACTTTATATGTTTAACATGTAACTTGTTATCAGTTATATGAGGGACATATCCATAGGTGCTCCGATCCCTGCCTCAACAAATCCAGCTGCCCAACATACCAGTTCAATGTTGATTAATTTGCCTGAACTCATAGCGGACGAATGTACAAAAACCAAACAGCATACAAACTAATATATATGCTAATATTGCTGTTATTATTTTGAGCAGCAGTGAACTCAACTTGTCAACTTTGAACACACTCTAGAGTTGCTACAACACTTTAGTAAAGTTGTTGTCATCATTGCTTGCTATGGCTGACTGTCTTATCACAACTAGAGACCTATGTCAATGGATGCCAGAAAAGAATATCGCATGTTAATAGTGCTGTCATGGAGGAAATAGAGGAGGAGGTTGTCAGGAGAAGTGGAGACACATTGAACCCATCTTGAGAAAATTCTTTTTGAATGAATGAGACAATGTTTAACATTGAAGACACAAGAATAGAAATCACACATTTTGGAGGTGATTACAGAAGCAAACAAGAGTTGTAGTAAATGAAGTAAATAACTCTTATTTAAAGGGGGTCTCTGTGGCTAAGTGGTTAAGCCCTTTGCCTTGTGAGTCGTAGGTTGTGGGTTCGAATCCGGACCACGTTCTGTTCATGAATGCAATTTTTTCAAGAGACCTCTAGGATTTTTGCTGGAGCTACGGAGTTTGTGCTTTGTGCAATACTCTCAGCAGGTGGTGTGCCATTTCTGTGGAGAGGGACCGAGCCATATGGGGTAAAACCCGGTGCAATGAAGTCAATCCTTCGGCTTTAAACTCTATTTAAAGACTACAGATTCCGTTCTCATATCAGGTTTGTCATTTGAGTATGTGAACCCTTCCCCCTCAAGAAAAGCACACACTCCTTTAATATATTTAAGTTATTGCTGTTTTCACAGCCAGTGCAATATTTTTGTTATAATTTCTACTCTTCCATAGACAGACAAAGCAGTCAATGGCATAGTATAGGCAATAACAAAATCTCTCCATCATGCTTGGTCCATGGTCATCCTTTGCAGGTAGCCCTATGGCTGACCTACACTGTGCATCACTGTTCTTCTCCAGGTTGTCTTTTGTCTGCCCCCTCCAACTTTTCCCCACGGGTCCACTGAGGGGCAGTTCTCACGATAGTCTCTTAATCAATTCTATGTATGGGTCCTATTCAGTTCCAGCATTCATCTTTTATCACTATGTGTATTTACTTCTGATTTTCCATGTTGAGTATTACGTGAAACTTTACCTGTACTATATTCCTCAGATGCCAGAACATGCTGCAGCAAAGATTTGGTTCTATCTCATGGCGGGAGAAAATACCTCCACTGCTATTAGTTAAGGACTGGGAAGTGCCTCTCATTGTTGACCAAGCTGAAGCAAACAAACTCATTTCTTCTACAATTACATTGACTGATCAGGACAGTAAGTTATTGATTTGTGTTTAATTCTACAACAACATTAAGCAATGTATTTGTATCATTGTTCTTCTTAAAACTGCAAAATATATTTAGATACAAATAGAAGCAGGAATCAATGTTGAATTTGTAAACACGTAAAAACAAAGTACTACAGTTTTACAAAATACATAAACAGTGACGATAAACAGCAACGTTTGACCAAAGGCCTTTATCAAGCAAACAATACAACAAGAATGACGAATTTCGAGGAACACTACAAATGGACGATTACATGTGGAAACATAAACCATCTGATGAAAATCTGGGAATAAAAGCGAACAACGAAATGAGTGCAACAAAACAGAAGTGGAAAGGAGAGGAACAATAAACAATATAGTGGATAAATGACACATATGGAGCAAACACACATATAGATAACAAGGCACGAGATAAGACAGTACTATGCTTCTTAGTACTGTCTTATCACGTGCCTTGTTATCTATATGTGTGTTTGCTCCATATATGTGTCATTTATCCACTATATTGTTTATTGTTCCTCTCCTTTCCACTTTCGGTTTTTGTGTTGCACTCATTTGTTGTTCGTTTTTATTCCCAGATTTTCATCAGATAGGTTTATGTTTCCACATGTAATCGTCCATTTGTAGTGTTCCCCGAAATTGCATTCTTGTTGTATTGTTTGCTTGATAAAGGCCTTTTGGTCGAAACGTGCTGTTTATCGTCACTGTTTATGTATTTTGTAAAACTGTAGTACTTTGTTTTTACGTGTTTACCTATTTTCCAAGTTTTACTGCAGTCTCCACCCTTTTTGAATTTGTAAACAGTAGCTTAAAACTGTCAGTCCATTTTGAGCTTTCATTCTTTCTATGCTTTTACAGTTTTAATAAATACTTCCAAACTTGTGATTTTAAATTGTCTTTGTTACTGACAGAACCCTCACCAATAGATGTAGCCAAGACACTATTACTTACAGAGAAAAAAGAAGCTACATTTACAGAAGTACAAATAACTGAATCAACAGCATTACCACATCAGTTGCCTGTAATAGAAAAGCAGGAATTAATACCAGAAACAATAACAGAGTCATCATCAAAAAACAGCAATCCCCAACAGAAGAAGATTGTAGAACAGCCAAGCAAGGAACAGGAGTTTGAGAACCTCAAAGCAAAGGGCAATCAGTATGTTCAGAAAGTAAGTTAAATTTTAAAAGTGGTCAGTTTTTGTCTGTTGATGCAGGTTTACCATCAGTAATAGTATTCCCAATGATGATGTCACGATAAATGAGGTGAGGTCTCAACAATTTCACAATCAATCTAGGTTATGTTTTGGGTTTAGATTTCTTAGCAACATTCAATATGTCAGTATAAGTCTTCATATAAGTTTTATGTCTTTACATGTCTTCATTAAAAGTTGCCCTCATATGTCCCATTATTCTCTTACCTTTGTTTTTCTCTTTTAGTATTAACATGTCTTTTGGTATCATTGTGGTTGAGCAATTGACATTCTACATTTATGTACAGTTAAATAAATTCATGATATCATGACTACAGATTTTGTATTATCTGTTTGATTTTTATCATTGCAACAGAAATGCTTGACTACTTAATTGCAATGAACATTGTTTCCATCAGGGACAGTACCAAGAAGCAGCCAGATGTTATAGTACCTGCATTGCCCTCTTTCCAAATCAGGTGGCATGTTATACCAACAGGGCACTTTGCTACCTCAAGCTTAATAAGGTGAATGTCGCACGGTCAATAGAACCAATAACCATTACTTTCATACTCAGAAAAATGCTTTGGAGATTAAGTATGCATAGTTTTGTTGAATAAAGATAGGAAATATAAGAAAATCAACTCATCTATCATTTTTTAAACAGCATTTTTAGTCATCATATTGTGCAGTTTGGTTTCATCATCAGATAAAGATAAAAAATCTATTAGAAAGTAAGCATAGAAAAACAGTACTATTTACAAATGTACTGTCTGCAATTTTGTAACTGAGAAGTCATAAAATTCATACTTGTATGATATGACAGCACTAATCACATCTGCTCAAAAGTAATAAAATGAAAAAACATCTCACTTTTGATGGCTGACAAATAGACATAGAAATAAAGAAAACACATGAGGACTAAACAAAGCTTTGATTGCCATCACTAGTACAATTCCAGGATTAATTTCATGAAGAACCAATTAGTCCTTAAGAGCTCTGATTTCTTCCTACTGATGTTTCACTTATGATGTCAGTTCTGTGTTGGTTTACTATTCATCTTTGGCTTCCAACATAACATTCTAGTCTGGCAGTCTCCCATTTGATTTGATATTCTTGCGGTCTGGTCAGAGCTGTAGATTCACCATCACTGTCTCATCAGAACATTTCCACTTTTGACACCACAATACTATCACATACAAGGATCTCTAGTCCCAGATGTCTCCTGTTGTAAAAACACTTAAACCTGCTACACAAACAAACTGATGCCCAGTTAGGACTCCTTAAGGGCTACATTGTCTGCCCTATACAAAAAGTGTTTGAGAATGAGTCCACCTTGTCTGAAACTTACACAATTCCAGTATAGAATGCAAACTTTGTTGATGCATGCGTATAACCTGATGTAATTGAGCTATGCTCTTTTTACCCTCTTTTTCCCTGTCTCTTCCTTCTTGTTCATCTATTCATGTGTTTACTCGCTGCCTGACACACACAGTGGTCTGTCATGATGCTAATAAACTCACAAACCAAAACAACACATCACCACAAGCCAATGACAAAGCACTCAAAGAAGATTTCAGCACAGTTGCATGATCTCCTTATCACTGTTAAATATCTTGAAAAATTTTGACCTCCTAGTTTACATTCTGGCACAACTATCTGCATGCCAGCAATGAAATTAATCCATTGTTGATGTGAAAGTGTTTACATTTAGGAAAAACAGACACAACCCTCAGCCGTGTTAAGGGGGAAGTACCACCAGGGATATTAGAAAAAATGTGATTTTTAAATATCATAACAAACTTGGTATCAAATTAAAGATTATCCAATTTTCTACACATTTATGTTTAAATTTTTACAATTAGTTAAATAGCTTCTGAGTTATCATGACTCATAGATGACGAGTCATTGGGAGTCATCTTCTGGGAGTCATTGAGGTAAACATGTGACAAAAATATGTTTGTGATTTTGTTCCAAAATTATCAGTTATCTGTCATCTTTACATCATAACTTTGTCAATTATTAACCAATCAGAATGAAATTTGGCATGCTTATTTACACTACTATGACCTCTCTTGTATTCTAGAGAGATTAAAACATCTTTAATATATTCATTTCTATGATTTTTTAAAGCTGACAATTTTCAAACCATATTTAAGACAAATTTCAAGTGCCAAAAAAAAAAACCTATTCATTATAAACTATTTTCCCTAGTTCCTACAAAACCTACACCATTTGTGTGTATGCTGTTTAAATTTGAATGAGTTTGGTTGTACTGTTTGCTTAAAAGTCTGTAAAAAGTACCATCTTAATTTTCCGCATGTGTGAAGTCAATTTTCATGAAAAAAAAATTCTTGCACTCAAATGTACATACTAGACACCTGAGGCATTTACTTGCTGTGATAGCTTAATAATGTGTCCATTATGTGTGAAAATATGGCACCTATATCTTTAAAATTGAATTTAATTTTCTATGATTTTTGTACTACCGCCATCAATTCTCTGTTGGTACTGCCCCCTTAAGTTAAACTGGAAGATATTAATAATGTAAACAAAGTTAAAAATTGTCAAGTATTCAGTGTAAACAATTACAGAATTTTTAGATGTTAAACACATACATTTCTCACAGTTTTTCAAAGTAAACATTGTTAATAGTTTTGGGTACATATTGAAAGTAAAGAACCCATTTTCATGCCGTGGGGTGAATTGGAAATACAGTGCTAGGTCCTTATTTTCTTTGACCAACGGCTCACAATGTTGTCAGTATCATGCCAGCCTCTTTTACTTCCCAGTTTTCTTCTGATATCTAATTGAGGCTGGGTCAACCTGAGAACTGTTACTTTCAGAAACAAATATCACTCCTGATGTGGAATGTAATATAGGGAACACAGACCTACACAATCACAGCTCTCACGACTACACTATCACAGCTCTCACATGATTCAAAGCAGTGACCAAATCTTTGCTTGTGCTTTTTGTTATTTCTGATATAATTATATTTTGTTTCTAACAGAAACAGAATGTTTTGTATGAGAACTAAGGGAACCGAGGACTAGATTTCATGTTCTGTTTATATTTCAGACAAGCGATGCGGAGACGGACTGTGATAAGGCTCTTAGTCTGCAGGCTGACAATCCTAAAGCATTATACAGGAGGGCACTAGCACGCAAGGTATATAGATTTTGTTAGAAAATATTTTTGATAATCTTAGAGATCCTGTAGTTTATTTTCATTTTAAGAAAGCCGTTTTTTAAAATTATTGACTGACAGTTCCTGATATGAATCAGTGTAAAGTAAACAATTGATGTAATAGATAGCATTGAGAACTACAAAATGGTGTAAGAAAAATGGGAACATGAAAAAACATTTGCTCAGTAGATTGTAATCCGTAATTTATTCTTTCTAAAGAAAATGTAATAATGGAGGAGGTTTGAAGAAGTTTAACCTAATTTTAGTTACAATTTTTCTCAAGAATAAACTCCCTGTGTTTGGGAGTTTTAGGTACAGTGCTCACCTCATGCTCCAAAGGTACTTGATTTTCCCATTTGGTGGGATCAATCTATTAATCAGTAATCACTGATCTCATCTTATGTTAGATAAGATGCCTGATTCTATCAAAGACGGATGACAAAACGTAGGACCTGTGTTGAAACTGATCACGTAAAAGTACCAATGGCAGCTGAAAATTGATGAGTAAGCTCGAAAGCTGCTGTCAGGGCAAAAATAATATAATTTTAAAAAAATGTTTCTACAAATTTTCATCATAGTAAAAATTACATCTGTTAAAATTGTATCTGTTAGTGATGTTATTCCCTGATGAAGTTCCATCAATTGATACGTTGGATTTTTGTTGTTGATTTGTTCTCTGTGCTTAAATTTGTGAAATTGCTATTTAGTTGTAACTGTACACATCACCTAATTTTATAGCTTACCTCCTAAATTTGTTACATTTATTATAGATCCAATTTTTCTGGTAATTCATTTACCACTTAATGCAGAATAGTTTTAAAGCAATAAATTATATGGACCTTAAAATGCTGAATTTGTGATGAGATTTTTCTCATGCATGCGTCTCTCAGATGTGCCACAAGTACAAGCTTAGCCTGCAGGATCTAATAGAGCTCTTGAAATTGGAACCAAAAAACACAGCAGCTCAGAAAGAGATGGATGCTGTCAAACAGTTATACAAGGAGGTAGGTTATTGGATCTGTGGTTAGTGATAAGTAAGAATCATCGTCACAGCACTTTGGACAGATCCATTGTTGCTCTTGATCACCTCCCTGATATCTTTACAAACATATAACAACCAATCACATCCGCTCTTGTTCTAGATGTCATCATGTAGTGTGCATTTATTTTGGTTTTACCACTGAAAAAGAATGAAACCAAAAAACACCTTATTGAAATGTGACTCCTCATCCTCAACTGGAATAGTGGTAGTCTTGTCACTCAGCCACCAATTCCTTTGACTTTACTCAACCATCAATTTTATGCTGCCTCCACATCGAAGGTTGGCTATAGTGGCTCTCCAAGTTCTGTTCCTTGCCCTGACGATACACTCTGCTATATTATTGCCCATCCACCTGCTGATGTTTCCCTCTCAATTGTATCTCTATCTTCCCCTTGCTCTTCTACCTTCCTTTTCCAAGATGGATTTTTAACAGTTTCATGTCTCTTAATGTAACCAAAATATCTCAGTTGTCTAATTTATATCTCCCTGAGCAGTTCTACTTTCACTTTTAGTGTTTGAATTGTTTGTTTTCTTCTCTTTCAATGACACTTGCCCTATTTTTCTATAAATCCACATTTCACAAGTTTCAATTTTTCTTTCTGTCTGTTTGTTCATTGTCCACATTTTTACTCCGTATAACAATGATGAATATAATAATCTCCTTTCTTTTGTCATCTGACATTAATAATAACACATGACTTTTAAAAAAGCCCAAAAGAAAAACTGAGAATCAGTGTAGATAATTTTTATTATTTGTTTCCCTAATTCAGTATGTTTTGATTTGTCTTTCTTAATCAAGGAATTAGAAAAGCTGAAAAAGAAGGCTACTGCTGAACAGGAGTCAAAGGTCAGAAAGAGGATGAAAATTGAAGAAGTTGATGATGAAGATGAAGATGAAAAGCCCAGATCAAAGATTTCAGGTATGTTTAACCCAGTCCAAGAAGGTGGTTACGTTTGTCATAGTTTACTTTCAGGGCAAGTTATGGCAAAACTAAGTGTCGGACATTCTCTCTGGTATAGGTATATGGTTGCACCTGAAAGATTCAATTCAGGCTTGATTAGCATCTTTACAATTTGGCAAGTTAGTGCATGTTCTATCCTCCAATGTAACAACTGTCTTAATGTTCCTTTGCTCACTGTACCCAAGAAATGTTGGTTGACAGATCTTCTTTCTACCCCACAGGCGGCACCCACTTGTTTGTCTGCACTTAACTCTTATTTCAATCAGGAACTTAATGTATGTGATTCTGTTTCCACAATAGCAACAGAGGGAACAGATATTGTGGTGGGTAGAGGGGGTGCATTAAACTACCAATGTTTAATATTTGCACCATAGTGCACAAAAGTTAGTATATTGCTTTCTACCAATATTACACTACTTATGTAGGTGGTTCTTTTATTGTACTGAGTTTTATTTTTGAATTAAAGAGTTCTTTCTTAATTACCATTAACTTTTCTTGCTCTTAGCTGATAAGATTGTCCTTATCGTTGCTCTGTGATAACTGCTATAAAGACATTGAACTGGGAAAGATGTATTTATCAGGTCTTCAAAGTAAATGCACCTGCACCTTATGTACATTTGATTAAAAATATTCAGATGTATGCACATTATTCTCAAAGATTAAAATGTAACATTATTTAAGTTCTTTTTTCAGTTATCATTGCTAACTTTTTGGATATCAGCTCGTAACATAATTCTTGTTAGAATAGTTACCACAGAACCACATTCACTTCATTCTTGTACTTTTGTTGTGAAAGTATTCTTTCTGATTATGATTTAAATGCTATAATAATGGATGGAATGAGACAAGAAGAATACACTAGCAATGGTTGCTGTTAATCAGATCAGATTGTATACCATATCTACATTGAACTTACTCTGATAGAGAAATGTCTGTCCATCATTTGATATTATCCTCCAATTTGTAGTCCTGTCTTCTTTTTGCCCATCTGTCTTCATTCCTTCTAGTATGACTTCAACGGTGTATCATACCTTTGTTTTGTTTCATTCCTTAATTCTCATTCCAAATTGTTTTATTACTTCTCTATTTTTTGATGCCATAAGATGAGACCTATTCTTATGAATATCTATATCTCCAAGGCCTTAATTGTAATGCTTGTTCAGAGTTGCAAAGTTACCAGTGGCAATCTACATTCATGTTCAAACCATCTTCTTTCTTTTGATCTTGGTTCCCACTGATGTACAATTAGTTTTCTTTTACAGCTCCTCATTTGGGATATTTTCTGGCCAAAATATTTGCAGGATTCTGCAAAGACATTTATATTGAAAGGTCTCTAATTTATGTGTAACACCTACAGTCAATTTCCAGCACTCACTATTTTATATCAATAGCCAGTGAAAAAATTGTTTGGCACATATTATTATTAGTATATAGACATATGAATAGATACTATACACTGCGTTTTTTTATCATTGAGATCTTGCCAAAGTGCATCATGACAGAAGTTAAGAGTAGCAATATTTGAAATAATAATTATTCTAAGATAAAATGATTGATTAACTATATACATAAAAGCATGGTCTTGATGGTGGGATTAGTTGATTTGATTGATTGATATGACCATCATCATTGCACTTTGGTGAGTAACTATGTGTTCTCTGATCTCTTTCTTACACATGAAGATCTCAGCTACATTGCACAAACTCTGTAGCACAGGTAAGGGTCCCCAATGTAATTTTGAGATGGTGAAAATATTTTATAGGAATTCAATTTTTTAATATTTCATATAAATTTTGACGGCAGCATCTTTCCAGCCTGCTCTTCTTGATTTTGAACTGCCCAGGGTTCTTTTTTTGTGTTCAACTTGAACACGACACCTACATTTTATCGTCCTTCTCCGATATAACTAGGAACTAGATCTCACTTACAATGAGATCAAGGATCTCTGGAAAAATATCCTGATGACTCCACTGAGGAACAAACCAAGTACCTTTGAAACGAGAGGTAAGCACCTAACCTCTTTGCAATAGAGACACCAGTTGGTATGAATACAGTGTAGTACTACATTAGATTATTCCCAGTGGCAACATATGGGTGTGAAGCATGGACATTTAATAAAGCAGTGGAAAAACATATAAGTGCTTTTGAATATAAGTGTTACAGAAGAGTCCTTCGTATATCTTGGACAGAGAAGAGAACAAATAGATCTATCCAGAAAGAACTCAAGATCAAAGAAAACTGGCTGATGCTACAAATAAGAAAGAGAAAATTGAGATATTTTGGACATATAAAAAGACATGAAGGACTGGAGAAGACCATCATGGAAGGAGGCATACCGGCAAAAGAAGAAGAGGAAGACCACGGAGAAGATGGATTCAGGATGTAACTGACGGTTTGAGCATGACAGCTACAGAGGCAGGACATCTGGCCTATGAGAGAGAGAAATTCGGAGGACTGTTGGGGTGGCAAAGTTCTGCTCAGGACAAGCTATTTGATGATGATGATGACTACATTAGATTAAGTTTTGCAGTATTTTCCACAACATAACCTATGTATAAGCTAGAAAATGACTGTACTAAATCATTTGATATGCTTCTGAAATGCAGAAAAACTAAAAGGACAGAATAAATCACGCAGTGGAAAGCAACCACAACAATCACCAGGCAGCAGATCCAAAACAAACAATGCTGACAAAAAGCAATCTCGGGCACAAAAGACTCCAGTCCAAGGTCAACCTGTAGCTCCTCCAGTTGCACCTCGTCTGATGAAAACAACACCATATGAGTTTTGTCAGGCATGGAACTCACTGAAATCATGTCAGGGTATCCAGCCATATGCTGATATTCTGAGACAGATTTCCCCAGCAGATTTACCTTCAGGTAAGACTACATACAGTCAATGTGCTTGTCCAGATAAAAGATAACTTCCCACATTCTGCTGTTTTCATTTCCTTAAACACACCTCCATCTTTTCCCTTGCTATTGGATTGCAAGTCTATTCTATTGCAAGTGTTCATTATATGTTGTTTCTTGTCTTTTTCAAATCTCTTATTATTTCTCTTGTGCAGTTTTGCTGTGTTTGACATTGTTATGATCGGTGCATATCTGCTTTAGTTTTCTTCTCTCATCTATGTTTCATTGTTTGCTTCGTGATGTAGCTGTTTCTTGCATACTTTTCTAGGAATCATGTTTTGTGCCAGACAAGATGATAACATTTCTTTTGTATGTGCTGCTAATTCATCAACTGTCATGTCTTCTTGCACAACCATCAGCATCTCAAATTTGTTTTGTACTTTAATGTTTTTTTTATCAAAACTTGAAATTGTGCAGGATAATTTTTATACAGGGTGTTCAAGATAATTGCAACCCCATTGACAATTCGAATGTTGCCAGGTACAAATTGAGTTGTGTTTATTTACTATTTAAACCGGTTCTGACTAGCTCGTCCCTACGTCACATTTGTTCATCGCCCCTTCCCGCACTACAATTACACACCGTCACATAACCTTGACCTATACTACGTCATAACTGAACCTTCTCATTTCCATACATATATGCCAGATTAGCTCCATTCATGGGCTGCTTTTAAGTTGAACACCCTGTACTTTCTTTAGCTGTATTCTGTATTCTGAAATCTGCAACTATTAGCTGATAATCTGAATCACAGTCTGCTCCTGGCAGTATCTTTGTGAGTGATCCCCTATCTCCATCTTTGTGGTATTCGAATGTAGTCTAATTGATTCTTGGTTTGTTTATCTGGTGAGGACCATGAGTTTTGTTATTTAGAAGAAGTTTTCTAAACAGAAATGAATTTTTCTCAACATTGCAACATACATGAAAGTTTGTATTATAATAGTAAATATGATTATGTTCATCACAGTCTATATTATGTATTCTACCACAGTCAATAAAAATACTGGGATATGTCAATCAATCAATTAATCAATCATTAATTATGGCTGCAAATTGTATACTGATCTATAACCTTACCCATAACCACAGTAAGTGAAGGGTTGACCTAATCTTCATAAAAAAATATGAGTAATGGTAATAAGATAAGTAAGCAAAGTATTCAGTAGTTTATGTAGGTACTGATTTACAAATCAAGAATTCTATAACATTATTTTTGATCTGAGTGGCATCTGTTGCCTATCATGCACAAAATAACTGCAGTGGTAGTGACACATGACCAGATCTGGCTTTGGCTAAAATTTCTGGGTAAAATAAAAGATACTTGGTAAGGAAAAAGAAAAAGAGGCAGACAAAATTAAAAATGGATTGACACCATACAAAAATGGATATGCTTAAGATGAATTTATGAACATATTAAGTTGAATTTGTAAAATGTATATGTTTAAATGATAAATTGTTTGTTTATAAAAGTCATTAGCAACAAGCTTGATGGACAAATGTTGCAAGTCATTATGCGTTGTGTCTATGAAGAGATGGTACTCAAAGGTAAGCCTATTTAATGCTTTTGACTTGATTGAATCATTCTATGTAACATAGGTCAGGAACTTAACATTGCTAGCAATTTTTATTTTGAACTGTCCTTTCGATCTCCACTACTGCTCAATATAGTCTTTCTTTGACCATCTACTCAGCATTTTCCTTCTTCCTATCATGTGCATGTCAAGGGACATTATTGCAGTGTTTATATAAGAATATTAACTATTGTTTAGATGAGAATATTAACTGATGCTTATTCTGGTAAAGTCTCTTGATTTTTAAAATAATTTTATTAACATTTTGGATATTGTTGTTCTGATGTGATTAAATCTAGTTTTATCTCTGTACCTAACTGTATACCAGTCAATGTTACTTTGTTGGTCTGTGATACAAAATAATGTTATTATTTCTGATGTTTCTGTTATCAGGTGATGTAGACCTGGGTTATCAATTCTTAGACAGACTGTGTCAAGTTCCAAGATTTTCCACAGTCTCCATGTTTATGACTAGCAAAGAGAAGAAAGGTCAGTTATTGAGTTGGCTTGTTAACTGGTTTCTTGGTTTAAATGAAATTTAACGAAAATGAAAACTAAACTATTTAATTTCTTGAGGTTTAGGATGAAATTATATTTTTTTAGTCCATACTGATCTGGCTGTTCTTAATCTGATCATGTCAGATATCTCTCCATTATTCTTGGCTCTAATGAATCTCTATTATTTTCTGTGATGAAAAGTACATTCAAATATAGTTTACTTGTTTACCTCATGACGTTTCCTTCCATCTTATATCATTATCCACCCTCTTGACAGCTTGACTTTAATCTTTCCTTTTAGTTTGATTTTCAACATTTTCATATTTATGTTTCCAAAATATTTTACTAGCTAGTTGTAAACTTCTTCAATATTTCTTTTCATTCTTAAACTATTCAAGACATTTTTGTTATTGTTTGCTCTGATTCTATGATATATGCCTCAAATAATTATTTCAATATTTTACTTTGTTGTGTATAGTTAGCCTAAGTCAGGTTGAGCATTTAACAGAGAACAGTGATAATGTTTCTGTATGCAACAACTTATTAACCCAACGGGACTGCAGAGCCGATATATCGGTTCAGAGTAATGTTCATGATGTCGCAGAACCGATATATCGGCTTTTGGATGTCTGTTCACGGAAACGAATGTATCTTCAGAACCTCTTTACTGAAGCTAAAAAAATCTTCAAAAACGAAAAGTGCATATATGTAGGTACATTATTATCTCCATTTAACAAAGATTTGAAAGAGGGAAAGCTGTGTATTATTGCATTCAAGTCTAGACTTTTTTTTTTAAACGTTAATGTTTCCGACGATGTTTACAGTGTAATCTTGAGTACTGTTAGATCAAATTATAACTTGTGATAGTAATGAAGAATATTTAATTGGCGGTAATAATGACATTTGATTGTTTATGAAAAGCAGTATCGATAGTTGTAAGTCTAATGTAATAATTGCATCTAAATAATGGGCGTTCCACATTCCATTTATTGACGTGTTCGCACTAAAAAGTGAATATTATAAAAACTACTGCACCTAGTTAGATGAAACTTATAGAATATGTTCCCACATGGTTTATCTTCATTTAAATACTACTTCTGGCAACATCTATAAATATTAAGATGTAATACAAACCGGAGAGTAAAAATATTTTTATGATTTTTCGTTTTTTCAAAATAGTCATGCTACAATAATCTAATTCTCTCAAACGTATATCACCTGATGTAAAATATTATTATATTAATGTATTCCACATCCAATTAGCAACAATTTAATATATAATATGTCATACTTTAGAGAAACAGTACAAGAGTTATAAAGGATTAAACTAATTGACATTGAATGTTAAATTTGAATCGCAAAATAAATGCGTCCAGAGGTCAAAATAATACAGGCGAAAGGGTTAAGCTATTTTTAAAAAAATACTAAAACAGTCACGAATTGAAAACTTATTATAATTTTTCACTATTACGTTTTTTAAAAATGTGATGATTATTCTGATATGAAGGTTTTCTATAACTAATGTTTTATCAATTTCTGATATCATAATTTTCTCTCTCAATTTGCTGCTATCTATTCTTTTCATTCTTCTTGAGCTTATTTCTCTTCTATAAATCATTACAACACAAGACTGAAACTGTAGTCATTATCACCAGCCACAGAGAAATATTTTTTGTAAAAGTTATCACCAGATCTGTACTTTCTTATAAATTTCTCTCATTTCAAACAGTATTTTTCAGCAAACCTCATTCAGTCTAGTTCTGTTCTATGTGCTTCTCTATGGTCACCCCCATGCTTTTTTTTGACCTTTTACACCCCATTCTTCTTCTTCTTTGAACTCTCCTTATCGACCACTTGTCAAGTACTCTGTGATTTGTATGTTATCTGAGCCTAAGAGCAATTGTACGTTGTGCCAGTTATGCACCTAAAAGTAGGCCAGCACATCCGATTTCTACGCTGCTTTTTATTTACTAGGGTAGCATCCCTAGGGCCTACATCAGTCGCCTCTTACGACACGCATTGTAGGTTGCAGTAGTACTATTCTTTGCTTCTCTAGCAGCCCCGGCAACCACACGGGCAACACCCCATTCGAACCCATAACCTTTAGAAGGACATGCAAACATCTCTTAACCACTTTGCTGTAGAGACCCCCAAATATTTAGTGAAGAAGAGAACGAATCTTATCACCTTCAAATGCCAGAGTGGTTACTGGGGTCCAAATTTGGAGTGTAAAGAATAGAACCACTGTTACCTGCCACTCATGTCGTAAGAGGCAACTAAGGAGGTTTGGCTGGAATCGGATGCACATGTCCTAAACATGTAGAAATCTATGCGTTTAGGGGCCTACCAAACCAATGTGCAACGTATACACACTCTTGGCAAATATCAAACATATCACAAAGTGATTAAAATTGGTCGTAAAGATCGAACGTAAAGAAGAAGAAGAAGATCACCTTAAAAAACTCTGGCTTTGTGTATTGTATACTCTACCACTTCATAATAATAATAATAATAATAATAATTCCTCTTGTACCGTTATACGTTACATAGGGCCTGCAAGTAATTTCTCCATACCGCTCTATCCTGGACAACTCGCTCAATCTCCTCCATGGAATTGAGACAGATATTTCCTGCCTCTCTCAGTAAAGTTCGTTTCAGGAAGTTCGTTTCAGGGTCTCCTTAGGTCGACCTCTCTTTCTTGAACCCTTTGCATCCACTTCAATGCCTGCTTTGATATTCGTTGATCATTTCTCCTCAAGGTAGGCCCAACATATCTCCATCTTCTCTTTCTTATAACAGTTGTCACTAGTGGTTGACCAGACATATCTCTGATTTCATCACTTCTCCTGAATTCATTCCATTTTATATTCATTATTTTCGCAGACATCTATCATTATTTTTCGCAGACATCTATTTTCAAATGCATTCAACTTGCTTTCTATATCTTTAGTCATTCCTACCACTTCATATTCCTATATAATTTATATAATATGTTATACAATTACATTACATTTTTGTAAAGTATGCAATGTACTAAAACAAATATCACTATTTCTAACCACCACAGAGGTTTCCAGTGTATTGGACATCCTGTCTAAGACAATTTCCATTGCCTACACCTCTGCTGATATTGTGAGACTCAAGAAAGAATATTCCGTGAAATAAAAGTTCATCTCAATTGACGGACATCAACGTACAGCACCGCTAACATGTGCCTTTTTTTTTCTTTCACTGACAAACTTTATTGTATTATTATTATTATTTAACCTTTGGGGACAAGATCTGAGTCAATGAAATTTAACATATTTGCATAGCCATTGTTTTTGTACCAGATAACACTCACAGTTTTGATTGCATTCTTTTTAAGACAGCTTGTGTTTTTTAATAATATAATTACTAGTGGTAAAAGTTAAAGGAAATTGAAATAAAATTGTCTATAATGTGTTTTCAAGAATAAAAAAAATCTACATGAATATAAACTTTTGTGTTGTATTTAGTTCTCCTTCAAGTTGTCATTGAATGACTTGAGTGTCTTATGACTGAATGACTTGAGTGCTCATATATGCCTATGAATATATCTGTCCCACATTGTGTAATTTGACATTGATTAATTTGTGGAATTCCATAGCAGCCACTGTCTCTCTTTGGTTTACACAGTAAATTTTTTATTCTGTAAGTTTCAGTCTTCTTCGAACGCTCCATATCGACCACTTATTAACCACTCTATGTGATCTGAGTCTAAGATCGATTGTACGTTGTGCCAGTTATGCACCTACAAGTAGGCCAGCACATCCGATTTCTGCGATGCTTTTTATTTACTAGGGTAGCTTTCCTAGCTCCTACATCAGTCGCCTCTTACTACATATCTTGTAGGTCGCAGTGGTACTGTTCTTTGCTTCCCTTGCACACACCAGCACCACACGGGCGAGTATGTTTCAGTAATTTTAACTTCACAACTACATCTGAGAGATAATTAATATTTATTTCTGTTCACATCTGATCATTTGAATTGAATAAAAGTTGTATTTGCAGGGAACCTGATTTCAGTAAAATAGTTTGTATTTACTAATTAGTAAACACATTTATGAATATAGGAATTTCATGTCGATCTTAAAACAAAAGTGTCAGTTTAGTAAATGAGATAAACAAAATTTACGCACAGAGGCACATTGGGGGATACACACGAAGGGTCAGCATCACGCTGGAGTCACAATTCATTCAATTTTTCTTTTTTGTTTATCAAAAGAAAAGATGAGTTGATTGATTTATTGATTGATGATATTACCATCATCATTGCACTTCGGTGAGTAACCATGTGTGCTCCGATCTCTTTCTTACACAGGAAGATCTCAGGTGTAGTGCACAAACTCCATAGCACCGGCGAGGGTTCCCGATGTAATTTTAAAGATGGTGAAGATACTTTTGTAGGAATTTTAATCTTTTCTTATGAATTTTGCCCAGGCAGTGACTTTCTAGCTTGTTTTTCTCGATTTTGAACTGCCAAGAATTATTTTACGCGCTCATTTTGAACACGGTCCCTATGTTTTATTGTTCGTCTCCGATAGGACTAGGAACTCGATCTCACTTACACTGAGATCAAAAAGCTCTGGAAAAATATCAAGAGGAAGCAAACCTGGTACCTTTGGCATAAAAGATGAGCACATAACCTCTACGCCACAGAGACCCCTGAAAAGATAAGTTGGTTTTCTTGAATGGGATCCACATATATCATAAAATAAACATTGCTATGTTATGTTACACTGTGTTTAGTTTTCCCAAAAAATTACCTCCCAGATAAGTTTGAGACAAAAGTGTTGAGTTTGATATTTTATGTATCTGGGAGTGACATATACATGGACTTTAAATGTATTTCTTCTCTTTATTTGTATCATAGTAGGATCAGTTGTCTTGGAAACATGGCGACGGACTAAAACAATAAACTAATAAAATGCAAACATTCATCAGCTGGTGTCTGTGCAGAATAGATCAACTGAGATGGTATGATAGGGTCACTAATGGGAGGAAGCTTATGGAGGAAACAAGACAGATCCAAGTGTACCAAGAGGTGAAGAAAAAACGTTGGATAAAACACACCTTGAGAAAACCTGAGGGGAATATACCAAGTAGGGCCCTTTCCTGGAACACGCAGGCAAAATGAGAGGGAAGCCTAGAATTACGTGAAGAGATTTGGAGGCAGAGATTAACGATATATGAAGAGATGGATGATTCTGCAAGAGATAGCTAAAGATAGAAAAACTTGGCATGAGTTGGTTGAGGGTCTATACCCCAACCAGGGTTAATAAGGCACAAGAGAAGAGAATCAATTGTACCAATAATAATAATTCCTCTCGTACGTTATACGTTACATAGGGCCTGCAAGTAATTTCTCCATACCGCTCTATCCTGGGCAACTCGCTCAATCTCCTCCATGGAACTGAGACTGATATTTCCTGCCTCTCTCAGCAAAGTTCGTTTCAGGGTCTCCTTAGGTCAACCTCTCTTTCTTGAACCCTTTGCATCCCACTTCAATGACTGCTTTGATATTCGTTGATCATTTCTCCTCAAGGTGTGCCCAACATATCTCCATCTTCTCTTTCTTATAACAGTTGTCACTAGTGGTTGACCAGACATGTCTCTGATTTCATCACTTCTCCTGAATTCGTTCCATTTTATATTCATTATTTTTCGCAGACATCTATTTTCAAATGCATTCAACTTGCTTTCTATATCTTTAGTCATTTTCCAACTCTCGCTAGCATATGTTAGAATTGATACAACATTTGAATTGAAAATTCGTAATTTAGTTTTAATACTATATAACTTGCAGTTCCATATTTTATTTAGACTTTTAAAAACTGATGTTGCTTTGCCAATTCGTATCATAATTTCTTTTTAACATTTTCTGTGCAATCAAAATTGCTATCTAAATAGGTGAACTGCTCTGTTATTTTTATCGTTTTAGATTCCAGTGTGATATCTGCATTACTTGCCATAGGTGTCTTCATTATATTTGTTTTTCATAGCTTATCTGCAGTCCAACTTTTGATGCTATAGATGACAAGTTGTCTGTTTTTCTTTGCATATCTTGGTTATTTCTACTTAACAAGGCAATATCATCTGCAAAATCCAAATCTTCTAGTTGACTATTTTCTACCCAATCGATGCCAGTTTCACCCTGCAACATTTTCGCATCACCCAGTCAATGGCCACTCCAAACAATATCGGAGATAATTGTACCTATGCTGTAGTGTTATTTTGTATACATACAGTATGCTACAGCATTAATTCCGCCAGCAAACCAGTAATAAACAATTGACAAATATGAGTAATGAAGTGTTACATACATATTCAACATTGTTGTGTGGTTTAGAAATATGGGTACTGAACAAACAGTTCTTTTGTCATCACACTGCTGCCGGGTTGTTGCCCAGTGTCGTGGTTTTCTGTTTTTGTCTTGCACTGTTCTGGTGGCTTGGGTGATTGTTATTTTTCTCTTTGACAGATATCTGCTATGCCATCTAACCATCTTTTTCGTGGTCTTCCAAGAAGTAGTGGGGAAAGTAGCAATGAGAAAAAAATGCTGACAAAATAAAACAAAAGTCCACTAATTTAGTCTCATAAAAAATGACAAGGCATTTTACAGAAGACCATATTAGACAAAAAGATTAATGATGAAAGGGCATGAAGAAAATAACTATAGTTGTGAGGATAAATTAAGAATTGAACATGGACAAGCAAGATGTCAGGGTGTACCACCATGTTGAAAGATAGTTGAACTTTCTCTGCTTGCCCAATATCACATTAATTTCTATCAGATACTTATAGATTTACAAAACTTTCTCTGCTTGCCCAATATCACATTAATTTCTATCAGATACTTTATAAGATTTACAAAACTTTGCTTTCCTTCAGCTGCAAGGATAAACAGACATCATTGATTAAGCTGGAAATACAACATATTTATAATTATAAAAAGTGTGCCTGTCTGAAATTAAATATGAAAAAACCCAACACCTGTTTGTGCATGAAGAAACTATAATGAGCGTTGTGATTGTATGACGCCTTCTATAGATTTCATTTGTACATTCATTGATTTCCACATTGTTACCCCAGAATGACAAATATCCCCATCTTTGAGTCAGAGAGTGATATCCGTGCCTGGGAATTTAATGTTGGGGAGCAATGTAAAGTGAGACTGTAAAGAATCATACATATGTGGACATTAACTAATAGTGGATCTGCCCGCCTACCTAACTTGTTCGTAGCGCGTTGGACGACGGTGTGACAAGCCCTCTGTGAGTGCGGATTCTATTCCGCAGGCTGGCAGAAAAAGCCACAGATTATCCAGATTTACAGTGTTCGTGGCACCGAGCCGAAGGGTTACGATGTCCATGGCACCGAGCCAAAGAGGTGAAAGCTCAAGTGCTTCTGGATCTAAAAAAAAAACCCCAAAAACTTATAGTGGATAAGCTATTGAAATGGAAAAACGGGTTGTGGCTGAATTAAATTTATATTCTATTTTCCCATTTGCAAGTGTATGTACAAACGTAGCTGTAATTTTCTTAATTATTAACATATTTTTATGAGCACTATACCATTTTTGAGGTAAATGAATTTTCTTTAAGATCTAAAACAACTGTTTCTTAATGTTTAGTAGGAATTTGTAAATGTAAAATGATTATTTACCACAGGCAAGCATTCAGAAAATATGTTCCAACTGACCAACAAATTTTGAATTTCCAAAACAGTTAATGCCTTTCACTTGGTAGTTACCATATAGTATATCCCATAAAAGAAAAAATCCAAGAACACATAAATGGAAGAATATTTAGTAAATAACTAACACTGCCTATCGTCTATGACCTTATCGCTTGTTGCCTTGGTAAAAATTTTTTGGGTACAGTTTGGTAACTGGCTTCAAAACATGATAAATATGACAAAACAAATTATTTTTACCTTCAGTTGATAACATATGAATAAGCTTTCTGCCGGTAAATTAAAATCTCGTACTGCAACAGAAACTGTAATATATAACTTATTTACTAAGTAAAAACCTTGACACTGACAACGGCTCACAGCCATAAGTAAAGAAGTGCATTGACACTCCCAGCTGCTTCTAGGAGGCAATCAGTTAATAGCAAGTGAAGGGACCTGAATCATTTTAATTGTTGACATTGCTTTATGCAACCATTCATTGTTGTAGGTGAAAAATATGTACAAAATTGTAAACTTTTTCATGATCTCTTTGACAGCAAGAATCATAAGTTGTTATTGACGCAATTACATGCTTGCTTGTCTATTCTCAAGATAAGTTTGTAAGATTCTTATTCTTTTGTTGTGGGGTAAGAAGTGAGCAATAGACATGTTTTCACTACTATAGTTTTTATCAGCTGCACATGGTAAGCAAGGGGGTTTCTATGGCTAAGTGGTTACGCCCTTGTGTTCAGAAGTTAATGGGTTCGAATTCAGTGGGGGCGCTCTGTTCACGAGTGCATTTTTCCAGAGGCCCCTAGGATTGTTGCAGGAGTTACGAAGTTCATGCTATGTGCAATACTCTTGACATATGACATGCCATTTCTGCACAGAGGGACCAAGCCATATGGGCTAAATATGTAGAACTGTAATATGTAGGACTGTAATATACCTAACTTTGTCTATAATGTCTATGTGATGACTGAAACATGGACAAGACTTTCTTTTCTCCATTACTGTTTTGCCTCACAGCGTCAGTGCATGTCTAATATCAATCAGTTATTGCCCTTGCATCTCTTGGAAGCTAGGTTTTTACTGATACTTTTCTCTCTCATAGAATTCAATCTTTCATTTATATCTCATCTTTCTAATCGTCTTCTACTTTGCGTTCGTTCTTTACGACCAATTTTAATCACTCTTTGTGATATGTTTGATCTTTGCCAAGAACATGTATATGTTGCACATTGGTTTGGTAGGCCCCAAAACGCATAGACTTTTACATATTTAGGACATGTGCATCCGATTTCAGCCAAACCTCCTTAGTCGCCTCTTACGACATGTGTGGCAGGTAACAGTGGTTCTATTCTTTACACCCCAAATTTGGGCCCGGTAACTACTCGGCGATCTTTCTAACGTTTTTGTTATCCTTCTGTTCTTCATATGTTTCTTGGTGTTTTTAATTTTTTCTTTGTTGTTTTGTTTTCCTTGATTCTTTGATTTCCTTGGTTTTTTGAGGTGCTAGACTTTTCTGTTCTATATATGTTACTGGACATTTCTGTTCTAGAGGTGTTCTTTGCTCATTCTGTTCTTTATGTGTTTTTAGACACTTCTGTTCTGTATTTCTTAGGTCATCCTGTTCTTTATGTGTTTTTTGACACTCCAGTACTGTGTATATTCATTAACACTTATATCTGTATTATTTCTGGACACTTCTATATATTTATAATCTTTTGAAGCTTCTGTTCCATGGATGTTGTTTGGCCCTTCTTATCTTAATGTGCTATTTGTACAATCTCTCCAGTTTCTGATGAGCTATACATACGGCTGTCACAGAGTTAGTCCAGTCGATCACCACTTCCATGTCTTATCACTTGTTGGCTAGCCCATACCTGACCCAGTCGATCACCACATGCTTGTCTATCCCAGAGTTGGTCCAGTCGATCACCACTTGCTTGGCTGTCCCCGAGCTCACCCAGTCAATCACCACTTCCAAGTCTTATTACTTACGTGGCTGTCCAAGGCGATCACCACTTCCATGTCTTACTACTTGTTTGATAGTCACTTACTTTATTGGAACATAAATGCATTTATTTTGTAAACTTACACCCATAGGTTATTTTTTCTAATAGATTCTTCAGAAGCAACAATAGTGACTCGATCGCAACCCGAGCATACCTGGTTCAAACTTCCTGGCAGGCAGTTTGGAAGCAAATTGTTTACATTTTTTGTTGTTATGAACAGTAAAAATAGACCTCACCGTTCAGAAAGCAATATTAAACCACTGAACATATAACTGGTGCCTAGAAAGTAAATCAACGGCTCTTTTACTGTAGTTTATGGCAAAGTTCTGTAAAGAAGATGCTAAGATTTTCATTTCATTGATCAAATAATGTTGGCCACCATAAACATATATTTTCATGATAAAACACAGTCTCGTATCATATCGTCTGTGGCTTAGGGTGGCGTCTGTGGCTTAGGGGATAGTGACTTGGTCTGTTAACCTGACGTCTGAGTTCGAATCACGCTGCGGACAATTTGGCTGCAAATTGTTTCACTTGGATTTTTACAAAAGGACGATGGCACCACCCGTTCAGAAAACAATGGCAAACTACTGAACGTAATAATGCCTAGAAAAATCACAAACAGCATTAAAAGCTGAGATTGATTTGCAAAGTCCTGTAAAGGATTTGCAATTAACTTTTGTTAACAGTATCATATTTCATTATCAATGATCATTATGAACTTGCCGTATGTGCATCCTCTGCATATACATAATTATGGTTTTAATTACTAGAATGCTTCTTTATAAATAAACATTATTTGGCCATCTTTGACTCTTGTTTGCTCTTATGTTAGTGATGGGAGTAAGACCTGCGGTCAGTCAACACACACACCTCACATCACATATGATATAATTCTACAAATGCAATGAATAGTGAAACTTAACTAATTGTGTCGCCCGAGTGGTTACCGGGGCCCAAATTTGGGGTGTAAAGAATAGAACCACTGTTACCTGCCATGCATGTCGTAAGAGGCGACTAAAGAGGTCTGGCTGAAATTGGATGCATGTGTCCTAAACGTGTAAAAGTCTATGCGTTTAGGGGCCTACCAAACCAATGTGCAACGTATACACGTTCTTGGCAAAGATCAAACATATCACAAAAGTGATTAAAATTGGTCGTAAAGAACGAACGCAAAGAAGAAGAAGAACTAATTGTGTGTAAAAAAAAAAAGGTAAACAAACAAGGAATTTTCAGTGATTGTAGAAGAGTTCCTTCTATTTCTGTGTTTAGGTCTGTATTCGTGGTAGATCTTCAAGGTGAAGTCATCAGACTTTCCAGGGCATGGAAACATTAAATGTATGAATCTCACCCCAAAAAAAATAAAATACGTCACAACATTTGCGTTTCTACATTAAAATAAAGGATATCATGTTACTTACTGTATGGGGGTGAACATTTGTATAATGTCTTTCTAAATATGATTAGGATATATTTTTAACATTTCTAAACATGATACATCTCATTTAGTACGATCAACAAATAAATAGTGTACAGGTATTAAGAGCTTCCGAAAAACAAATAGACAAACACAGGATTCGAACCACTTATCCTCATTTCTTACGACACCCATCGCCTAGCCTAGCAATACGAGCGTCCTTACAAACACAACCAGCAAGCAATAGTACACAACGTATGTGACCTGTTAGTCAAGTTTTCTCTCATCTCGACCCCAACACTAGAAAAATAAATTGAAATGACGACATTGCTGCTCCATTACGACAATGCCAGACCACATGATCATCATTGTGTGCAATACCGACTGGCTTATACGATTTTCAGAAAGCTTGTTTCTTGAGTACTGACTATCAAATTCGACATTGACACTCTTCCGTGTGCATAATTATCTCTTTCTCTTGTTATTCCATCCATTGATTTCTCTGTTTGTGACTGGGCTTCAAGCCTCAATTTCTCATTACATGGCCAACAAAAAGGATGATTGCTTCTTGCCTTGACCTCTTTCAACACGTCAACATTAATCTGTTTATCAATTAATCTAATTTTCACCATTCTTCTGTAAAACCACATTGATGTGAGTCTGTTTTGTCTTATTGTTTATTGTGCATGACTCGCAACCATATGTCACTTTTATCTGACTTCAATAGACGATTTGTTGCTTTTAATAGTTGTATTTAATACATTTCGTTTTCTAGAATACTGTGAATGAAAATGCTACAGAAGATTACTTAGAATATCATGGACAGAGAAAAGAACAAATGTTTCGGTTCTACAACAGCTTGATATTAAAGAGAGTTGACTATTAAAAAACATAAAATCAAGGAAAATTCAATATTAAAGGCACATCAAACAACATGAGTGCATAGAGAAGATAATTTTGAAGGGAATTATGCCTGGAAGAAGAATGAAAGGAAGATCTAGAAGACGATGGTGCAAGATGTCGTTGACGATCTGAGAATGACTGCTGCTGACGCTGGTCAACTTGCACAGAATAGAGTTTTCTTTCCAGGACTGCTGTCATGGAAGCCAAATTCCGGAAGGGAAAAGCTACTTGATGATGATGATGATTATGTTCTTTATTTCTGATCTACTTTCTTGATCTGACGTTATCAAATTTACAATGTATTTAAATTGATGGACATGTTTTAGCAACTTTCCATTTACTACGATGATACCAACAGACAGTTCTACTCCAATGCTAATTCAAGACCAATGCTACTCCGAAACAGTGGATACAAAGTAAAAGGTGTCCACGCAAAAGATGGACCGCAGAAATAACAGAGACATGAATGACACTATTTACGAAGCGAACAAAAATCGTCCTTGAGATCTCTTCTTATCGGGACGCTGTGAGGCAAAACAGAATGCAAGAAAAGAAAGAAGGAAGTTATGCTTTTATTTTTTAAATGCAACAAAAAAGCAAATGGAACGTTTCTAAAACAAGTCGATCAATTTAAATACATTGGAACTTTGATAACATCAGATAAAGGACAAAGATCAGAAATAAAGAATATAATAAGCCACGTAACTTCTGTCTCGATATTCAGACTTAGACTGTTTTGTTTCTTTCTGTCATTATCATATTACCGTATGTTTTGGCGCTCTATTTCATTTTTCACTATCAAGATAGTGTCTCTAGCATATCTCAGGTTATTTATAATATATCTACCTACTGCTACTACTACTGCAACTTAGCCCCGAGAGATTTCCACCTGTTTGGTCTGCTGCTAAAAACTCACTTTAGAGGAAAGCACTTCTCGGATGACACAGAAGTTGAACATGAAGTGCGTCGGTGGCTGAGACAGCGCATTAAAGACTTTTATGTTGAAGGTTTTGTGATACTGATAAAAGTCATGGAATCAGTGGATCAATGTTAGTTGAGGTCATTTGCAGAAATAAAGAGAAAATGTAAATGTAATAGTACATTGTTCGTATTTTTTTTTGCTCGGCCGTTAGGACTTCAAGAATAGTCATGTAGCCTAACATGTCGATTCTGGTTGATTTTTGCGTGAAGGCTTGCTTTTCATACCACCAATGTACCTCGTCGTTTAGTCGAGCTTTACTACGACTTCAGAAGTACTTGTAATTTAAATTTCTATGTAAAGGATCAGGGTTCCTTTAGTTCAACCTCGTGTGTGCACCAAGCTGGCATCGAACCCCGGAATTTACATGGCACGTGGTCACTAGTGATCATCGGCGACCACACTTGAATATTTACCTTTAGATGTTTTATCCTGGACATTAAGTCACCTCCTCCCAACACATACCACACTTTTCTTTCCATGTTCTTCCAACCAATTTAGTTCAGAAAAACAACATGTGTGCGTCTAGCCGTCAGGTTACCAAGATGTATGCGTTTCTTTGCGGAAGTTAATATGTCTCTCCTCTCTTCCCTCACATACACACACACATACAAACATGCACAGTAAAAGTGAGTGTTACATAAAATCCATCTTGACATAAGAAGCAAGGACGTACAAGGATTAAAGAAATAACAAGGTCACGCGAGAAATCAGATTTATGAAAAGTTCCATCCAAGAAATACATTTCCAACACAAGCATGAAGAGGTATACTTGTTCAGAGTTGTGCTTACCTAACCTGAACAATTACGGTAAACCCTACATGAGTAGGGGCTTTCACAACTCACAGATTGCACACCACGTTATTGTACACCACGACATTGCATACCACGGTAGCGCATACCATTATAGTGAACACCACGACATTGCAAAATCACGACGTTACACACCACGTCATTGCACACCCCGACATTGTACATCACGTTATTTCCCACCACAACATTGCACACCACGTTAGTGCATACACGTCGTTATACACCACGCCATTATACACCATGCCATTGCACACTACGACATTGCACACTACGACATTGCACACCACGACATTGCACACTACGACATTGCACACCACGACATTGCACACCACGACATTGCATACTACAACACCCCGTTATTGTACACCACGACATTGCACACCACAACATTGCACACCACGACATTGCATACTACAACACCCCGTTATTGTACACCACGACATTGCACACCACGACATTGCACACCCCGACATTGAACACTAAGACATTGCACACCACGACATTGCACACCACGACATTGAACACAACGTCAAGAGATTTTGAGTCCTCCCTTGTTATGAAATAAAAAGTTGTAAAAACACCTCCATGAGCTATATAATAAAAGTGTGAAAACTCGTACCTTCTTTGAGCTCTTAACAAACAAACAGATCCGACGAGTACCCTGTACAGTGAAGAGATGTGATCACAAGGCTTTAACACTCATCTTTGGGACTGTCTAATCTGAAGAAGACGAGACATCTAAAAATACCAACATGTAATTTCTGTTCTATCCCAGTCAATCTTGTACTTTTGGATGTTGTCTATAAAGGTTAACGTCCGCCTATGTCCCAAGGGCAGATTGTTGGCTAGGTTGGGTGAATAAATATTGAATAACACTTTGGGGGACACACTGTAGTTTCTTTAGTATTTCAGATAGAAGATGTTCAATGATGTCAACTAAAATATAAATGTGCATATTGTTGCGGGAAAAAAAGTATTATTTCCAGACCTAGACAGCCTTAGTAAGACTTATACTGATGAACGTATTCACTTAGAAGTACGCGATATTTCTGTATAGACAACTAAGACCGGTTACACATAGAAGTTGTAACTGGATCATGTAAAGTACACTTCGATATAAACTATCATCGCAATAAAAACATCAAGTGATTTTTATGAAGATTTAATATCTTCTTCTTTGCGTTCGTTCTTTACGACCAATTTTAATCACTCTTTGTGATATGTTTGATCTTTGCCAAGAACGTGTATTCGTTACACATTGGTATTGTAGGTCCCTAAATGTATAGACTTCTACACGTTTAGGACACGTGCATCCGATTTCATCCAAACCTCCTTAGTCGCCTCTTACGACATGCATGGCAGGTAACAGTGTTTCTATTCTTTACACCCCAATTTGGGCCCTGTAAGGGCGGCTCGTCATTAAGGGCCAGTGGGGCCGGACTCCACCAAAAACCGAAAGGGGAATAACTTCCCAGAATAGACAAATAATAGTACATACTCCAAAAACCATGATTTTCCAAAACTTTTGTGTCTGGCCCTACAAAGAAAAATGACCACGAGCCGCCACTGGACCCTGGTAACCACTCGGGTGAAGATTTAATATAATATAAGCATCTGCCCCATGAGTCTTCTAATTTTCTCTAATCCTGTTTTGCCTCACAGCGTCAGGCAGGGTTGCCAAATATAAATCTGCTTTTCATGCTAGATTTGAGAAAAATAATAGCTAGAAAATGCTAAACATATTTTGTATATGCTAAAAAATGCAAAAAAATATTTTACTTACCAATTGTGTTTTATTAATTTTAGCTCGAATAGTATTTCATCGTACTTTGAGAAGTTTGACTGTTATTCTTCTGGGGCCTTTGAGCGGTCAGACTGTTCATCTTCTAGGGCCTTTGAGCGGTCAGACTGTTCATCTTCTGGGGCCTTTGAGCGGTCAGATTGTTCATCTTCTGGGGCCTTTGGGCGGTCAGACTGTTCATCTTCTGGGGCCTTTGAGCGGTCAGACTGTTCATCTTCTGGGGCCTTTGAGCGGTCAGAATGCACATCTTCTGAGGCCTTTGAGCGGTCAGACTGTTCATCTTCTGGGGCCTTTGAGCGGTCAGAATGCACATCTTCTGGGGTCTTTGAGAGGTCAGACTGTTCATCTTCTGGGGCCTTTGAGCGGTCAGACTGTTCATCTTCTGGGGCCTTTGAGCGGTCAGACTGTTCATCTTCTGAAGTTTTTGTTGGGTCATATGAGTCCATTGTTGCAATTTTGCCGGTGACGCTTGACTAATGGCAGTCCTACAATGTCTTGACTAGAGACAGTCCTACAATATCTTGACTAGAGACAGTCTTACAATATCTTGACTAGAGACAGTCCTACAATATCTTGACTAGAGACAGTCTTACAATGTCTTGACTAGAGACAGTCTTACAATGTCTTGACTAGAGACAGTCTTACAATGGCTTGACTAGAGACAGTCTTACAATATCTTGACTAGAGACAGTCTTACAATGTCTTGACTAGAGACAGTCTTACAATGTCTTGACTAGAGACAGTCCTACAATATCTTGATTAGAGACAGTCCTACAATATCTTGATTAGAGACAGTCCTACAATATCTTGACTAGAGACAGTCCTACAATATCTTGACTAGAGACAGTCCTACAATATCTTGACTAGAGACAGTCCTACAATATCTTGACTAGAGACAGTCCTACAATATCTTGACCAGAATAATAACTGATGTCTAAGAAATACATGATAACAAAAATCATAGTACTAGTATCCTACATATTCATAAATACGTAATAACAAAGTACTGTAGTTTTACAAAATACAAAAACAATGATAATACACAGCAACGTTTCGACCAAAAGGCCTTTTATCAAGCAAACGATACAAAAAGAGTGATGAATTTCACAGCACACTACATATAGACTACGACAGATATTCCAACGGTCTACGTGTCTCGCCAGTTTACCTAGTTTTACTGCAGTCTCCTCCTATTATATTGATAATACATATTCCTAGTGACATAGTTTTACTGCAGTCTCCCCCTTTATCGATATTACATATGCCTAGTGACATTCAATGCGAAGATAGATACAAGATGTGATATATCATCATCATCATTGGCCTCTTTGTCTCAGGAGACAATATGTCTTGCGTCAAGTAGTATGTTCTGCGCTGAATCACAACGTTTCGTGTGGTTGTAATGGCCTATTCTGGAGTGGCACTCCTTGCCACAGTTTGCTGCAGGTAAAACTGGAGACTGGAGCTGATACATAGGATGTCCTCTCTGTTCGATGTGATGTGATATATATGGCTTGAATATAACAGCAACATAGACAGAATATTCATAAATACTAAGACTGTAAGCATTAGGGAGAAAAATAGTATACTATTCTATGCCTGACATATTATTTAGTATTTCAAGCAAGCAACGAGAAGTCTAGCTTAAAATATAGATATATCAATCTTAACTAAAACGATCAGATGGATCTGTGCTCAGTATAGTAATCATCGCTGTTGACCTGATGTATGTCATCCTTCATTCAATGGATGTGACGTTATGACTCTTGAAGCTATCGCGCAGCTGTCAATTTGCTGTTGTCACGACGGGTCTCTGAGTTTGTCTAGGGATTCAAGTGGTTTCGTAGTCAAGTATGTTGATCTTTATCGTGATCAAGTAGTTATAGCTATCACTTCACATTTCAAAGATTCATTGATTGCGTGCCACTTTGTCAATCTTCAATCGACTCGCTTAAATAGTATTGCAATGTGCGGAAATCTACAAATCTGAGGTGGTCAGACCAGACCAGATCTAGAGACAATCGTGAGTAGGTTGCGGTGATACTAAGTAAATTGGTGTCTAAGGACAAAGACACGTGTGTATACTATTACATAATTAAGCAAGAATTCTTATTTATTACTTAAAATCTTACTTATATGATACTATACGCACGTGTCTTTGTCAGTAAATAGTATTCATCATTATCACTATCATCAGGTGCCGTGCCGGCAGGCGTAGGCGATCACGGGTCTCCACAAATCTCTGTCTTTGGTGTTTACTATCAACTCTGTCCGATGTTGACGATCTACCGTGCCATGAAGTCAGACTATCCACAATTTTCTCTCTGTCTTCCTCTGTCTTGTCTACCCTCGATTTTACCGGTTGTCACAATGTTAACTAGTATTGCAGACTTAAAAAAAAAGTTTGTATGGAAGAAATCTGGCTCCTTCACCTAAAAATGGTATTACATGTGAGGTCTTTAACACTTACGTACGCCATTAACTGCTTTCAATGACCAAATGGGACCCGTGATTGGTAAACATTCAATGTGAAACTCAACTATCACATTATAATATTTATGTTTTCAAAGAGAATCACGTACCTGCTTTGCATTTGTTTCTCTAGTATATTCTCTAATTTTGTTTTGCCTTTCTGCGTCAGGTCGAAGAAGGAGACACATGGAGAGAGCCTCCTTATGCGCCTTGTCTTTCTTTTCTTCAGTCCTGATTGGTCTCAAAGCTTCAGGATAAGAAGAGATTTATAGAACGGGTCTTTGTGTGCACTTCATAAACAGTGTCTTTCACCGCCTTTGTTATCTCGGAGGTCACCTTCTGCGTAGCCGGCCTTTTGCTTTGAATCCACTCTATCGGAGTAGCATCGCACTTTGAGGCACAATGTCTGTTGATAATCTGCTTTTGTGGCTGAACGCATTAATTTGTAGTTTCTCTAGTATATAATTATAAAGAAATATGTACAGAAGGGACTAGCCTAAAAGGTTGATTTCTACTTCCAATTCTCTTATTGGTGCACATGGACTATCAAACAGACCAGTTAAAAACGAAACAAAAACACACAAAAGCAACAACACCAACCACATCGTAATCGTTCCAACAAGATCGTTATAAATTTGTAGCTGCATATATATTTATACGAGTATTTAGTTTCCCTTATTTCCATTCATCAAAAAGCCGGTAAACACGACAGTAATGAAATGGACAAAAAAGCGTACATAAAAATAGTTAACAAAAAAGTGTAGTACATATTCTACCCAGGGACAACTTGTGCATCTCACGCGCAGACAGTTATGAGATCGTAAATTCACTAGTAGTTGACCGTTCAGTATAAACTCATGGATCGCAATTTTGTATCTGATTTCATGCAATGGTACCCCAAATGCTCTTGTGGTTTAATGTTATCTATCCATAAAATGGAATAAGTCCAAGTGTTTTTTCTGAAGTAATGTTGGTATAACCACGGAATTGAACCGCACTCACAGGGGGTTTGTCACCCATCGTTAAACGCGCTACGAACACGCTGGGCAGGCGGGCAGGCCTTATGAATAAAACAGTTTCTTTCCAGCTGCCTCTTGCTACATTTTGGAATCTGTCTTCCAGTGAATAGTATTGCATACACAAGAACTTTACTGCACGTGTCAGTACTTTTGTGTTTCTGTGATCTCTCAGTACTTGTACCTGCCATTATCTCTATCTCAACTTTAGGTCTTGATATCATTGCTCCAATCATGACAAGAAGAGCTTAATTTGTCCCCCCGTCCCACATTTTCTTAGGATGGCTAACTTTCTCCTGGTCTTTGGTGCTATTTTGTTGATGAGCTCATTATCAAGGTGCGTATCCTTTATAGGACATTGCTCTCTTTGCAGCACATCTGAAATTCACTCTGTCTCTAGCCAGTTCACCCACTTCGTCGATGGTCATATTCATGGTATCTTGTAGCCATCTTTTTCTTGGTCTGCCTCTGTCTCTACGTCCTGAGCTACTTCCGTGTAAATTTATCATCGAATGTAACTACGAGTTAGGTAGATTGTTTGCTTTCACTGAGCAGTTCTCTGTGTTGATGACGCTATCTTTTTTTGTTTAGAATCGAGTGTGATGAGAGCAGCAGTGCTGCATTTATCTATGTTGACGCCGCTGACACACCATCAGTTTTTCTAAGAAGTTAAGATATCTATATCTATTTTCAACAATTTGGAAGCTGGTGCTGTATACTGATTTACACACATAATATTAACTGATCATAAACGTACAATGCAACTTTTACTCAATGTGGCTGGTAAATGAATATTTATTGCCATCTTCTTATGTATTATATATTATTTGTACCGGGATGAGCATCTGCTGGAATGGTCTAAGCTGAATGCATTTGAAAATAGATGTCTTCGAAATATAATGAGCATAAAATGGGACGAATTCAGAAGAAGTGATGAAATCTGAGAAATGTCTGGTCAACCATTAGTAACAAATGTCATAAAAGAGAGAAGATGGAGGTATGTTAGACATACCTTGATAGAAATGATCAAAGAATACTAAATCATACATTGAAGTGGGATGCAAAGGGTTCAATACAGAGAAAACGCCCTATGGAGACCGTGAAATGGACTTGTTGAGAAAATCAAGAAATATTGATCTCAATTCCATGGAAAATGTTGAGCTAGTTGCCCAGGATAGAGCGGTATGGAGAAATTACTTGCATACACTATGTAACGTACAAAGATACGAGATAAAGTATTATTATTGTTTATATGTATGCGCGCAAAATTATATATATATAATCTCACAAATCAAAAGATTCAGAAATCCATCACTGAAACCATCGGAAAAGAGCAAGACAAGAACAGAAGACCACGACACTGGGCTATAGCCAGGTAGCAGAAGAATACAAAAGAAGTAAATGCTTATAATTTATTGCAGATGTACCCAGCGAATATATATCTTGTATTTTGACTAGCACACTCAACCTAAACATACAACCATACACACAAATAGTAACTGAAGCAGTAACAAACGTTAGAATGAAAAAAATTAAACATTTATAATTATTTCAAATTGTTTATTTAAATAACGGTAACAAATGTCAATTTTAATATCATATATTCATTGGAGAATCCAGCAAGTCGTGCCTTCGTAATCCAAAACATTCTCATTTATTTATCAACATAAATAATATAAATAGCATGAATGTACGTGGCTGTATGAAAGGGAGAACTTGAGTATAGGAGCAGGGTTCGAATCCACCAAGATTAATACTGTATTATAACACGCAGCAGTCTTTTCTTCTTCTTCTTCTTCTTCTGTTTTTCATGAACTAGAAAGGGTACGTGTTGTTGACGGTGCTTACATATCAGTTAATATTTTCATTCAAACGTATGTCAGTATTAGCTCACAACAGAACGGTTTTTCTTTTTATAAGTTATACCAGAATCTCTCAATATTAGTTATCACAGGTCGATGATAGTCCTAAGTACAAATTACATTAGAGAAATCAGAGTGCATCTGTACACGTTTTAACATACCAATAACAGTGCATCAATACACATTTTAACATACAAATAACAGTGGACCATGTACACATTTAACATACCAATAACAGTGCATCAGTACACATTTTAACATACCAATAACAGTGCATCAATACACATTTTTAACATACCAATAACAGTGCATCTGTACACATTTTAACATACCAATAACAGTGGACCAGGTACACATTTAACATACCAATAACAGTGCATCAATACACATTTTAGCATACCCATCATAGTGCATCAGTACACAGTTTAACATACACCCATATCAGAGGACCAGTACACAGTCAGTTTAACATACCAATAACAGTGCACCTGTACACATTTTAACATACCAATAACAGTGCATCAGTACACATTTTAACATACCCATCAGAGTGCATCAGTACACAGTTTAACATAGCAATAAAAGTGCATAAGTACATATTTTAACACACAAATAAAAAGTGCATCGGTCCACATTTTAATACACAAATAAAAATGCATCAGCAAACATCAGTCGGAGTGCATTAGTAGTATTAGTTTCGACAGGACGTTAAAAATGCATCAGTGCTAAATATATCATACCATTAAAATGTGCATAATTATTAGTAACAATAGACACATAAGGATGCACTAACAGAAGATGAGAATATCGGGACATACACTGAGAATGCAAAAGACCAGACACCAACATATAACTCTGAAATGGAATCCTGGAGGTAAAAGAGAGAGGGAAGACCCAGAGAAACATGAAGACGAACTGTTTACTGAGACAGACATACGATGAGAGAATAATCTGGAATGAACTAAATTAGTTTGCTCACGATAAATCTGGTTAGAGAAAATTTGTTGATGCAGTGAACTTCAGAGGAGGGGGAGAGGACTAAAAGAAGAAGAAGAAGAGTGCGTCAGTACTATTGATAAAATAACGACAATATTGCAGCTGTTATTATTTATATGTTAATTGCATATCCTTTACAAGACTTTGCGAATCAACCACAGTTTTTAACGCTGTTTGTGATTTTTCTAGGCATTATTACGTTCAGTAGTTTGCCATTGCTTTTGAACGGGTGGTGCCCTCGTCCTTTGTAAAATCCACGCGAAACAATTTGCAACCAAATTGACCGCAGCGTGATTCGAACTTCAGGGTTAATAGACCGAGTCCCTATCCCCTAAGCCACAGACACTACCTTATTATTTATAACATACCGATTATATTGCGTCAGTACTACTTATAACAGACCGATAATATTGAGTCAGTACGATTTGTAACATACTGACAAGATTACACTTTTTACTAGTTATTTTACACCGATAATAGTGTAGCAGGCAGTATTGCGTCATTATAATTTATAACATACTGATACGATTGGGTCAGTAGAATTCATAACATACTGATAAGGTTGCGTCAATAGAATTTATAACATACGAATAAGATTGCGTCAGTAGAATTTATAACATACTGATAAGATTGCGTCAGTAGAATTTATAACATACTGATAAGGTTGCACTTTTTTAAACTAATTATTGTGCACTGATAATAGTGTAGCAGTCTTCATCATTCTATAGCTGGTTCTGGGCAGAACGTTGCCACCCTAACAGTCCTTCAGAATATCTCTCTCTCTACAGAAAGATAGATTCTGCAGCCGTCAAGCTCAAATAATCAGTTATATTCTGAAATCGTCTTCTCCGTAGACCTCTTCTCTTTGTCGGGATGTCTCCTTCCATAATGATTATCTCCAGCCCACTATGTCTTTTTTATATGCCTAAAATACTTCAATGTTCCCATTCTTATTTGTAGCATCAGTCAGTTTTCTTTGATTTTGAGTTTTTTGTGTGCATAGATCTATTTGTTCTTTTCGCTGTCCATGGTATACGTAGAACACTTCTGTAACACTTATATTCAAAAGCATATAAATATGTTTTTCCAGTGACTTGTTAAATGTCCATGCTTCACACCCATACGTTACCACTGAGAATATGAGCGCATGCTCTTATAAAAGTGGAAGTATACAACAAAGGGAAGTATACTTGGTTCCACAGCATAGAACAGCAAGTATTACCTATTAGCTAGAAGTGCTAATTATAATACACTGATATGAGTGCTTTATTATTGATTTGCAGATCAATAACAGTTCCTGATGTTTAATTACGGCAGATCGATAGTGCGTCATTATTAGTTATATCAGATCGATGCAATACAGTATTAGTAATCCTAGAGCGATAGCAATGTATCACAACCTACTTATACCAGATCAATAGCAGTGACAGTTATTGACTAGTGTTGTATCCACGATTTTACTGGCCGTTATTTCTTAGCTAGCCTCTCTTTGTGATTACGTTTTAATTATGTCAGAGCAATATAATGCTTCATTGATAGTGTTGCTTGATCACATTTTTTGTTTCATTAATAGTAATTCTGAACTGATCTCAAGTTCATGATTTTTAGTTATGTTGAATCGCATGTGTGTTGGCGGGGTCTGCAAGAGAAGCAAAGAATAGTAACACTGTGACCTGAAAGGTATAACGTAAGAGGCGACTGAGGTAGTAGCATAGGGAAGCTACCCTAGTAAATAAAAGCAGAAATCGGATGTGCTGGCCTACTTGTAGGTGCATAACTGACACAGCGTGAAATCACTATGAGGTTCAGATCACATACAAATCACACAGAGTTGTTTAACAGACGGTCGATATGAAGCGCTCGAAGAAGAAGAAGAAGTTATATGAAATAATTGAATTGCATCACCACTATTTACATATACCATTTATAAACAAAACTGTCAGCTATGTTAGACAGTTTGCATAATTGTTAGTGACGTGATCAAATATTGAATCTCTTATTACTTGTAGTTAAGCAAGGACGCTCAAGTAAGCCACTATTACATGTGTCCTGTCCGAAGTTTGTCCTAAACGTTAAGCAACTCTTGTGTTTGACTCTACACCATATATTCCCAAACTTTTTCGGCCCACCGCCCACTTTGCACAAAATAAACTGTGTAACGCCCCCTTCACATTATAACAGTTTGCCAACGCCCCTCCCACATATATACATGCTCTATTTTCTCCTTGACATAGAAAATTGATATATATTTCTGTAATACATGGTCAATTTTCAAATGATTATATACATGAAATAGAAAATTGATGAAAAATGGATCGTGTAAGACAGGCATAAGATGAATTAAAATGAAGAATTCAAATTTTAAATGATTTGATAATCGCAAAATCACGAAAATAATTTATTTAAAAATATTTATCATTAATTTCTTCTATAAGGAGCCACCGACCCCTAATCGCCTGAACACCCCAAATTCTTCTGAACCCACTATCGCCCCTAGAACGCTTCAGCGCCCACTGGGGGCAGTACCGCCCACTTTGGGAAACGCTGGTTTAGAGTTTCGTACGTCAATGGTACTGTGAACTAAAGTAATTAATAACAGTAATAATATCTTCAGCTTTCACTGGAGCACATGTCATTAACAAATATTTGCTATTCTTTTCATGTATTCTCAGTAATCTTAATATCCATTTCAGCGCTCTTCTCTAACAGTTTTTTGGCATTTATTAACAGACTAAATAAAATGTGCAACTCTAAGTTATAACGTAAAACGAGGCACACACTCTCAACCTAAGGACGAACCTTATTTTGGTTATATCAGTACGTGTAGTCCAACAAACACGAACAATACGAATTAACTTCTATAGGAGAACTCAAGTAATATACAGTGGCGGCTCGTGATCATTTTTGTTGGTGGGGCCAGACACAGATTTTTTGAAAAACCTTGGTTTCGGTTAGGTTATATTTTAATGTATAAAATAATAAATACACGTTCACCTTATTTTTGATGGGGCCCGGCCCTACTGGCCCTTAATGACGAGCCGCCACTGATTATATATATAAGAATATTTACACACGATATACATAGACAAACTGTAGTGAAATGTAAAGTAGGTAGGTTACTCATCTGTGGATAACTTAAGAATAAGTAAAAGTGCAGTTATGAAGATGTGTAGCTACACACAAACTACACACATCTGTGTAGATTTTCTAGTAGTTGATATAAGAGCTGCCAATACTATATCAGACATTAAGTCAATATAGCAGCACAACCATTATATGTCTGTTTGTCTGTCTGTGCTTAGAATTTATCACACAAAAGCACGTAGCTGCATTTTATACACACCAAAAAAAACAACAACATAAAACGCGTGCGTCTACACACAAACGCAGGCGCATGCACACACACACACTGATAAATTATCATCAGTTATATTAATTGTATGAGAGCCGGGATAGTGAAGTGGTAAGTGCAATTGCTTTCTTCGGCGCGTGGTCCAATGGTCTAATTCCCCAGTTGAAATGTATTTTTGACAGTAACATCTATCAGACCGACACATCTTTAATTGGGTACTAGAGAAATAATGGAAAGTAAAGACTGCCATCATAATGTTGACGACGTCATTTATCATTTACCGTTTGTCTTACAAAAATACAGACCGTATTATCCAATATCCCACATGGTATGATAATGTGTTTTTTTACTTTATATTAATAATAATAAAAATTTTAATTCCTCTCGTAACGTTATACGTTACATAGGGCCTGCAAGTAATTTCTCCATACCGTTCTATCCTGGGCAACTCGCTAAATCTCCTCTATGGAACTGAGACCGATATTTCTTGCCTCTCTCAGCAAGAGATAGTTCGTTTCTATCTTGAACCTTTTGCATCCCACTTCAGTGCCTGCTTTGATATTCGTTGATCATTTCTCCTCAAGGTGTGTCCAACATATCTCCATCTTCTCTTTCTTATAACAGTTGTCACCAGTGGTTGACCAGACATTTCTCTGATTTTATCACTTCTCCTGAATTCATTTCATTTTATGTTCATTATTTTTCGCAGACATCTATTTTCAAATGCATTCAGCTTGCTTTCTATATCTTTAGTACTTTATATTAAGAGCATAAATATCAAGTTTCAAGTGTAGAATGTCTCAACAACTATTTATACACAATGACTCTTATCTACGTAATCTATCTCCGATAACTGTCTTCGAATGTTAAAATCTGTTTCCTAGTATATAACATTTTATTTTTTCAATTTTTTTTTTCAATTTCTGTTTGCTAGTAGATATTGTTTTATCTTTCCATTGTAAAGTCTGTTTTCTAGTATAGAATATTTATCTTTCCATTTAAAAAAGTCTGTTTCCCAACCGTTACATCTTTGTCTTAACATTTGTCAAAGTGTTTTCCATAAATGGTACACTGCTTTCTCATTTTTCAATGTCTGTTTAATTGTAGCTAATACTTAATTTCCCATTTTTTTCAGTGTGTTTTTCTAGCAATTTAAATTATTTTAACATTTTTTCAAAATCTATTTCCAGCAGTTACCACTTTGACTTCCCCTTTTTTCAAAGTTCGCTTCTTAGTAGATAAATTTTCATCTGATTTTTCAATAGTTTCTTTCCTATTAGTTAATACTTTATCCTAACATTTTTCAAAGTTCGCTTCTTAGTAGATAAATTTTAATCTCATTTTTCAATAGCTTCTTTCCTATTAGTTAATACTTTATCCTAATATTTTTCAAAAGTTTCGTTCCAAGTCGATAACCCGTCTTCCAAATACAGACTGCACTCTCATCAATTCAGTGTCATTCGTATTCCAGCGTGTTCATTAAATTTGAACACGACCCCAGTTTAGCACATCGCATGGTAACATCATCTTTCACGTTCTATCCCATGGACCCTCATTTTTCAATCATCTTTGTCATATCCTGTCTTCGATCGCTACAAAAATAGCCGTTGTAACAAGTGGCCGCACGTACGCGCATACAATTGCACAAGACATCAGCTTGCAGACACAACCACCCATATAACAACCAGCCCCATGTCTTCATCAACAGAACAACAGATTTGGAACAAAAGCCCTTCAACTGGCCTGATTGATTCCTGGAAGTTGTCAGTAACACCAAACGCCCAACACGTTTATAGATTGATCACACGTGATCAAGTTAAGAGATCTTGTGCAAGATAAGGTAAAAAAAAAATCAATTTGCCTTTAAAAATGAGCACAGAACAAACTGCTATACGCCATTTCTCGTAGAAAAATTTCATCATATTTCAAACTGTTTGAACATATGTCTTATAAAGACACACAAAAACACTTAACATCTCACCATCACGAGAAGTCTGACAATTTGACCATACTTCTCATAATGATTCAATACTTCATTCTTTCTTTTGTCTTCCTCTCCTTTTTTTGCCGCTAGTCGTCGCAGTTTTAACTGATGATCGGTTTCCGAGATAGTACACGCACGGTCGGTTGATGTGCTGTGATATTGTAGAGTTTTAAGATGTATGTGATGCCTTCAATCCATCTTTTTCTTGGTCTACCCTTCCTCATGGTGATTCCATTTTCAGGTTGTACGCTCTTGCAACTGGTGTAGTTGGGTTCATTCTTACCAGGTGGATAAACTATTCGAGTATCCATCTTTAAATGAATCTAACAACATGTGTTGTTCGGACTGAAATGTCTTCATTTTTTATATGACATCTTCTTGTTTTATTTACCACTTTCCTCAAAAATCTCATTTTGCAATTGGTAATTTTCCTTTCTTATTCTGTTGACACTTCAGTACATCTGAAATAATTGCACAACACTTCAGATCAACTGGAATACTGACGCAGAAAAGAACAGCACAACAGGTAGATATTCCTAACTGAAACTGAAACTGTTGTATTAGTATTACTGGTGAGATAAAGTTCTGCGTAAGTTTCAGTTTGGACAAATTTCATTGCACTCCGGACATGTCCATAGGTGCTACGATCTCCTCCGCAATATCTCCAATAGCGTCCAGCAACTGACGTACCAGTTCGATTTTGATTGATGGGCCTACTCGACCCAATCTTTCTCCCCACATTATGTTACCAGTGCCAAACCTGGACACTGACAACAAATGATAGAATAAAACTAGTCAAGACAGAGATGAAGTGTCTACGCAGAATGCTGGGTGTAACAAGAAGAGACCGGTTGAGAAATGAAGACATCAGGAAAAAGTGGGTACAGCATCAGTACTAGACTTCATCAAGAAACAACACATTAAATGGTTCGGCCATGTAAGCAGATTACCAACAGACAATGCACCTCAAAGAGCAATGCTGCTCCGATACAATGGGTACAAAGCAAAGGTCCGGCACGCAAAAGATGAACCTCAGAGATAACAGAGTCGGCGAAAGAGACTATCTAGGAAGCGCATACAAGGGCCCGTTTTAGAAATCTCTTCTTGACCTGATGCTGTGAGGCAAACAGGATTCGAGAAAGAAAGAAAGCCTACTCATATACCTGTTATGCTATTCTTTTCTTGCTACTCTAATCTTCAAACGCAGCTCCTGCAATCTAATAGTTGACGTGGACTGGTTTAAATGAAAATCGTCTTCGTGGCCATGCTCTATGAGAGCATTCAAAATATACTATAACAATCACATCGTAAACACGCTCCATGTCCACATCATTCTTATAAAGACATAATACATATCATTATCATAATTGCGATACGTCTCAGAATGTCACAACATTTCAGTATACTTCTCACAATAAGATAAGACATTTCAGCAGTAAACAATGAAGCTTTCAAATCAAAACAAATCATCATACAGTATATGCTCGTTCATTCGTGGAATCTAATTGAAATATGTGCACAAATGAGCAGCACTTATTATTTTGTCTTGATCGTCCGTTCTATTCAGATTTTTCAGATATTGTTTCCTTGTTGTTTCTTTCTTTCTTTTATTATTTTTTCCCATTCCTTTTCCATTTTTTCTTTATTTTTCGTTCTTTCTTTAATTTTTAAATTCTTTCTTTCATTCTATCTTTCTTTAATTATTTAATTCCTTCTTTAATTCATTCTTTCTTTCATTCTTTCTTTCATATTCAGTCATATTTATGTAGTACCCCACAAGTGAAACTTAGGGACATAGGAAATCTTGAGCTCCACATGATCTAACATTATAGTATATATATATTAATACATATATATATATATATATATATATATATATATATGACGGCCGGATCTTACGTCCCAGTGACCTTGATCCGCAGTGTCATAGAGAACCGCACTAAGAAAAAGGTGAGCTTTGCTTCCGCATCGTGTAGATTTGAACCGTTTCGTATTCTGTGCATGACAGCTTGATGCCATTAGTACTAGAAGCGTAGTCTATAACATATGTTTGCACAAAGAAGACAGATTAATTTTTGTTTTGTATAGGATTCCCAAACATTACAATTAGACCAATATCAGCCATGCTTTATTTAGATTAATTTATTTTCTTGAATAATTATATTCATTAATTTGAATGATTTTGGCAAATAAGTCTATTTATAAAAGTATTTTTCATACTCAAGAAAATGTCGCCGAAATGTTTTTTTGTGTGTTTCTTGACTGTGTAATTTAAAAAAACGAGGGTCGGAGTTACATCGTGACAGTCAGGAAAACTAAGAGTAAAAAGGAGACAGTGAGAGAAAACACACTGAGCAGTTTACTTTATGATAAGGAAGAGGTCAAGAATGGTGATTAACGCTGGTTACTAGTTCTACCAGCTGGCACCATTACTACAACACCCAAAGGTCAAGATGAAAGGGAAAAGATAGATGACAACAAGTATTTTTCTACCAACACTGTTGCCAGTGCCAGACTTAATCTCTGAGAGCAAGACACCACAGAAAGCTCACCACGTGTGAAATGAAATGTTCGAAGAAGGCGGTGGGGTTCACCAGGAAAGATAGACTACGAAACGAGGACATCAGAAGCAGAGTGGGCATAACTTCATGCACCGAATACATTGAAAGACAACAAATGCAGTGGTTTGGACATTTAATGAGGATTGAATACAATCAACCACCAATAACATCATACAATAAGAAGAGATCAGGTGTTAATGCAAAGGGAAGAAGAAAAAAAGATGGATAGATAATATCAAGACCATACTAAAAAACCACTGATGTAACACAACAAGAGGGACTCATCTGTCCCTGGAACGCAAATTAAAGCTCCCTCCCCTACGCTTAACGACAAGAGTGGACAATAAATTATATCATAAACCTAGGGAAAGACAACAGACTAGTACAACGTTCATGTATGACACAAAGTATAAGTCACATCATTATATCTATATACATATATGTGGGACGGATTAGTACAATGTGTAGAGCGTTCACTTTACCAGTCGGACACAATAGGCTTGTGGTTTAGTTTCTCGTACACTATGTTCCACAAGTGAAAAAAGGATTTAATCCCCAATCTCCTGGATACTTGGTCTTAGAAATATAAAGTGAGTCACTTCATACCATACGGACTGGAACAACTAGGGCATTTTAATTTCAATACACACATATATAGGTGCAAACACTTCTTTTATGAGATATCTATTTACAAAAACAATTGTTTAATTCATAAATAAATTATCTTGAAGTTTCTTCAAGTATCTCTCTTTCTTCCCCTATCTGTCTTTTTCCAGTGTCTCTTTAATTAATCTATCGTCTCTCTTTCTCTTTCTCTCTATCTCTTTCTTCGTCTATCTGTCTTTTTCGACTGTCTCTTTAATTTCTCTATCGTCTCTCTTTCTCTTTCTCTCTATCTCTTTCTTCGTCTATCTGTCTTTTTCGACTGTCTCTTTAATTTCTCTAGCGTCTCTCTCTCTCTATCTTCCCCTACCTGTCTTTTGTCACTGTCTCTTTAATTTCTCTAGCGTCTCTCTTTCTTTCTCGTCCTCTCTCTCTATCTCTCTGTATCTGTGTCTGGTAGAAATGGGCCTACACAAAATACAAGGAACATCAACAGACAGGTATATTTGCATTCTTGGAAATTGTAAAACTGACGAACTTCACGTGCAGCATGAAAGATGTATTTCTGTCTCAATGACACTGAGCTAGAAATCTCAATGATATCGCATCCTAGCACTCAAGAAAGTGAAAGAAATTAAAGAGAGAAAAAAACACACGTTAGAGAGCCTATAAGTGAGAAGAATAGATACAGAGAAAATGAACAATTTGAATCTAAGAGACATGTTCATTTTTTTTATTAAGATACATAACATGATTGTTATCTTGTCAATATCAAGACACAACCTGTATATACAGGGTGTTCAACATAAAAGTAGCCCAATTTACAGGCTTTTATTAGTCAATTGGGCTACTTTTATCTTGAACACCCTGTATAATTCATATTGTAATAATACAACTAAGCAGCAAGATGTCTCTGTGGCGTAGTAGTTTGGTACTCGTCTCTCATGTCAAAGGTACAAGGTTCGCTCCCTCTTGGAGTTATCTGAATATTTTTCCATTCATCCCTGATTTCAGTGCAGCTGAGATTGAGTTCCTAGTCCTATCGGAGACGGACGATAAAATGTGTGTCCCGTGTTTAATTTGAGCACGTAAAAGAACCATTAGTAGTTCAAAATCGAGAAGAGAAGGCTGAAAAGCCGTTGCCCAGGCAAAATTCGTTAGCAAAAGATTAAAAATAAATTTCCTAAAAAAAAATATCTTCACCTACTTCAAAATTACATCGGGGGCCCTCGTCGGTGCTACGGAGTTCGTGCACTGCCGCTGAGATCTTCCTGTGTAAGAAAGAGATCGGAACACACATGGTTACTGACTGAAGTGCAATGATGTTGGTCCAATCAATCAATCAATCAATCATTCAATCAAATCAATCAATCAATCAATCAATCAATCAAATTAATTAACAATGAGACAGCAGTATTAAATCAGAATATTAATACTGATGCCTGTATTTGTTCTTACTTATACGATATGTCTTTATCGTCATATTTATATTAAGTTCTCAATGCACAATTCCACTGCTCACAAGTCACACATGATTTTGTAACGTACCAGATGAAACTAAAACTCATCATCATCACACAGCTTGTCTTGAGCAGACCTTGTCACTCTAATAGTCCTTCGGAATTTCTCTCTCTTATAGGCCAGATGTCCCGCCTCTGCAGCCGGCATGCTCAAACCATCAATTACATAATGAAATCTTCTACATGGTCTTCCTCTTCTCCTCTTGGTCTTGATGCCTCCTTCCATGATGGTCTTCTCCAACCCTTCGTGTCTCTTTATATGTCCATAATACTTAAATTATCTTATTTTGTCGGTAGAATTGGCTAGTTTTGAGTTATTTCTGGATAGATCTATTTGTTCTCTTCTTTGTCTATGATATACGGAGGACTCTTCTGTATACGGGGGAAATTACAATTAGAGTTAGGAATTTATCGTCTCGCCGTGTCTGTGATGTCTGGTTTATAGGACTGTAGTATCCCTTCCTTTTGTTCTGTATCCTTTGCTTGATAAAGATCTTTTGGTCGAAACATCGCTGTATCTTGTTTTTGTACTTTGTAAAACTATTTTTACGTCTGTAGCTTAAGCGGTAGTAAGCTCGATCCCAACCCAAGAGTAACTGGTTCAAACTTCCCGGCAGTTAGTTTGGAAGCAAATTCGTTTCCACGGGATTTTTATGAAAGGTAAAAATAGACCTCACCGTTCAGAAAGCAATGTCAAACTACTGAATGTATAAGTGGTGCCTAGAAAATCAAAATCAACAACTCGTTTACTGTGGTTGATGGATACGTCCTGTAAAGGATATACCACGATTTTGATTTCAAAACTACTTTACTACAACGTCTTTGGTACATAGTTGTACTGAATTCTTCGCTTGTATCGGTAATAATATGCTAGACGAGGCACTTCTTTCTTCTTCTTTTGTCGTCACACTGTTACCAGTTTGTTGCCCAGTGTCGTCACACTGTTACCAGTTTGTTGCCCAGTGTCGTCAAAGTTACCAGTTTGTTGCCCAGTGTCGTCACACTGTTACCAGTTTGTTGCCCAGTGTCGTCACACTGTTACCAGTTTGTTGCCCAGTGTCGTCAAAGTTACCAGTTTGTTGCCCAGTGTCGTCACACTGTTACCAGTTTGTTGACTAGTGTCGTCACACTGTTACCAGTTTGTTGCCCAGTGTCGTGGTTTTTGTCTTGCACTGCTTTAGTGACTTAGGTGATAATTATTTTTGTTTATTGACAGGATTCTACTATGCCAGGAATGTCTCATTCGGTTCATTATGTCTTCTACTTCATCTGCATACCGAGTGAGATGTTCCACGGTAAGTCCTATTCGGTTTGCTATATATTTTCCAGTTCTTCACATGTCCCGAATTATGCTATAGGATAAACCGTGAGAACATCATATTGCAGTTACAACACTATCTATTGTTACCCTCCTGTTATTTGGAATAATTTCCTATACCCAACACACACAGATGCTTCTGTCACAATTTGTACCGGGTCGGTGTTCCTCAACAGTTTTTGAATGTCCTTGATGAAATGTATCTGCCAAGTTGTGTAGTATTTTTCACGACAAACACTTGCCTCCATAGAAAAGCGACATTTTTTTAATGAATATGTTTGACAGTAAGTAAACGTCCTTGTCTAAAACCTAAAACCTCCCAAAAATCGTATTGTTCTTCGATGGTGTGGTATTAGAGCATGAGCGCCATTTGCATCTGCATGTGCGCGTGAAATGCACATACGAATGCTCTTATTCATGCACCAGCTATTGTCTGTTACACACAAGCATCAAAGTCGATGATGATGCTATATATTGACACCTTTATCAACTAACCTAATAACAATCAGTTCTCAACTATCTTACATCAGTTTAGAAATTTGCTTCATAATAAATTAGTAAAGAAGAGTCTCTGAGCCAAGATACGCAGACGATACAGCCAATAACATCCACCAGCATAGAAAGTTTGGAGAACATAATCATGACGACCAAGAAACATAGTGAAGACCAACATCTATATTTGAATACACACACAAAAAAAATTAAAATAATGTCAAGTGACAAAGCAAAAGGCTCACCTAACATCCAAATAAACATTAAAGAACTACAATGTGTAGAGAGCTACGAATACCTGGGCTCAGTAGTTAACAATAACGGTGACTGCTCCAAAGAGATTTCTAGAAGATTGGCAATAGCAATCAAGAAGTTATGAAGAACATGTGGAAAAACACCAGCAAAATACTAAAATTAAAAATATTGAGAACATGCATTTTTCCAGCGGCTACTTATGGTTGTGAGTCATGGACCATTACACAAACAACATGAACGAAAATCTAGTCATTCGAAACTAGATGCTACAGAAAGATCCTACGAATACCAGGGACAGAAACAAGAAAGAATACTGATGTCCTGAAAGAACTGAATGTTAAAGAGAATTGGCTGATAAACAACATACTATACTGAAAAATTAGATACTTTGGTCACATCAAGCGTCACGATGGCCTGGAGAAAACAATATTAGAGGGCAGGGTCTCAAGACGCAGAGGCAGACCAAGAAGAAAATGGCTACAAGATATTAATTAAAGAAACCATGAATATGACCATCGATGACGTGGGGGAACTGACTAGAGACAGAGTGAATTTCAGATGCGCTGCAAAGAGAGCAACGTCCTATAAAGGATACGCATCTTGATGATGATGATGAGAGGGTCTCTACAGCGAAGTGGTTAAGATGTTTACTTTGCGTTATGAATTTTGTGCGTTAGAATCCGGACCGAGTCATATATGTAATGTTTTTCATGAGATCCCTAGTATTGCTACTGGAGCTACGGAGTTCGTGTTTTGTGCAAAACTCTCGGCAGATGACGCGCCGAGGACGGAGCCCTATGGAAAAGCCGGTGAAATGAAGCATGGCCTCCGATAACGCAATTAAGTAAGTCCCTCGCCTTTAGATACTTTAGTTGGGGATCGAGATAGAGAGAGAGAGATGCTTTAGTTGGGGATCGAGATAGAGAGAGAGATGCTTTAGTAAAGTAAAGAGACTGTTTTCAATACATGTGGAATATCAGTGAGTACGGTGTATATTTCTTCTTCTTCTTTGCGTTCGTTCTTTACGACCAATTTGAATCACTCTTTGTGATATGTTTGATCTTTGCCAAGAACGTGTATACGTTGCACATTGATTTGGTAGGCTCCTAAACGCATAGACTTCTACACGTTTAGGACACATGCATCCGATTTCAGCCAAACCTCCTTGGTCGCCTCTTACGACATGCGTGGCAGCAGAGCCGGATTAGCATAGTAGCAGAAGTAGCAAATGCTACGGGCCCCGCGTTTGGGGGCCTGCGCCTTTGGAGCTAAGTTGTCACTAGTCATAAACAAGGAACCAAGTTTGGGAGGTGGGTAATAATTTCCCCTTTCATTTTTTTTTATTGAGGTTAGGGCCAAGGTCATGTTTACTCAATTTCGGATTTAATTGGGCGGTCACACTGAGCTCATTAACAACGTAACAGTTTTTTTGTATAGGAGTGTCTCTTGTGTGCACACGCTTCTAATAAACGAAAACTTGAAAGCTTGAACAAAAGAACAATTAAATTTGACTCAAAACCCAGTTCAAGTCTCTGTTTGTTCAGTAGTTTTTGAGCGCGAAACTTAGTTTAAAATAAATACAAGTGGGCGTATGAAATATTGTTCTAAGACATGAGCAGATCTGGGCACTCCTAAATAAATTTCATGTCATTCACGTTTTTGTGAGAAACTGTTTTGCACTCGACTAGATGTCCCAGAAAATAATGCGAGGGAGGGCCAAATGATTAAACAGAAAACTTGGACACACTTGAAGGAGCCGCAACAAGAAGCCGCAACACAGAGCTGCATAATTTTACAGAGAAGCACACAAACGGACACAGAGAGTAATTTTTATTTGTTCTGCTAACTTTGAATGTATTTAAATCCTCCCATCTTGTTATTTTATTATTATTTTATTTTACATAGCTAATTTTATGTTTCAGTGAGAAATTAATTTTTAAAAATAATTTCTATCATTTTTCGTTTTCAATGAATTCAAATGTTTTAAATCAGAGTTATAGTCATGTTAAGTGGTTAAATTACGAAGCACCCTGTATATAATATATCATCATGAGTAAATTGTTATATCATAAAACGCTGTCCAAACTTTCACATTTATATGTTATATTAGTAGAAAGTAGAAGAATTACATTTTATTTGTAAATTCATTTTCTCTTCCCAGATTGAGATAGACATCATGAGCAGCAGAGTCAGAGATACGGGTCGACATTACGCTTCTGGAAGTGCAAAGCGTAAAGCACAAGATGAAAAGGAAAATATAACCAAGTTCTTGTATCAAAAACACGCAAGCTGTCTGAATTTTTAATGTCGTGTGTAATGGTGCTGAATCCAAAGAAATCGAAGCAGAAAATATAGAAGTCGCGTCTCACAGTATAGTAGATGAAGATAGTGATATAGAACAATAATCATTACCAATATTAAGATCAGCAACTCTTCACGATTTAGCCACATTTTCCACAAGACAAACTGAAGTCGAATGTACAGCAAGTCCTTCCAATTTAGCCATATCATTTTCAAGCCAAAGAGAGGCAGAAAGCACAGCACATGCTTCCAATGTAGCAACATCTTCTACAAGCCAAAAGCACAACGAAAATAAAATGTACTCCAACGATATTGGTGAATGGCCAATCAACTTCAATCGAGATTATTGGATTGCTAAAGGAAGCAGCGAAGTGCAACATATGAACAGTGATTTCTTGTCTTCCAAAAAAAACATACGATAAAGAAAACAATCCACGAATTTGTCGAAAATCGTTTTTCACATATACACATAAACCAACAAACAAAACTCATGTGAGAGATTGGTTGTGTTATTCAGAAACTAAAGGACAACTTTTCTGTTTTGTTTGCAAAGTTACTGATTCAGACTGTTCGTCACGGTTTACGAAAGAAGGATTTGACGATTGGAAAAACGCAAATAATTTGTTGAAAAGACATGAAGAAAGCACATCCCATAGACAAGCGATAATTTCTCTGTTAGTTTGCAAAAGAAAGATGCTCGTGTCGATTCTCAACTTGTAAGCCAAATTGAGACCGAATAAACATATTGGCGGACACTTTTGGAGCGAATTACTTCAGTAATCCAATTTTTAGCAGAACGAGGTCTTGCATTTCGGGGTAGGGATGAAATTATTGGTTCACCTAATAATGGAAATTATTTAGGTTTGTTGGAATTAATAGCCAAATTTGACATTTTTCTGGCTCAGCATATAAATACTTATGCAAATAAAGGAAAGGGACATACATCATACTTATCAAAAACAACATGTGAGGAATTTATCCATCTAATTGCATCAAGCTTACTGGATCATATTATTTGCAAAATTAAGAAATGCAAGTACTATTCCGTATCACTGGACTCTACTCCAGACATTTCGCATGTGGACCAACTCACTCTAATAGTGCGCTATGTGTTACCATCTGGACCAGTGGAAAGGTTTGTGAAGTTCTTGGATGTGGAAGGTCATACTGCTGAACAACTCGCCCAAAGTTTACTTGATTTTTAAAGGAAAATGGCATTGATATCAAAGACTGTCGCGGTCAAAGCTATGACAATGCCAGCAACATGAGTGGGAAATACAACGGCTTACAAGCACGCATTAAGGAGATAAATAAGTACGCAGAATACATTCCCTGCTTTGCACATTCACTGAATTTGGTTGCGAAGTGTGCTGCAGAATGTTGTATAGAAGCATCCATTTTTTTTCGATTTTGTTGAAAGTCTCTATACATTCTTTTCCGCTTCTACCTATCGATGGGGCATTCTTACAAAAGCACTGGAAGATACAGGTTCAAAACTCCCGACTTTGAAGAGACTGTCGGACACCAGGTGGTCTTCCCGAGCTGATGCGACAAAAGCACTTTTATGTGGTTTTACCATTATCAAACAAGTTTTGGATGACATCTCAAATAACATGGATCGAAAGGTAGAGTGTCGTAATCAAGCGTATGGGCTAGTTTTGGAGATGAGTAAGTTGGAAACGGGAATAGTTAGCATTTTATGGAACGGAATTCTAGAACGCTTGCAAGCGTCTAGCGCTTCATTACAGTCACCTGATCAAGACCTTAACACGGGATATGCTCTTTATGAATCGTTACACGGGTACGTTCAAGCAATGCGGCCTACATTTTCAGATATTGAGGCCAAAGCCAAAATCCTGACTCACTGTCAAGAATATCAGCAACAAACTTCACGACGACACAAGCGAAATACTAAGTACGACGATTTTAGTGGCTCTACTACGCTTGATGAAGTTGTAGAAAATCAAACACCCAAACAAAAATTTGAAAGTCAGGTGTTTATTGTCATAATTGATAATGTACTCTCTGCCTTAGCTAAACGCATGGAAGCGTACCATAGAGTGACTGATGTATTTGGAACATTTCGGCAGTTAAAATCTCTTACAGCAGAAGAGATCTTGAAAATAACTCCAAATATTGTCAGCTCTTACCAAGAGGATTTGGAAGAAAGCCTAGGCGACGAACTTGTGCAGTTCGCTGAACTTCTAAAACTAATGTAGCTGCTGCTATTAGCAACGAAAAGAATGAGGCCCTTGAACTGCAATTTTATAAACTTATAATGGAAAATTCATTAGAGTCGTGTTTCCCAAATGTAGAAATAGTCTTACGAATTTACTTGTCTTTAATGATTACTAACTGCAGCGGAGAACGTTCTTTTCAACATTAAAGCGTATAAAAGTGAGTTAAGAAACATGATGGGACAAGATCGTCTAAATAACCTCACCTTAATGAACATTGAATGTAATTTACTTAGAGAAATTGATTTGTCTAGTATTATCTCTAAATTTGCTCACATTAAATCGAGACAAGTTTGTTTGTAAAATTTATGTTTTATTATTTATTATCATACAAAACTTAGGGCCCGCGCTAAAATTTGCTACGGGCCCCGCGCTGGTCTAATCCGGCTCTGCGTGGCAGGTAACAGTGGTTCTATTCTTTACACACCAAATTTGGGCCCTGGTAACAACTCGGTCGAGGTGTATATTTAATTTACGGACACACACGCATGATGCGGATGATGTAATCAGCATCACGCCGACCACCTTTACTTGTCAGTGTTTATTTGGTGTCTAACTGTTACTAGGTCAATTTGAGAGCTTTTAACGGCCGTAAAAATGCTATTCCAAATGCGGATCAAACCTAGACCACTCGTGTAGGAAAACAAGTGAACGCACTAACTATTGTACCGTGGCGATGGCAAACATTTTCCTTCATAGAGTAACCCTAAAATGTGTGCACACAAACAAAGATAACGACAGCTAGCAGCTAATCAATTATTTATTGTTTGCCATTAAAAATGACGATAGCACCGGAAGTGTTTCTATAATTTTTGGAAACTAGTGTCAACAATCTTTTCCAGTTGAGTGTTCTCACACATAGACAAGCGCACACAGACACACACTCTTGTACGCACGCAGGCGCCCACGCACATGCACACAACTACAGACACACGAAAACAAACATAGACACACGCACACAAACATAGACACACGCACTCACACACAGACACACGCACACAAACACAGACACACACACACAAACACAGACACACAAACACAAACAGACACACGCACACAAACACCGACGCATATTCTCATCTTGTTCCTCTTTTCTCCTCAGTCGATGTACACATATATGCATACATTTTGTATGTGTTCATATATTGTTCACTTGACTATGTGTAAACAATATGAATGTTGAAAGACGCCATCTAGACTGCATATTTTATACTGAGACAGCAACATCGCCAAGAGATAGAAAACTGCTAATGAGAATACCAGCCGTACGCCTTATAGCAAGAGAGAGAGAGAAAGAGAGAGAAAGCGAGTGAGAGAAAGAAAAAAGACGAAAGAGAAAGAAAAAGAGAGATACACCGAGTTTGATGGTATAATGTACAAATAAATTGCGATAAGTTGAAAGTGTAACAATAGAAAGAATGGAATATTTCGATCACAAAAACATATCAAAGAGACTCGTATGCATATATTTACAGAAAACATATTAGCAATGCTGAAAATATGAAATATATACATAACATGCTTTGACAAGGTGCTTGTCATATCACATGCGTGCTGAACCCGTGTATCCTATATTTGTATCTAAATAATATCTGTGTTACGTCAGTCTGCTTCCAGTTTTAATTTGTCGAAGGAAGATTTTGTTGAAGGCGCACCGAAAACTGGGATTGAAAATAGTGTAAATGATTGGATTGATTAGGCTGTTAAAGTAGCCGAGCCAAAGGCAAAGACTGGCGACGTATTCTGGAATGGTACAATGATCCCCACACAACGGAGATACTACAGCCACGATGAAAAATGGAAGCCAACATACTACAAATGCCCCTGTAATAATTCCCAACACCCTTGCCGCCTTTCTCTCCCTTCTCATCTCCATTTTCTCTCTCCGATACCGTTCCTTATCTCCTCGTCTCTGTCGTTTCGTTATATTATTGTTTGAAACCACGCCTTGTCTGGAGAGTGCGACATTTACGGTGCATGCTGGTACAGTTAGAGTATTACTCAACATTCTGGTGAGATTTGAATCTTGTTCTAAGAGAGCTTGTCCATTCTCTTGAACGTCCAGTGGTGATTCCATATCAACCCTTGTCAAATCGTTGGCGTTAGTACAGGAAGGCACATACATGCTAATACCATCCTGACTGACGTCACTTCCTGACGAATGTCTAGTGTTTGTTCTTTGAGATGTTTCTATGGTAACAACAGGCAAAGGAACATGCAGTGTGTGTTGCTTTGTCTGTCGTCCACCAAAGCGTTTCTTCCGTATACGGTAACGAGCTGCACGATATATCTTAAAATTAATGACCAGCATAAGAAGCAGCGGACAGTAGAAAGCTCCAATTGTAGAAAATATGGTATAGCCATGATCTTGTGAAATCCGGCACATTCCTGTATAATGGGGACCCTCTGCTTCATTTCTCCAACCAAACAGGGGTGGGATGGATATACATATAGACACCATCCACACAATGGCTACCATGAACAGAATCTGTCGAGCGCTTCGACTTCGAACATAATCAATGTTGGATACGGCCCAGTAGCGGTCAAGTGCTATGGCGACTAAATGCAGAATGGAGGCAGTGCAGCACAGAACATCCATAGAAATCCACATATCGCATATGGCATTGCCTAGAAACCAATGAATGCTAATCTCATTGATGAGACTAAGTGGCATGACTAGCACGGCAACAAGCAAATCTGTCATTGCCAGAGATAATATGAGATAGTTGGACACGCCTTGAAGTGACTTTTCTACCAGTATGGCAGTAATGACAAAGATATTTCCAAGAATTATAGCTAGAATAACTGCACCAAGCACAACACATATGCTAATCATTAACGTTTCACTGTATTTCGGCATATGCTGGTCATAGGACTCTGCATGACTTGACACTTCTGTTTGATCTATACTGTTGTTGACGATAGCATTATTAAACACAGCGAAGGTCTGAGAAAGGTTGTACAAAATCCAATCCTGGGAAAAGTTATCATGTTCCAGCATACTGATAGTGTTAGCCACAGTGGCAGAGGCGTTCCTCGATGTCATGGGATGCTGGAATCTTAGATGTCCATCAGGAACAACTTGTAGCATTAACACTACTTAGTTATCCGCCTTTGACCAGTAAATAGTAGACAATGGTTGTTACAGATAAGAAACAAATATATCCGTTATGGAATCGTTTTTCTTCTGTTTCGTAATACACAACACCTGGTAGAAAGGGAAATTTGGTTTTCACATGGTCACATGGTTATACTTATATAATTCTAGAACGTGTTAAACTAATAACCGACAGATGATGTTATATATTCACATTTTGTTATACAGAACATGGAACTTCATTAGAAGTTAGGAATGCTTGTTATTGATTATTTCTCATTTTAAAATCCTGTTGTTTCATAGTTTTTCATTCCTCTGTGCACTGAATTGTTGCATATTTATCCATAACTTGACATGTAGCATCTGAAAATGAACAGAATAAAAAGTAAATTTATGTTTGAATGAAATGTTATTGTGCATTATCATAAAAACAAAATGAATTAATTACCAGACAACTAAAATAAGTAACTTCAGTAACAACAAACCACACATAATCTTTCACAGCATACGCAGTATCAGAAATCATCATCATCAAATATCATGTCCTGAGCATCTTTGCTACCTTAATAGTCCTTCAGAATCCCTCTTTCATAGGCCAGATCTCCGCCTCTGCAGCGGTCAAGCTCAAACTATCAGTTATATCCTGAACCCATCCTCCCGTGGTCTCTCCACACACCCCCTCCTCTACGCCGGGATGCCTCCTTCCACGATGGAGATCAGAAATCACATATACATCGTCTTGCTATCAATTCCTTTTTAAATGTGTCAATTAACAAAATTATATGTACAATTTGTCTTTCATTAACAGTAACAAATTATTTTGTTTATGTTGCTTCTCATTGTATGACGTGTTACAGAATAATGTCGTTGCAGTTCACAGTAACGTAATATCTTATACGATTCTATACAGACTCTTGTTTACTATCTGCTTTATAAACAGTAAAAAACGTCAAGGAACACATTTTTCTACATCGAGTTATATTGAGGAATACGACGTCAAGCCCGTATTTTCTCATTGACCGTCGGCACAGGATAGGTCAACATCACGCCGGCTGCCAGTACATCCCTATACTTTTCCTGGTACTCAATTGAGGCTGGGTAGACCTGAAAGCCGTTATTTTTCTTCTTCGCTTATGGTTGTTCTTTGCTAGTCAAAAAGTAGACTTCTAGTTATCTTAAAAATACATCTATCTAAGCTTAGTTTAAACTATGAAAATCTTACCATATTGATCATATTTGTAACGTAAATAATGGAGAGAAAAATCAAATTTGTGATGTTTTCCAATTTACCAGAATCATGATGGAAGCTATCACTGAGTTTGTGCACTGCTGCTGAGATCTTCCTGTGTAAGAAAGCGATCAGAGCACACATGGCTACTCATCGAAGTGCAATGATGATGTGCAATCAATCAATTAATCAACCAATCAATCAATCAATCAATCAAGCGGTAACAGGCAAAATTAATAGGAAACGTGACAGAGGAAGAAAGATACAATTCTGGACTTTCTTGCTTCCTGACACGAAAGCGTGTCAGTTGAACATATTTAGTCAAAACATGGAGAACTAATAAAATAATAACGTATAAATTAACAGACATCCATCAGCTGCTGTCTGCGCAGAATAGAGGGACTAAGATAGGGTCACAAATGAGAAATTTATGGAGAGAACAAGACAGATTCCAGTCAACCAAGAGGTCAACAAAAAGACGCTGTCGCTGCATAGGACACAATTTGCGAAAACCTGAGGAGAATATAACAAAAAGGGTACTTTCATGGAACCAACAGGGACAGAGAAAGAAAGGGGAGGCAGAGAAATACACGGAGGTGAGATCTAAAGGCAGAGATCAACAATATAAAAAAGAGCTGATGGGAGCTGCAGGAGATAGCTATAGATAGGAAGAATTGGCATGAGTTGGTTGAGGGCCTATGCCACATTCCGGGTTAAAAAGGCAGAGAGAGAGAGAGAGAGAGAGAGAGAGATAGAGAGAGAGAGAGATAGAGAGAGAGAAGGACATACGTTTGTGGAGATTTATGATCACCTACAGGGCCATGCGGTATATTTTCTCAGTATGATGCAAGTCATCGAAATGCCGCCCTTTAAATGTTTTTTCTTTAAAATAACCTTCAATTGCGTTTTGATTTCGCTGCTTATGCCCCCTTACGGTGCCGCCTGATGCGGCGCCTCTTTGCATCATAGCACTGTACAGCACTGATCACCTACGCTATCCGTCATGGCACATAACGATGATTATGATGATGCCAATAAGATAAAAAGAACAACATAATGAGAGAACGACAAATGAAACTGATGAAATACTTATATCCAGATTTTCCAAATACGCACGAGCAAGCGAATATAAATAAATATTGATAGTCATTAAAATTCAGATCATCCTGTTGTGAGCATTTTAACAAGAATTTGGGACATATTTGTATGAAAAAGTCGTGCACGTTTTTCCTTTAGGGACCATATATTATTCATGTCTCAATATTTCCCTCTATTGTATTTTTGAGCCGGAAAATGTCTTATACATAGATCATATTTTTATCATGAGAAATATAAAAGAAATAATTTTCCCCAATGACAAATAAAATTAAAATGGGGGTGAAAGTAATGATCTTGTGTGCTTGTTTTAAGGCACTTTGTAAGCTGCTATTAATTTCTGTAAGGCTGTTCCTGATGCCATCGTTCCATCTTTTGCGTGGTCTTCCTCTTGCTTTGTACTCATTATACTTTTTCTGTGTGGCTCTCTGTGGTAGATGATGTCCAGAAACCATACCCTCCATTAATCTTTTCTTCAAACCCACTGTAACGTTTAATTTGACCAACATATTTCAGTTTCCGGCATATTATTTTGTTAATGAGCCAATGTTCCTCTAAGTTCAGGTCGTGTAAGACTATATATATATTTTTTCCTTATTTGTTCAGGGTGTTCTAATAATTGTTCTGCATCACTTTGGTTCGATAGATTCAATTTTGTTCTTTAATGTTGAAAGGCCGTATACTAACTTGAAATGCTGTGTCGGCAGAGTAGTCGGTCGTCCTGAGTGAAGAAAGGAGTTCGAAACGGGCATTCACTATAAACCATTATCTTCTTGAATATAATAAATTCTGAAGCCTATAAGGGCTGATATGTGATATGATTACAGAGTATTTATGTATGTTATATATACTCATCATCATCATTAAATAGCATGTCCTGAGCAGAACTTTGCCACATTAAGAGTCCTTCTGAATTTCTCTCTCTCACAGGTCAGATGTCCTTCCTCTGTAACAGTCATGCTTAAACCATCAGTTACATTCTGAATCCAATTTCTCCATAGTCTTACGTCTTCTCTTTGCCGGTATGCCTCCTTCCATTATGGTATTCTCCAGCACTTCGTGTCTTTTTATATATCCAAAATACCTCAATTTTCTTATTTGTAGCATCAGCAAGTTTTCTTTGATTTTGAGTTCTTTCTGAATATATCTTTTTGTTCTCTTCTCTGTCCATGATATACGGAGGACTCTTCTGTAACACTTATATTCAAAAGAAGATTTTTTTCCACTGCCATGTACCAACTGATAATATGTGATATTTGTTCTGAGCACTGATGTGTAACATGCATGCTAAGTGACAATATATGTTATTATGTCTAGTTTAGTTTATATTTAGCTTAGTCTTCGGATCACCATTACTGCATATCGAATCAATGAATCCACAAGTGCTTCGATCTCTTCCTCAGTATGTTTCTCAGCGTGTGACAACTAATAACAACACTTCTATGTTAGTTTTATATTTTTCTTTGACTTTCAGTATATTGTTCTTTTCTAGCTACACCACATTTGATGTGGTATTCTTGCAGCTTGGTAAGGGTTGCAGATTTGCCCACTTCCTTGCATCGTTTACACGTCCTCTCTCTCTAATAAGATTCAGAATATCAGCCTGGTCCATTGCTTGCACGCTTTCTACAGCAGCCTTACTTGCAAGCCTTTTGGCTTGTTTATATATTTGTAATATTTCAAATAGATTAAGGGGTTATACTACTGACAGTTGGGTCATTATAGCTTATAGATATCGATTTTTCAAATTCATCATATTATGTTAGTATTGCATCTCTACAATCAAATTATGCAGAGTTTTTATTTATGATCCCGAAAAATGCTTCAAAATTATTTTTGAACAGCCCTACCCTCTAAAAATTCGCTATAGAAAATATCTTCAATTGTCTTTTTTTTGTCCCTAGATACAGTGTATGGCATTCAATTAACCCAATCGAGTCATGTATCACTGTAAAGCTTGATCTGAGTACTAACATATATATTAGATTTAATTAGGCTAGGCAATGACTGTATGCTGTAACGGACGATTTCCTGACACTTTAGACTAAATTCACATTACATTTTTAAAACACAGTTTTCTCCCATTTGTAAATTTCGTTAACGTGGGAAATGTACGTTTTCCACCATGAAAGAAATCCTCAAGATAGCAATATGAGATTTGACCCTGACATATATATATATTAATATTGAAGCCCTTAGACAACATAAAATGCACCTTTCTCTAACAAATAAATTTATATGAATTTTTTTATGAACCAGGGGTCCTATTTTGGGCCGTGAATTAGGTATGTCTTATTCGTTGCACTCCTAGAGATCAGTTACATGTTACAGAACAATTTAAAGTTGTCAGTGGGCCAGAATAATGGTATATTTAGGTTGTGCAGTCAAACAAAAATTGCAATTGTTACTTATTTCACTCTGTTTGGAGACCGTACGACGTTGTTTACAATCCAACATGGCTGCTGTTCATGGAAACCGATAATTTATTAATGCGAAAGATATCTAAATTTTCATTTTAGACCACTCTATTAGTAACTGCTATGTATCATATAATTTTATTGAGAGATAAGAAAGTTGAAAAATCCTGTAGCATAACCCCTTAATATTAAAGTGATTTAATGATCTTCATGAAATATGAACTGTTTTTTTTAATAAGTCATTCATAATTTAATTCAATTATTGATGGATGGATATACTGGAGCTGCAGTAATAATACTTGATGACATTCGATAAAGCATCGCCCTTGTTTGGTGAGTCGTTTAAACTGGACCCGGCACATTATCCACACAAAAACAACCCTTCCGTTAATGAAACCTTCTTCTAGTGGCAGATCACAAACTCACTTATACTGTTATTATATTATAGATAAACGTCTGTTTTATTCGGTTTGCACAGATCCTGGTCTCAATCAGATAATGAATGAGAGATTGGAGAATGACCCTTGGGTGTGTCCAGCAATTTAAAAAGAATACAAATATGGACATGAATAGAAATATAATAAATATAATGTATGTTATGATCAGAGCAAGTGTCATCTCCCTATATAAGGTCGGCTGTAATGTATGTTATGATCAGAGCAAGTGTCATCTCCCTATATAAGGTCGGCTGTAATGTATGTTATGATCAGAGCAAGTGTCATCTCCCTATATAAGGTCGGCTGTAATGTATGTTATGATCAGAGCAAGTGTCATCTCCCTATATAAGGTAGGCTGTAATGGATGTTATGATCAGAGCAAGTGTCATCTCCCTATATAAGGTCGGCTGTAATGGATGTTATGATCAGAGCAAGTGTCATCTCCCTATATAAGGTCGGCTGTAATGTATGTTATGATCAGAGCAAGTGTCATCTCCCTATATAAGGTCGGCTGTAATGTATGTTATGATCAGAGCAAGTGTCATCTCCCTATATAAGGTCGGCTGTAATGTATGTTATGATCAGAGCAAGTGTCATCTCCCTATATAAGGTCGGCTGTAATGTATGTTATGATCAGAGCAAGTGTCATCTCCCTATATAAGGTCGGCTGTAATGGATGTTTAACAATTTCTGTCGCTGAATTTGCTCTGCACTGAAAAATAGTGTTTTTTGCGTCAGTTGTTATGACCAAGTTAACTCTCTGTAATCTGTGTGTTTGTTCTATCAGCAAGTTAACTCCTTGTAATCGGGTGTGGTTGGTCTTGTCGACAAGTCAACTCACTCGTTGTAATCTGTGTGGTTTGTTCGATCAGCCAAGTTAACTCTCTTTGTAATCTGTGTGGTTTGGTCTTGTCGACAAGTTAAACCACTCGTTGTAATCTGTGTGGTTTGTTCTGATCAGCAAGTTAACTCTCTTGTAAGTCTGTGGTTTGTCTTTCGACCAAGTTAACAACTCGTTGTAATCTGTGTGGTGTGTTCGTATCAGGCCAAGTTAACTCTCTTGTAATCGTGTGGTTTGGTCTTGTCGAGCCAAGTTAATCACTCTTTGTAAGTCGTGTGTTTGGTCTTGTCGAGCCAAGTTATCCACTCTTGTAATCGGTGGTTTGGTCTTGTCGACCAAGTACACTCTCTTGTAATCTGGTGTGGTTTGGTCTTCTCGACCAAGTTAACCACTCTTGTAATCTGTGTGGTTTGTTCGTATCAGCCAAGTTAACCCTCTTTAATCGGTGGTTTGGTCTTCGACCAAGTAACACTCTTGTAAGTCGTGTATTTGTTCTGATCAGCCAAGTTAACTCTCTCTTGTAATCGGTGGTTTGGTCTTCGACCAAGTTCACCATCTTGTAATCGTGTGGTTTGTTCTGATCAGCAAGTTAACTCCTTGTAATCTGTATGGTTGGTCTTTCGACCAAGTTAACCACTCGTTGTAATCGTGTGGTTGTTCGTATCAGCAGCAACTCTCCTTGTAATCGTGTGGTTTGGTCTTTCGACCAAGTTAACCACTCGTTGTAATCTGTGTGGTTGTTCATGATCAGCCAAGTTAATCTCTTGTAATCGGTGTTTGGTCTTTCGACCAAGTAACTCACTCGTTGTAATCTGTGTGGTTTGTTCGATCAGCCAAGTTAACTCTCTTTGTAATCTGTGTGGTTTGGTCTTGACAAGTAAGCACTCGTTGTAATCTGTGTGGTTGTTGTATCACTAAGATTAGATCTCTCTTTTGTAATCTGTGGTTTGGTCTTCGACCAAGTTAACACCGTTGTAATCTGGTGTTGTTGTTGTATCAGCAAGTTAACTCTCTTTGTAATAGGTGGTTTGGTCTTGATCGACCAAGTGCTCTCCTCGTTGTAATCTGGTGGTTTGTTCGTATCATCGTCTAACCTCTCTTTGTAATCTGTGTGTTTGGTCTTTTCGACCAAGTAACCACTCGTTGTAATCTGTGTGGTTTGTTCGTATCAGCCAAGTTAATCTCTCTTTGTAATCTGTGTGGTTTGGTCTTCTCGACCAAGTTAACCACTCGTTGTAATCTGTGTGGTTTGTTCGTATCAGCCAAGTTAACCTCTCTTTGTAATCTGTGTGGTTTGGTCTTCTCGACCAAGTTAACCACTCGTTGTAATCTGTGTGGTTTGTTCGTATCAGCCAAGTTAACCTCTCTTTGTAATCTGTGTGGTTTGGTCTTCTCGACCAAGTTAACCACTCGTTGTAATTTGTGTGGTTTGCGCCTAGAACGTGAGTATGTTGTACCCCCGTTACGTCCATACACATGTAGGAAAGGTACGTCCGAATCACGGTTAAAGTGTATATTCAAGACGACATAGAATAACAAGAAATAGAATGACAAGACATAGAATAGCAAGATAAAGAATGACAACACAAGCAATGACTGTGCAATTAATGGCAAGGTACAAAATAAGCTGACAAACAATGACATGTCATATAATTACAAGACACAAAATAACAAAACATAAAAATTGACAAGACAAAAAGTTTGACTTGTGTCTGACTTACCAAAAAGCATGACTTATAAAGAAGATAAGAGATAAATTTAAAAGTGAATTTGTATTGAAAATATAGAACGCAGTTAAGAATTCATATTGTCATACTGTTTTTGTTTTCTGCGTATACGTGCATGTAACAGACACAGAACACTGAACAAGATACATCTCATTCTTGTGTTAACATATTTTGTGTATTCACTTCCTTGTCATTTTATCATGTTCTTAATTTTTATATGTCTGCAATTTTCTGTCCATCATTTGTCATTGTTTACTTTGTCTCTCAACATCTGTTTCTGACAGTGCAAACTCCCAGACACTCTGCCTTGCTATAACAGTTGATAAAAACACCAAGATGTCTGAAGCAAGTTATTCAAAGATTAAACAACAAGCCCAAAGGCACGTTCCAAAGAACGATTGAGGCTCGTCTTCTTGAAAACAATTCTGGAGATGTAGAGAGGTGTCCAGGTTTGTGACCAGACAGAACTGTTTTGTGTTGTCATTCTGTGAAGGGTGTTGTCATATCTTTTGTTGATGAATATACATAGACTACACATGAATATACACAGACTACACATGAATATACACAGACTACACATGAATATACACAGACTACACATGAATATACACAGACTACACATGAATATACACAGACTACACATGAATATACACAGACTACACATGAATATACACAGACTACACAGAATATACACAGACTACACATGAATATACACAGACTACACAAATATACACAGACTACATTGAATATACACAGACTACATGAAATACAGACTACAAATAACACAGACTACACATGAATATACACGACACATGAATATACAGACTACATGAATATAACAGACTACACATGAATATAACAGACTACACATGAATATAGACAGCTCATGAATATACACAGACTAACATGAATATACACAGACTGCACAAGAATATACACAGACTACATGAATATACAAGACTACACATGAATATACCAGACTACATGAATATACAGACTACATGAATATACACAGACTACATGAATATACACGACTACATGAATATACAGACTACATGAATATACAGACTACAATGAATATACACAGATACACATGAATATACAGACCACATGAATATACACAGACTACACATGAATATACACAGACTACACATGAATATACACAGACTACACATGAATATACAAGATCACATGAATATACAGACTACACATGAATTAACAGACTACAAGAATATACACAGACTACATGAATATACACAGACTACACATGAATATACACAGACACACATGAATATACACAGACTACATGAATATACAGACCACATGAATATACACAGACACATGAATATACACAGACTACACATGAATATACACAGACTACACATGAATATACACGACTACAATGAATATACAGCACACATGAATATACACGACTACATGAATATACACAGACTACACAAGAATATACAGACTACACATGAATATACACAGACTACACATGAATATACAGACTACATGAAATACACAGACAACAAACCCAATTGAGGCTTGATGAACAAATACATTACCAAAGTGAAAATAAGAGAAAGGAACCAGTTTTCATATCGAGATAAAGAGGTCAATAAGGTGTTAGGCATGTACTTTTCATTCACCATTGGCACGCGGTGCTGTGGTCCATATCACCGAAGGCGCCTGTCCAGCGTGTTCGTAGCACGTATCCACCATGGACCAAGAAAAATTTCCCCCCAAATTATTGAGGAATGGTGACAACCAGGTATAATCTCAATATCCGAATTTCAAATAGAAGTGATTCTTCTTCTTCTTCTGCGAACGTTCCATATCAACCACTTGTTAACCACTCTGTGTGATTTGTATGTGATCTGAGCCTAAGAGCGATTGTACGGTATGTCAGTTATGCATCTACAAGTAGGCCAGCATATCCGATTTCTGCGATGCTTTTTATTTACTAGGTAGCTACATTAGGAAATAAACATCATTCGCCTTTACGCCATGTCTTGTAGGTCGGCAGTGGTGCTATTCCTTGCGGGTTCCGACCCCACACGAACGAAAACGGAAGTGATTAAAAATAAACATTTAAAAAAAAAACGCCCGAGTGGTTACCTAGGCCCAAATTTGGGGTGTAAAGAATAGAACCACTGTTACCTGCCACGCATGTCGTAAGAGGCGACTAAGAAGGTTTGGCTGAAATCGGATGCACATGTTCTAAACGTGTAGAAGTCTGTTCGTTTAGAGGCCTACCAAACCAATGTGCAACGTATACACGTTCTTGGCAAAGATCAAACATATCACAAAGAGTAATTAAAATTGGTCGTAAAGAACGAACGCAAAGAAGAAGAACATAAAAACATACACACAAAACATAACTAAATGATTAATGGAAGTATGGATACACAGATAGTTCTGCGCGGACATGACAGCAGAGCACATACTGCAAGACTGCCAGCGGCTGGAAGCCCGAAAAAGAAACTTGGCCTGTTAACACAGAGCTTCATGAGAAGCTGTACGGTGGGACGGAGTCCCTCAAAGCAACAGTAAAATTCATGAGAAAAGTTGGTTCATCAGTCTAGGCGGGGATTGAGAGAGAGAGAGAGAGATGATTTTGCAAAATAGGCGGATAAGTGGGAATCTATATTGTGACACTAGGGAAGAAAAAATGGAGAATGTCAAACTCACACATGCAAACAGTGCACAAATTTTAAGGAAGGCATAACGGAGACAACTAAAATGCTAATAAATAGCAGCCACACATGCAACAGTCTAATAATCCTGCTTGACGCATAATCAGCGTTACATGCTCTCAAATAACCTGAGAGAAGACTCATGAGAAAACTCTATTGCAGCTCGACACGATCGTCAGAGAAATAGTATTTCAATAGATACCAGGACACAGTGGCATAATAGACAATTAAGATTCTGACATGCCGGCTCTGCGAAGTTCATGCACTGTCATGATATTTTTCTGTGTAAGGAAGAAATCGGAAAACACATAGTTATTCAACAAAGTGCAATTACTATGTTTTCAAACAATCAATCAATCATCAATCTCATTAATCAATCAATCAATCAATCAATCAATCAATCAATCAATCAATCAATCAATCAATCAATCAATCAATCAATCAATCAATCAATCAATCAATCAATCAATCAATCAACTCAATCAATCAATTCAATCACAATCAATCAATCAATCAATCATCATCAATCAATCAATCAATTAATCAACCAATCAATCAACTAATCAATCCATCAATCAATCCATCCATCATCCATCAATCAATCAATCAATCATCAATCATCCATCAATCAATCAATAAATCAATAATAATCAATCATCAATCAATCAATAAATCAATCATCATCAATCAATAAATCAATCACCAAACACATAAATCAATAAAGCGACATTCAATCAATCCATCATCAATCCATCAATTAATCAATTAATAAATCAACCAAATAATCACTCAATACATTATTCAATCAATCAACCAATCACAGACTGAACAAACTATTGTACGTTGAATTGATCATTGCTCACAGGCGCTCAAGTTCAACTGATTACTTCTGAACAAACTATTGACATAGTAACTGATACCATTTCTCAAGCACGTCCAAAAAATCCCAGACAAGTTCAAAGTCAGACTTTACATTGCATATTTTTAAAACCAAATCCCTGCTAAAATATCAAACACAGATCAATTATCTTAGGCAGCGTTTCTTAAACTGGGGTCAACGGTCCCGGGGAGGGGGTGGGGGGAGGGTTCCTCAAGCGCTTGAAGAAATATTATGATCTTTCAAACATAAATTTAAAATATGTATAAAAGCAGTGGTAATCTAGTTCCGCTGCGAAATCAAAGGATCTGGACCGGACCGGAGTCTAAATGTGTGACAGTTTACTACCTTACACCACCACCCTCTCTATGTTTGGTCCGTTTCCGACATAAACATAAACTAAACCGGTATCCCAGTAGAATGAAGCAATTGTCACGAGAAGGTGAAGACAGCAACTTTTCCGTGAGACGTGAGGTAGTCCAGTCCAGTGGCAAGCTTAAATAGCTGAGACATGAGGTAGTCCAGTCCAGGGGCAAGCTTAAATAGCTGAGACATGAGGTAGTCCAGTCCAGGGGCAAGCTTAAATAGCTAAGACATGAGGTAGTCCAGTCCAGGGGCAAGCTTAAATAGCTAAGACATGAGGTAGTCCAGTCCAGGGGCAAGCTTAAATAGCTGAGACATTAAGTTATTTAGAGACCCAGAGTAAAGAAAGTTTATGAATTCAAATATTTTGGCAGCATTTTCATAGAGGACGGAAAATTCGATAGAGAAATAGAGACAAGATGTCAAAAGCAAATGCAGTGACCTACCAGCTGGCACCATTACTACAACATCCAAAGATCAAGATTGGTAGTGAAAAGACAGATGATAAAAAGTATTTTTCTACCAACACTTTGTTACCAGTGCCAAACTTAGTCTCTGACAGCAACACACCACATTGCACAGAAAGCTCACAACGTGTGAAATGAAATGCTTGAGGAAGGCAGTGGGGGGGAGGAAGGAGGAAGGAAGGGGGTCACCAGGAAAGACAGACTACGAAATGAGAACATCAGAAGCAAAGTTGGCACGAAAGACAACAAATGCAGTGGTTTGGACATTTAATGAGAATTAGATGCAACCAACCCCCACTAACCGCTTACAATAAAAAGATATCAGGTACTAGAGCGAAGGGAAGACCAAGAAAAAGTAGGTAGACCATATCAAGACCACACTACATAAATACGGTTATAACACAAGGGCGACTCATCTGTCCCCGGAACGCAAATTAAAGCTCCCACCCCTACGCTTAACGGCAAGAGTGGACAACCAATTCCATCTTTCACCTTTGGATAGACAATAGACCCACGCTCCAGAACTTGACCAAGAAGGACGTATATGAGAGTTATATGTTTTTGTAAGGACTTAGTACAAGAAGAAGTATATTATTGAGCAGATCGTTTATTGTGAAGATACATATGCATATTGTGACTGACTATTACGAGGATAAGGACCACTGGACGGACAGTAAGAGAGAGAGAGAGAGAGAGAGAGAGGAGGAGGCAAGAGGAAAAAGGAAGGAAGGACGAACCCTTAGCCTTGAAATTAAGGATGAAATAACACTAAAGAAGAAGAAGAAAGTTATGTTTCAGTATAGAATACTACAACCATCGTTGCTAGAATGTGCAACTGAGGTGTCCAGAGGAACAAGTCATATGTAGGAGTTCTATGTTGTTTATTTGATTAAATTTGTATGCGTATGTGAATTTGCCTTTTTTGTTCTTAACATGCATTGACTTTGATATGGATAATATTTGATTCTCAGCATAAAAAGGAATGAAGTTAGCAGGGCCGTGAGGTATATTTTTTCAGTATGATGCAAGTCTTCGAGATGCCGCTCCTGAAATATTTTTTTCTTTAAAATAACCTTCAATTGGGATTTTGATTGCGTTTCTTATGCTGTCCCTCATTACGAAACCGCCTGATGCGGTCGCCACTTTGTATCATAGCACAACACGGCCCTGGAAGTTAGAATAAATAAACTTTGTTGACAGTTATGCAAAACACGTAATCACAAGTACTGTAGTTTTACAAATTACAAAAACAATGACAAAATACAGCAACGTTTCGACCAACAAGGCTTTATCAAGCAAACGAACAACAGGAGTGACAAATTAAAAAACAACAACAAATGGACGACCAAATACAAACGTTTCTAATGAAACGAGAAACGTTTGTATTTGGTCGTCCATTTAAAAAAAAAATTTGTTTGTCACTCCTGTTGTTCGTTTGCTTGATAAAGGCCTTGTTGGTCGAAACGTTGCTGTATTTTGTCATTGTTTTTGTAATTTGTAAAACTACAGTACTTTGTGATACGTGTTTTGCCAATCAAATAGTTTTACTGCAGTCTCATCTATTTTGTGATTTTGTGAATATTTTGACAGTTACGTCAACTTTTGCTATATATCTATTCTATCGCGTGTTAGCTTTGAGTATATTGTGAAGTTGTTATTACTTGTGTGTGTTAGATTAAGAAAGGGCTATGTAACTAAATAGCAATGTCTGAGTTAATACGAAGTACTACGACACGGGAATTACGAGCATACCAGATGCTGTGTCCCGGGAAACCCCTATACGATCTACGCTTAAGAGGCAAAAGTTAATATATACCAATAACCACTGTACCAGCAATCTACCGCGAGGTGGGTTGATCTGTTATAAATGTCTGACAGGACAAAATGAAAGATAATTTGAAGTTTCCTGCAGTCTGAGAACATTGTTTACTATTGTAACACAGATGCCCGCCTGCCCAGCGTGTTCGTAGCGAGTTGGACGACTGGTGACAAGCCCCTGTGAGTGCGGTTCAATTCCGCGGGCTGACAGAAAAGCCACAGGTTCTCCAGAGTTTACGATGTTCGTGGCACCGAACCGAAGGGTTACAATGTCCATGGCACCGAGCCGAAGAGCTGAAGACTCAAGTGCTTCTGGAACGGGAAAAAGCAACCAAAAAATAAAATAAAAATAAACATACAGATGATAATTCATTGCTGTCCATTTTCATATATAGAAACATTTAAGAGTCTGCGGCAGCAATGTATTAATATAATGTTTTACTGCAGTTCCAATATATTATATAATGGGTTCCACGTTAATGCAAAGTTTGGGAACCGCTGATCTAAGACAATAGAGAGGAAGGTATCAGTATGTGAAATGAAACGCTTGAGAAAAACTATCAACGTTCTTGAAACAGACAGAATGAAAAGCATATACTACAACAGCGCTTCCAACGCAGTGACCACGGACGCCATGGCGCCGTGTCATACATTCATGGCGCCCTATTTTGCGTCGTAAGCTTTCAGATTTCAAGAAAACAAACTATTTTCGTTTTCTCGTAGAATTCCAATGAACACGGTTTTGTTTTATTTGCAATCATTCTTCTGTCCTCAAACCACATATCCTTCTTTTTAACAGAGAAAGTGCCTGTCTGCGTGTTCGTAACGCGTTGGACTACGGGTGACTATCCCTCTGTGTGTGCGTGTTCAATTCCGCGGGATGGCAGAAAAAGCCACAGATTCCCAGATTTACGGTGTTCGTGGCACCGAACCGAAGGGTTGCGATGTCCATGGCACCGAGCCGAAGAGCTGAAAAGCTCAAGTGCTTCTGGATCGGAAAAACAAGAAAAAAGAAAAAAAACCAAGAGAAAGTATCGACATCTTAATTATACGCATAATACTACTAATATTACTATTATTAATATTATTAGTAGCAGTATCAAACGTGAAGTTAATACTATTCTATGGCTCGGAAACATGGAGAGCAACAAAAGAAACCACCAGAAAACTACACACCTTCTTAACTGGATGTTTACGTAGAATAGAGGGACTGAGATGGTATGATAAGATTACGAACGATGAGCACAGAGAAAGAACTGAGCAGATACCAGTGGAGAAAAAGCTAAGGAAGATACAATTATTATTATTGTTATTATTATTGTTATTATTATTAGTGAGTAGTACTGCAATCTTAACACGGCGCCCGCGCCTCCACAACCATCAGTCAAATGCGCCCCACTATATAAAAACTGTGGATTGCGCTGTACCACATCGGCCGTAATATATGTGGAGCGACGGAAAAATAAGATAGTATGATCAAACTTTTAGAATGAGAGTTATTCAGTGATACATAGAGCAAATACTGGCATACGAATGCGAGTCTTGGACGAATAGATAGAAAATCTCTGGAGGTCACAGACGTGTGGTTTTACAGAAGAATAATGAGAATCCCATTGACGGCTAAAAGGAGGAATGTGGAGATGTTGAATGAAAACAAGACACAGAGAAAACTTTTTGTCAATATAAGAAAGAGGCAGTCATCTATTTTTGAGACATGTGATGTGAGGGAAGGTTTAGAACACATTGTGACAACCCTTAAAATCGAAGGGAGATGAGACAGAGAAAGGTAGAGAGAGAGAGAGAGAGAGAGAGAGAGTATTAGACATCCTGACTTCATGGCACGGAAGCGCGTCAACATCTGAGAAGACAGCAAATACTAGGGACAGAGATTTGTGGAGATCAATGACCGTCTACGCCAGTCTACATGGGACCTGATGACGATGATGTCAATCTGACGAGAATGAGGTTCAGTTGACTGTCAGTTTGAGTCTACAGTAGATTATCTGTCATGAGAGAAGAAAAAGAGGAAGACCAAGAAGCAGAAGGATAAACTAAATACATTTTTTATTGTGTGGACAGAATTAGTTTCTAGGAAGGAAACTATGCAGCACAATTGAAACAAAAACTAGAATTTAAGCTCGTCACAAACTATCACGGCATAAAAGGATAAACGAAAATAAGAGAAGATAACATTATCAAAAACACGCCCGTGTGGTCCAGGGACCGCTAGGGAAGCAAAGAATTGTACCACTTCGACCTACAAGGCATGTCGTAAGAGACGACTGATGTAGGGCATAGGGAAGCTACCCTAGTAAATAAAAAGCATCGCAGAATTCAGATGTACTTCCCTACTTGTAGGCGCATAACTAGCACAACGTACAATCGCTCTTAGGCTCAGATCACATAACAATCACACAGAGTGGATAACAAGTAGTCGATATGGAACGATCGAAGAATAAGAAGATCAAAAACAAATCTAGATGAAGAAATAGATGCTAGAAAAAAATAAGTTCAGTAGACAAGGTGATCTTCGATCTCCTGATTGATACAGAAAGAAAGTCTCGGAGATTATCAATGATTCTTACCATTTATGGATAACAGCAGACAGTCTTGGAAGCGTAAATTGGAAAACCTGACGTCATCAATATACAAACAACTGGTTCTGCGCACCAGTCTGGTGTCTGAACGTGTCTGAAATATTACGTAAGCTCTTTCTTTATTCTAGAAGTACTTCATCTTTGGATGGATTCATTATCTTTTGGTGACTGATTTGTTTCATTCGTCTAGAATATTCTTGAAGGTAATCTTGTTCGTTTTTGATTAAAAAACAAATTAGAATGCATTTGTGTATTTTTCAACCGTAGTCTGTATGATTTTAGAATGACATCAAGGTATGTGATCAAATGAGTGTGAAAAAAGGGTTGGATTAGTCCAAAAGTATTTGAAAGTAGAAAGTGATTTTTAACATCGGGAACTTTTAAAAATGTAACAGTAAGAATATTAACATAAAAATGAAGTGTTAGCAGAATTTTAGAAGATAACATTTGCAGTGTGAGTGAATTCAACAAGAGAGAGAGAGAGAGAGAGTATATTGCTCAGCATGTTCGTAGCGCGTTGGACGACGGGTGACAAGCCCTGGAGTGCGGTCAATTCAGCGGGCTGGCAGAAAAGACACAGGTTCTCCAGATTTACGGTGTTCGTGGTACCGAACCGAAGGGGGGTTACGATGTCCATGGCACCGAGCCGAAGACAGTTTGGCTTTGCAGTTTGCTAGGACCGGATGGTCTGTGAAAGCACTGGTCGCAGACCATCTGGTCCTAGCAAACTGCAAAGCCAAAGCAATCCCGGCAACCGATAAGTGCCCGCCGTGGAAAACCAAAATGCCGGAACTAAGGAATCAATCCCAGACATACTAAAAAAAGGCCAGCAAGAAAACTTCGAAAGAAGAGCGGCTACAGAAAAATACATAGAGACAGAGTACCCTGAAAATAAGTGGTTACACGTCTATACTGACGGATCGGCTAGGAACGCAATCAGCGACGGCGGAGGAGGAATAGTGCTTAAACTCTCAAAGAAAGTGACGGTCACAAAAGCGATTGCCACAGGAAAATACTCAAATAACTACCGGACAGAGGCAATAAGAACAGCGGCCGAAATGATGCTAAGAGAAGAGGCACCTCCGCAACAAAGTCGTGATATTCACCGATGCTCTATCGGTCATCACGGCACTCAAAAGCGAAGGCAAAACAGAGCTCAATGAGCTCAAAGCGACCCTCGACGCATTAGTGCACACACTCAAATGCACCGTCATTCAGTGGATCCCATCACACTGCAATATAAGCGGAAAGGAAGATGCCGACAGGTTAGCTAAAGAAGGCGGGCGATACTCAGACTGATCTCGAGATCAGTTATGAGGAAGCAAGAACAACCATCGGCTGGCACTACCGAGACAAATGGACAAAAGACCATCCTCAGGCTAACAACAGCGACGGATACTATGGTCTGTCTCGTAGCGAACAAGTTGCGATACTTCGCCTCCGTACCGGCCACAACAAACTCCGCGCCAACATGTTTAACAAATTTAAAATTGGCACAACTAGCCTGTGCCCCTGCCAAAAGGCGGACATGACGGCAGAACACGTTCTGCAAGATTGTCAACTGATAGTAGATATAAGAAAAGAAACATGGCCCCAAAACACAGAGCTTCGCTAGAAGCTGTACGGAGGAACGGAGTCCCTTACAAACACGGTAAAATTCATGATAAAAGTTGGTTCATCAGACTAGGCCGGGATCGCGAGAGAGAGAGATAACCATCACACAATTCACCAGAGAAGCGCAAGACAAATACATAAAACAACGACACTGGGTTAACAACCAGGTAACAGTGTGCTGACAAGTCACCAGAGAAGCGCAAGACAAATACATAAACCACGACACTGGGTTAACAACCCGGTAACAGTATGCTGACAAAAGAAGAAGAAGAAGATTCTAAATTAACACGAACCTGTATATTGGTACAGAAGTGTGAAAGGATTAAAGGGACAAAATTATGATCGTGTGTTTGAGTTTAAGAAGGAAGGTATGTTGTGGTAAATGTATGATGGTCAAAGTAGTTCTTGTAGTAGATTTAAAGGGAAAGTAACGGTCGTGATATAGTTCATAAAGATAAGTGATGATTGTGGGATATGTAACAAAGAAAGTGAGGGATATAAGAGAGTTATAGGAAAATGTGGTAGTCATGAGATAGTTCAAGAAGAAAGTAGGAATCTTTGGAGAGTTTATTAAGAAATTTGTGACAGTGCCAGAGTTAAAGGAGTGAAAGGTGGTCGTGGGAGATGAAGAGAAGAAAATAGTAGTCGGGGAAGATTTGAAAAAAAAAAGTCATAGTACTGGAAAATTGAAAGAAGAAAGCTGTGGTCAATAGGGATTAAAACCTGAAAGAGGTGGTCGTGAGTGATTTAAAAAAGAGCGTGAGGCTAGTCAGTATTGAATACGGTGGCCATTAGTCACTTTAAGCAGAACGTAGTGTTCGTGGCAGATTTTAAGAGGAACCGGTGGTCGTGAAAGACTTAAAGGATACTGGGGTGCTCGTAGGAGAAATACTTAGAGAAAGTGTCCACTTTTGTATTGCCAGGCTAGTAAGGGGAGCAACTAATAGTAACACTGCGACGCATGTCGTAAGAGGTGACTGAGGTAGGGACCTAGGGAAGCTACCTTAGTAAATAAAAAGCGTCGCAGAAATCACATGTGTTGGTCTACTTGTAGGCACATAACTGGCACCTGAGAGGCAGAGTGAGAGGTGTGTTTAATCAGCTAGACACGAGAACCATCAGTATGCATACTCTTCGATATCTGTTGGGGAGACTGGGCACGTATGGTCTGCCCGGAGTGCAATGACGTCAGTTTAGTAACCAATAACTGGCACAACGTACAATGACTCTTAGGCTCGGATCCTATACAAATCACAAGAGTGGTTAACAAGTGGTCGATACGGAGCTTTCAAAGAAAAAGAAGAAGAAAGAAGAGAAAGCGTCGAATGCTGAAAAGTTAAAGACCAAACTGAAAAACAGATGCATAGTTGAGGGTAAAAGTGGGTGTCTGTGAGCTATTTATTTCAGAAAACGGTGGTCTATAGGAAACAGTAGACACAGTTTAAGAACTAAATGAGATTGTGATGGCCACGAAAATGTGAAAAAAAGTAAGTAGTTGCTGCTGAAGAACTAAATACGAAAGAGTGCTAACTACTTAAATAAGAAGTGGTGGCTGCTCAAAGGCTGCACGAGAAAGTGGAATTGCTTGATGGTTAAATAGGTAAGTGAGTGCCGCTGAAGTACTAATGGAGAAAAATTCTTGACTGCGGTAGAGCTAAGGAAGAGAGTGGCAATTGCTGAAGAGGCAAAGAATAAAATAGTGGTTGCTTGAGAGGTAGAAGTAAAAGTGATATTCTGGAGAGAAGAAGAAGAAGAAGGAGAGCGTGGTATAAGTAAGAAAGTTATGATTGCTGCAGCAATCAAGCAAAAAGTATCAGATGGACTCGCTCTTCTACCCTGGAAGATCTAGATTTTTTGGACGACATCAGATTTCTATTTCACAAGCACACAAATATTCAAGAATACTAGAATAGACACCCTGTCTTAATCCATACATCGCCCATCTGCCCAGCGTGTTCGTAGCGCGTTGGACTACGGGTGATAATCCCTCTGTGTGTGCGGGTTAAATTCCGCGGGATGGCAGAAAAAGCCACAGATTTCCCAGAGTTACGGTGTTCGTGACACCGAACCGAAGGGTTACGATGTCTATGGCACCGAGCCGAAGAGCTGAAAAGCTCAAGTGCTTCTGGATCGGAAAAAAATCTCCATACATCCAGAGAGTTAGACTTAAAATCAATCAGAAGAAAGCACAAATAATGACTCTGCACATCGCCACCCCAACATCACTCAAAATGGAAAATAACGTTCTTGCAAATATAAATGTTTTCACGTATCATGGAAATGTTATCAGTCGCAGAGGACGGTATGAATCTGATATTAAAACCAGATTGAGTAAGACAAGGAGTGCATTCATGACCCTTGAGACAGTCTGGAAATCAGTCCAAAACAGTATCAGAACCAAGATCAATATATACTGCAGCTGTGTGCTATAAACTTTGCGATACGGATCAGAATGCTGGAATAACAGAAGAAGATGTGTCTAAACTTTTCACACAACTTGTCTGTTTCACCTCTGAAGTCGACGAAGACCCGCCTGCATGGCAAGGGACACCAGTCAAATGGTAAAGCAAGCTTTCACGCAAAAATCAGTCAGAAGTGCCGCACCAGGCATCATGGCTAACACCAGAATTCACAGCGTACAAACGAAGAAGAAGAAGAAGAAATCTGTTAAAAATATTTTGCATGTTCTGGTCAAGAACAATCTCTAAGTCATGTATTGCTTACCCAGTTCCAGCATGAGAATATGAACCATCAATGCTAGTTGCAACCAATGCTACATAAGGCAGAGAAGTCCACCCATTTTGATCCTACTGCTATGACATCCACATCCCCATCAGCAGTTTGGATTTTTTTGTTTCTGTGGACGTTTGATTTTTTTATGATGTGTGATCGCTGGCCCATCACCGACTCCTCTTAGCGTCTTTTAGGAGACATGAGAGAGGAGACTGTGACTCTTTTCTTCGCTACCCCGGAAAAAACGGAAGAATATAAATACAACATTCAAAGAGACGCTGGAAACCATACGGAAAGAATATGAATACCAAATCCAAAAGAGACGCTGGAAACCATACGGAAAGAATATGAATACCAACATTCAAAAGAGACGCTGCGGAAACCATACGGAAAGAATATGAATACCAACATCCAAATGAGACGCTGCGGAAACCATACGGAAAGAATATGAATACCAACATCCAAATGAGACGCTGCGGAAACCACACGGAAAGAATATGAATACCAACATTCAAAGAGACGCTGCGAAACCATCGGAAAGAATATGAATACCAACATCCAAAGACGCTGGAAACCATACGGAAAGAATATGAATACCAAATTCAAAGAGACGCTGGAAACCACACGAAAGAATATGAATACCAACATTCAAAAGAGACGCTGCGGAAACCACACGGAAAGAATATGAATACCAACATCCAAAAGAGACGCTGCGGAAACCATACGGAAAGAATATGAATACCAACATCCAAAAGAGACGCTGCGGAAACCACACGGAAAGAATATGAATACCAACATTCAAAAGAGACGCTGCGGAAACCATACGGAAAGAATATGAATACCAACATTCAAGAGATTGGAACCATACGAAGAAATGAATACCAACATCAAAGAAACGCTGGATATGGACTATGAATGCTAACTGTCTAAGAAATCAGTCTGCCATGAACAACGGAAGATAAACGAAAACATGAAAGACACAAAACCTCTAGAGAAGATTAGTAGAACAGGAACTGACAGAAATGAAATTACAACTGAAACACAATACAAGACGACAAAGGACATAGAAGAGTTGCGTGCTTTTGTTATTAACCTAAGCGGCAAGGGCGTCACATGATAGATAGATAGAGAGAGAGAGAGAAAGAGAGAGAGAGAAGGAGAGAGAGAGGTTTCAGTGAGAAAACTAAAAATACAATTTTGGTCACCAAGGAGATCAAATTGGTAGTTGTGGTCGGGCAACTTGATGTTTGAGTGAATATAATTATGTAAAAGTTGAAGAGTTGTATGCAAATATCAGACTTAAGAACAGTAGAATTAGACATCTCTCAGATCCACATTTGGACCCAGATGGACATCCACACATCACACAGACTAGTTGAAATTGAGACCTTCTGTAGAGGCAACATACACAGAGACATAAATACAAATAACTGCAAGGAGAGGCATGCAAACAAAAATACTCAGACAATCACACCAACAATGTTTAAACCACGTAAAGTAATCCGAAATTGGGGTTAATCAAAGTCCCGTCAGGAGAGAGCTAGCCACTAGCCTGTACTACAGACACGAGAGAGCTAGCCACTAGCCTGTACTACAGATGTGGTTAATGCTAACACGGAGTAAGTTGACATCAGTGGATGGGGTTTAGACAGACTCCACCATCTTGTAATCAATAAACAAATATCACTCTTAAATCGATTATATGTCTTCTGTTTCCTTGGCAAACACATCTCTCTCTCTCTCTCTATACATGACTGATTTAGTGTCACCTCTAACAATAATTGGAAGTGTCTTCCGTTTGTAATTCGAGCTGGTGGTTTAGATCAGTGTTTCTCTAAAAGTTACTAATAGTCTTGCCTGAACTATGCTCAAATGTGATTCCTCTAGGGTTGTCATAACATTTAGGTTAAGAGTCATAATTAAACATATGATCAACTACCGACCTCCTTTTCTAGCTCTGCATTGGTTTAAACCTATCTAAACATATGATCAACTAACGACCCGATTCTCTAGCTCTGCATTGAGTTTAGATCCCATCTAAACATTTGATCAACTAACTGTATATTTGACTGATTTTACTATTGTGAGAATAAAAAAAACCTCGAGAATAAAAAAACCCCACGTAACAGGTGACATTCTTTCTCAAAGTTGAACACCAAACTTGGAGTCAATGTATCTATACAGTGTATGTACCAGTAGCATTGCTGTTGGAAAAGGTACCTGTGTACGCGGTTGTAGGCTCGAATACAACCTGGTTCAAACTCTGCGGCGGGCAGTTTGGAAGCAAATTCGTTTCGTGGGATTTTTGCGAAAGGTAAAAATAGTCATCACCGTTCATAAAGCAAAGGTAAACTACTGAACGTATAAGTGGTGCCTAGAAAAATAAACGACTCGTTTACTGTGGTTGATAGCTACATCCTCTAGAGGATGTGCCACGATTTTCACCTGTGTAAAAAACCTGGCTTCAGTTTCAAATTCAGTTTGGAACATCTTAATTGCACTTCGGACATGTCCATAGGTGCTCCGACCTCATTTGAAATATCTCTAAACAGCGTCCAGCGACCTGTTCGTTGTTGATTGATGAGTCTACTCATGCGCTTGTTGTGCTGTTATTTTCTAGCCGCTCCAATCTTCAATCCTAGGGCTTGTAATCATCTAGTTGATGATGTGGATTGGTTTAGATGGACGTCGTCTTTGTGGTCACATTCTATGAGGACGTTCAGATGGTCAGCTCTATCTAACAAACTTGGTTATCATTAACAAGTCGCCCGAGTGATTACCGGGGCCCAAATTTGGGGTGTAAAGAATAGAATCACTGTTACCTGCCACGCATGTCGTAAAGGCGCCTAATTAGGTTTGGCTGAAATCGGATGTACTTGTCCTAAACGTGTAGAATTCTATGCGTTTAGGGGCCTACCAAACCAATGTGCAACGTATACACGTTCTTGGCAAAGATCAAACTTATCACAGAGTGATTAAAATTGGTCGTAAAGAACGAACGCAAAGAAGACAAAGAAGAAGATTAACAGGTCTTTTAGATATAACAAGCACCAGTGTGATGCCGAGGTCTGCAAGGGAAGCAAAGAATAGTACCACTGTGACCTACAAGGCATGTCGTAAGAGGAGACTGATGTAGGACCTAGGAAGCTACCCTAGTAAATAAAAAGCATCGCAGAAATCGGATGTGCTGGCCTACTTGTAGGCGCATAAGTGGTACAACGTACAATCGCTTTTAGGCTCAGATCACATACAAATCACACAGAGGGGTTGACAAGTGGGCGATATGGAGCATTCGAAGAAAAAGAAGATATGACAGGTACCTCTGAAATTGGAGAAGACACGCCTGTGTGACGGGGAACACTGATAAAAATAAAGCAAACCTTCACACAAAATCCAGTCAGAAGAGCCACACTAAGCGCTGATTACGCTTGAATTCATAGCGAACGAACGGAAAAAAGAAGAAGATGATGGAGCAGGTAACCAAAACTTTATAAAGAAGTAGCATTTCCCTAGTTGTTTGATAATTAACGACAACACAGTAATGGTCTGAAGCTAAATATGTGTTCTAAAGAGATATATGTCTTTCTGTTCCTCATAACTCTCTCTATCTACATCGTTAATTCAATATCCTCAGTTAGTGATCTATAGTTGGAACGAGTCAGTGAGAATGTGTCTGTAAATCAGTGAAGACAGAAGTTATTTATTCACAGACGGGAGAATAACATGAGAATATATAGCAGTGACATAGTTTCTTAGCCGATCGTTTTCAGTTCATCATTCAACGTATGAGATGACTCTCGGGAGTTAGTCTCTAGGCCCAGGCACTGAACAGAAAACGTAAATCAAGATAATACAGGCCAGATGGGATGGGTAGCAGATGTTTAGTGTTTCCGTGTTCATTTCGTCCAATACTCGCCGTGGTCAATTATCGAAAGTACCATGCACTGGGATGTGATGAAGTTGCTTGTTGTTAGAGTTGACATCCCGGCACTCTTGGGGAAAGCAATAGGTACTCAGTCGCTTTCAGCAAATGATAACATATACACAGATTGATAGTTGCACCCACACGCATAGCTCACCTTGTTAGGTCACAATTATACTTGTACTGTTATTCCGAGCTGTTGCAGTCGCAGGGCATCATTAAACAAAAAATATGTGTCAATATCAATGCAATGAAGACGGCACAATCAATCAAGCAATCAATCAAGTAATAGATCTATCAATTGAACAATTAATCAATCAATCAATCAATCAATCAATCAATCAATCAATCAATCAATCAATCAATCAATCAATCAATCGATTTCAATCAATTAATCAGTCAATAAGTAAAGAAATAAATAAATAAATAAATGCAGCAGTCAATCAGTCAATTAGTCTGTATGTCTGTCTGACTCTCTCTCTCTCTATCCATCCATCCCCATCCATTCATTTCATCCATCCATCCATCTACCCACCCACCCATCCATATATCCATCCATCCATCCATCCATCCATCCACCATCCATCCATCCATCCATCATCCATCCATTCATCCCCACCCACCCATTTATATATACTTCTATTTCATATTTAAGATATCCATTTTGAGCTCACTTCCTCCCTTACATATGGGGGTGGTTCGATTAATATCTTCTTGTTCTCTTGCTATTCGTTAACCTCGATCTTGTCTGTCTTTCTCACAAATAATATTTTCAGTCATCATTTTAAATTTTCTATAATAATGCTGCGACAAGTTCTCGGATTAGTTAGTTAGTTTGTTCCTTTCGTGCCAAAGGCGGCACATAGGGCAGAGGTATTAGATCTCCATGTGATGCGGTTCTTTGCTAGCAGTTGCAGATCTTGTATGGTTTTACATCCCAATAGTTTACTTTCTTGTTGGATGGTTCTTCAAGAGTGGTCTTTGGTCTTCCACGTTTTCTTTTCCCAACTGGTGACCACATAAGGACTTGTCGATTTAGTCTCTTTTCGATCTGATACCCAAATATTTCCACCGCGTTTCCTTATAATATTTGATAGGGTTGTTGGTGTGTTCTATCTCTCACTGTGTTGTTAGAAACGAAATCACTCCATTTGACTTTTAATAATTTTCGTAGACATTTATTCTAAAAGCTGTCCAGTTTCTTATCAATTTTCTTTGTTGATTTCCAACTTTCACAACCGTAGGTCAGTACAGGAATCACACATGACCTAAATAATTTAACTTTTGTGCATATACTAAAGTCTTGAGATTGCCAGATATTCGTTAATTTAGTGAAGGCACTAGCTGCTATAGCAATACGAGAGTTTATTTCTTTCATCGTGTCTCCGTTGTTTGACACTTTACTACCCAAATATGTAAAATGTTCAACTTTCTCCAGTGTTTGGCCATTTATTACGATGTTGTCTGTCGAGTTTGTGAGGTCCATAATTTTGGTCTTGGCAGAATTGATCTGGAGACCAACCTGTTCTGCAAGTGTGCAAAGATTGCTCGTTAGTTTGTGGGTTGCTTGTGTAGTTGAATTCAATATGGCCACGTCATCGGCAAAGTCAAGATCAAATAGTCTGCTTTTAATAAACTAGAACGGGTAGCCATTACACATTAATAGAACGATACACATTTAGATTAAATCCTCTGTTTCAGAAATACTGGGGGGTTTTACCGATTGAGAGATTGATTAAAGGCCTCAGATCAACCGACCATAGCAAGTACGAAGAAAAAAACAACACCTTCCATCTTGAAACCGGAACCGGAAAACCAATCTCGGATTGGGACACTTTATAACTCGAAGATCAGTATCGAGAACCCTATCAATTACCACAATGTGATAATTAAAATTTTGATTGCAACGAATGAATAATAACTATTCCAAGGGAAACACAGATCGAGAAACTCCCTAATCCACACATGATAAATTACAATGTGTGTGTGAGCATGAACATTCTAAAGTAGTTCAGATTTGTCTTCTTCTTTTCGTCTTCATCCCTTCACCCCCAAGGAGACGTAGGTCCTCAAACAAGATCTTGCAATCTCCCATATCCCATGATTGCGGTTTTTTGTGTAGCTATGTGTTTTGACAGTATGGGTAGCTAATCCACGGCAAATCTCCACGGCGTACTTGCCCCCAATAGATCCTCGTTAAAAGGTTTTAAGTGTTAGGATTATGTTTAGAGAATAATTTGTAATACCACGGAGGTATTATTCTTAATAATTACTCTAGTGATGCATAACAATGTAACTGATAAACAATACTCTAGAAACTGAAATCTATTATGAGGTTTGTATTTGTATTGATGAGGATTGGGTTACATGTGCCTTACGTAGATCAACGACTTTACTCTTGAGACTAAACATAGCCACTATATTTGGTGGTTGAAAGAACTAAATGTTAAAGAGAATTGACTTATAAACACCATACTATACAGAAAAATTACATACTTTGGTCACATCAGCGTCACGATGGCCTGGAAAGAACAATACTAGAGGGCAGGGTCCCAGGACGCAGAGGCAGACCAAGAAGAAGATGGCTACAAGATATTAAAGAAACCATGAACATGACCATCGACGAAGTGGGTGAACTGGCAAGAGACAGAGTGAATTTCAGATGTGCTGCAAAGAGAGCAACGTCCTATAAAGGATACGCACCTTGATGATGATGATATTTGGTAGTGCTATTCTTGTTTTAAAGAAATATTTGTGTTATTATATTTGGTTGCTTTACATTTAGTGATGCTATATTTGTTAATGCTATATTTGGTTGGGCCGTATTGGTTATACTACATTTGTAGAGTTATATTTGTTGGTACTATGTTTGGTGGTGCTATATTTATTGATGCTATATTTGGTGGTGCTATATTTGGTGGAGCCGTATTGTTTATACTATATTTGTAGTTATATTTGTTGGTACTCTTCTTCTTCTTCTTTGCGTTCGTTCTTTACGACCAATTATAATCACTCTTTGTGATATGTTTGATCTTTGCCAAGAACGTGTATATGTTGCACATTGGTTTGTAGGCCCCTAAACGCATAAAGCTTCTACACGTTTAGGACACATGCATCCGATTTCAACCAAACCTCCTTAGTCGCCTCTTAGACATGCGTGGCAGGTAACAGTGGTTCTATTCTTTACACCCCAAATTTGGGCCCCGGTAACCACTCGGGCGTTTGTTGGTACTATATTTGGTGGTGCTATATTTGGTTATGCTATATTTTTGGTGCTATAGTTGGTGAGCTATATTTGTTGGTATTATAGTTGGTAGGGCTATATTTGGTGGTGTTATAGTTGGTAATGTCACAATTGGCTGTGCCATTGTGGTAGTCTAATTGGGGGTGTTCTAATTAATGAGGCTATAGATGGTTTGGTAGTGTCCTAATTTGTGGTGCTACAGTTGCTGGTGCTACAGCTGGTGGTGCTGCAGACAGTGATGCTAGTTTTTGGCAATGATGATGATGCAATGGTTAGTAGTACTATAGTTAGTAGTGCTAAATGTGGGGGTGTTAAAGTTGGTGGCGCTAAATTTTGTGATGCTTTGGTAAGTGGTGATATATTCTGCGGTACTATAATTGGGGGTGCTAAAATTGGTGATTGCTATGTTTGGTGGTAATAAAGTTGTTGGTGCTACAGTTGATATTGCTTACGTTTTTGATTGCTTTGACTAGTGGCAATATACTGGGTGCTGTTATAATTAATGGTGCTCTATAGTTGTTGAATATAAAATAGATGATACTTTGGTTGGTAATAATATAGTTGGTTGTGCTATAGCTCACAGTCCTATATCATTTGTAACGCTATCCCCCCACCCCCTACCCAACCCTCCCGATCCAGAAGCACTTGAGCTTTCAGCTCTTCGGCTCGGTACCATGGACACCGTAAATCTGGAGAACCTGTGGCGTTTCTGCTAGCCCACGGAGTTGAACCCGAACTCACAGGGAACTTGTCACCCGTCGTCCAACGCGCTGCGAAAACGCTGGGCAGGCGGGCAACGCTGTAGCGCTGTAGTTGCTACAGATTTTAATTTTAATATACCTCTCTCTAAGCTGTGACGCCCCTGGTGCTTAGTAAGTATGTAAATAAACCCTTTCATACCTCGTGGTATATAGGGCAATACAGTGTTAGGCCTGCATTTTTCATTGACCGTCGGCACACGATGGGTGATGTGGTCAGAATCACGCCAGCCGCTTTTACTTTTCCAGAGCATGTCTGGTACCCAGTTGAGGCTGGGTCGACCTGAGAGCCGTCGCGGTCGGGAAAATTCCACGCGCACTGCGGGAGTTGAACCCAGACCACTAGCCTTGAGAAGCGAGTTCACTAATAACTACGCTACAGCGGCTCTCCTGGTGCTTAGGGCAGCATCATATTTTACGACATTCTTCTCAATTGTCGGCCGTTCTCTGTATTGTGTTCCATTTGTGATTCATTTCTTTCAGTTCTTGTTCTACAGTTCTCCAAGTCGTTTTAGGTCTTCCGCGTTTTCTAAACACCTTTGGCGTCCATCTCAGTGTAGTCTTCGTGACAGTTAGCCTTCTTCTTCTTCCTCTTCTTCTTCTTCCTCTTCTTCTTCTTCCTCTTCTTCTTCTTCGAACGCTCCATATTGACCACTTGTTAACCATTCTTTGCGATTTGTATGTGATCCGAGCCTAAGGCGATTGTACGTTATGCCAGTAATGCGCCCACAAGTAGGCCAGCACATCCGATTTCTGCGACGCTGTTTATTTACTATGGTATCTTCTCTAGGCCCTACCTCAGTCGCCTCTTACGACATGCCTTGTAGGTCGCAGTGGTACTATTGTTTGCTCCTCTTGCTAGCCTCGGTCAAAGTTAGCCTCACATGCCCGATCCGTCTACAGCGTATCTTTTGTATGATGGTGCTCATATTCTCTTGCTGACATCGTGCGAGCAGTTCTTGGTTAGAGATATTTTTTTACCAGAATACGCGTAAGATCTTTTGCAAACAGTTTGTATGGAAAAGGACAAGTTTGGACATATAATCCGGTTATAGTATTATTTAGTGTGATCATGAAGAAATGGAATACATTTTTGTAGTATAATATTTCTAATATTACGCTATGTGTGAATACCTTGATGAACCCTACTTGATTAGGAGTCTCCACAGCACTAAGCATAGCTGGGAATCCCTTGCGCAAGATCGCCAAATGTGGCGCTGTAATAACAAAAGAGGAACCCGAATAGCTGAGAATCATCGTATTGTTGAGTCACAGAGAAAACGAGCAGCGCGAAAAGACAGAGCACACAACACGCACATGTCTAACCTTGATCATGTATGCCCCACCTGTGGTCGGGGATTCTGTTCTAGGATTGACTCTACAGTCACCTCCGCACACACCGAGAGGTGCAACAGTACACGTCTGAGATTGTTGTCATCATCGCTTGCGATGGACGGCTATTAAGCATAGCACTACGCGCTTAGAATTGTTGGAGGTTTCTGGGTTTTAAAGAAAGTCGGTGCTCCCCCATTACATGAAAGGAAAAGAGTGAAAATTCATAGTTCTTGGGGTTAGAAGAAGAAGAAGAAGAAGAAGAAGAAGAAGAATACCTTGATACAGAAGAAGAATACCTTGATACAGAAGAATAATTTTATACCCTATCGATCTCACATGGTTATACTGTCAGTGTCTGACAGGTTCAACGAAGCCAAACAAGTTAGTTAAGGAGACAAGAAGAGTACTCATTTTGTTTTACTGGTAGAGCTTTGGTTAAGGTTTACAACCAATATGTGTTCTTTAACAAAGTAGTTACATTGCTTCACAGACTGCATTCGGTGCGGAACGTTACTAGATCGACTCTGGGAGAATCAATACAGCTGGTAATTAAAATGATAAATTGAGGATGAATATAGCACACAGTAGGAAAATAACACATTATTGCAAGGAATTAACTGGAGGGAAGTGAACACATGAAGAGATGCGATGGAAGAGTGTGAGCACACAGTAGGAAAATAACACATTATTGCAAGGAATTAACTGGAGGGAAGTGAACACATGAAGAGATGCCATGGAAGAGTGTGAGCACACAGTAGGAAAATAACACATTATTGCCAGGAATTAACTGGAGGGAAGTGAACACATGAAGAGATGCCATGGAAGAGTGTGAGCACACAGTAGGAAAATAACACATTATTGCCAGGAATTAACTGGAGGGAAGTGAACACATGAAGAGATGCGATGGAAGAGTGTGAGCACACAGTAGGAAAATAACACATTATTGCCAGGAATTAACTGGAGGGAAGTGAACACATGAAGAGATGCCATGGAAGAGTGTGAGCACGTCTTCTTCTTCTCTTCCACCATTTACTTCATTATATAACAGTTGGAGAGGGGGGAGTGGATTGTAGTGGTCGTGAGTATGCTTGTTCTAAAGCACTTTGTAAGCTGTTATTCATTTTCTTAAGTCTGTTCTTGATGACGTCGCTCCATTTCGTGGCCTTCCTCTTGCTCTGTACTCGTTATACATTTTTTAGTGCGGCTCTCTGTGGTAGACGATATCAGGGCATTCTTGTCAGGTGTCTAAATCATTTAATATGTTGTTCTTTTATGAATTGCATGACTGGTTTCACATCCAGTTTTCTTCTGATTTCTTCATTTCTAATTTAGTCTTTTAGTGAGAGCAGGTAATAAAGAATATTAGAAGAATACAAGAGAAACCAGCGAGTAGGTGGCAGAATAAAAGACATATACATATGTTTGTAAAAGGTTAAAGTTGCAGTAGTATGGCCAACTGAGAACAATAAGGATTAAGAGTATTCATAGTTGTATGCACCATATTGAAATGGTGTAAGTTTTAATTCGTAACCACACAATTCTAAATATAGTTACTAAAAACATTTTGTGTAATTGCACAGTTAACTTTAGTCATTTATACCCAAATGAGGTTGAGTTGACATGAGGGTTGTTGCGATCAGTGATTAACTTTTCTCAAGGGATTAATATTTGATTACATTCAAAATTGATAACTAGTACCAAGGGAGTTAATATTTAATACAAACTCAAAGCGAGTATTCTTCTTCTTCTTCTGCGTTCTCACTAGATTGGGATTTCGGATTCTCTAATAAAGGCAGCCGTCTGAGTCAGATTATCAGCCACGCCATACAGTTTGTCTTGGATAAGCGAGTATTAAAAAAATTAAATTAAATTGTTACGAGAACTTGAAAAGAAAACTGAAGGGGAAGGAGGATGAATGTTGAACACAGATCAAATGTGACCGAGATTTGTGAGTTACATAAACCCTCGTCATGTCTCATTCCATGATTGTCTTTTACAGCAACAGACTGACAGAGTCCTTTTTTCATTACACGTTTTCTGTCTGTGTCATGTAATTATTTTCTTAACAGACTAGGAAAACATCACGTCGAGTAGTGGATTTTCAGAGCTGCTTGCAACTTGCTTGTCCAGATATTATTCTTTGTCAAAATGGAAACAACAAGAATAATGTGATTATTTTTTATAATTTTCGTGTTTGCAAGGGTTTGTCCTTCGTCCCAGAGAGCAAACATTTGCATAGATTTCAATAATTTGATCAAATATCAAACATTTTATTTTTGGTGTCTTGTTGTCGACTGATTACGCTTTTTTTTCGTATTCCTTCAATTTAAAAAATATTATGCAATATAGATAGTTAAGTAAACCAATGAAAACATTGAAAACGGTGTAAATTTTGATGTTGCTTTGTAATAAAAACAAATGGAGGCTGTACAAAAGAAATCAGAAAGAGACTAGAAATGAAATTTCAGAGAGTGGTATTAAACAACTTTCGCATAATACAAGCACAGAAATAAAAACCGAACATTACTTATGATATGCACTTTCTTCGGTAAAAAACATATGAATATGAATCACGGAGCATAATGAAACTATTAAAGAACAAAATACAGATGTCTTCGGCACATTCTCAGGCTAAGATGGTATGACAGAGTTGCAAACACAAATTTGTGGGTAAGAACAGGACAAGAACTCACGATGACCCAGGTTACCAGGAGAAAATTGCGATGGTTTGGGAATATCATGCGGAAGACACAGTCGAGGGTCACCAGACAAGCAATTTAGTGGAACTAGCAAGAAAAAGGAAAAGGAAGTCCTAAATAGACATGGAAACAGAGTATTGAGTAGCTGAAGGATGATTGAATAATTGGAGAAATCAAAAAAAAAATCTAGAAAAGTGGAGAATAATTGTCGAGGCCATATGCTCCACGAGGAGAGGAATAAGTCAAGTCAAATCTACTGTTCTGAGAATGTTTCTACTTCCCCTATTGTATGACATAGATCTTGAATCTGGCTAATTTCTGTATTATCTGCAAGTTTGAGCATGCCTGCAGTAATGTTATCATCGTCTGTCGCCTTATTGTTTATCATGGAACAGATGGCCTCCTTGATTTCGGTAGTGTGCATCAATTATTCATTAATTGACAGTATTCTTTCTTGCCTTTTCGTCATGCTTAAGTAGTTCTGGTGGGCTAGGTCTGTTAATGGTTTCTTTAAAATGTTCTGCCTGTCGTTCCCACTGCTCGTCATCTGATGTGAGCATTTTATCATTTGTATTCTTGATTGGGCCATCCTTTGAAATAAAACTTCCAGTTAGTATATAGAATATATATATATATATATATATGGCATTTTTGTTTCTTACAGATGGTCAGTTGACAAGTGTGTTTTTTTTACTGATGGTCTGCCTTGGAGTAGATATATATATATATATTTGTTTAATGTCAGACAAGTGTGGTTTACTGATGGTCGTGAGTAGATATATATATATATATATATATCATATACACCTACTTCTGAAATATTCACAACATGTACAGTGCGTTATTAAGAACACATCTAGCACCTACTTTGAATAGACAATCCTCTAGACCAGAAAATAAATACATGTGCAAAAATGGACAGTATCATATATCTATATTGATATATCTGTATTGATAGAACAATATAAAATGTAGAGAAAGTAGAGGTTGTGTAATATGCTGATCTAATGCTAAGACTAACTTTATGACAGAACAAAAATATTTGGAAACCTGGCATGATTGAATACAGAACTTTAGTATACATAAGTTAAAGATATATTGAAGGTAGGAGCAGACAAGTTGATGAGAAATCATATCAAGTCTCAAGAGAAATGTTCTAGCAATTCGGTGACTAGATGGAACTGTAAATAGAAAGAAAAAGATACAAAGTGGAAGGGAAAAAAGGAAAGAACGAGAGAGAGAGAGAGAGAGAGAGAAAGAGATAGAGAGATTGAAGTGTGCAAGCTGTAGAAACATTAATGTCAACTTTAATAGTAGAAACAAACACACAAAAATAAATATAAAAATCTGTTTAATGATGTGTTAGAATTATAATGAATTAAGTGATTGCTGTTGTAAATCTTTCGCCTCTAACTCTATTTCATTGTTCGAGAGGAAGGATTTGATATAGCTTATAGTGCACGCACATGAAACATGCATAAGAAGAGGAAGAGGTATAGAACACGCATAAAAGAAACTAAGAGATGATGGATGATGGAGTATACGACAGGGAAGAGATAGAAGTAATAGACACGAGATAAATGACAGCTAGTGGTTAGTGCCCTATATAATCAAGTATTAAGTGAATAATAATGTATGTAAAATGGCTCTGCTAGATGCAGTTAGAGACACGAAGAAGTGGAGACATAATGTGGGTGTCTTCAATTCAATAATATTACCCCCATTGAATATACACCTAGTGCATCACCAGGTCAATTGCGCACCAATCGCTTTAAAAATGACCATACACACGATTATAGATGCAACATGTAACATTTCTTGTTAACTTACTTTTTATTTCCTAAATCGAAGCAGTGAATTATTCAGCAATTAAATAGAATATATACTGCATGGGTCTATAGAAACTACATTCCTATAAGTTCGTTAAAAATGCTAGCCTCAAAGCATTTATACAGTAGCAACATTTCTATTCAGAAATATGGTGAGTGTTAAGTACCAGGATATGATCTCATATATCGTCGTCCTAGACAAATATCGCAACCTTAGCATTGCCACTATCTTGATACAGTCATAAATCTGATGTACAGGTTACATAGTTTGCATGCCAATATATTGGCTGATTAAAATAAATACTAAGAAAAAAGTAACAATAATCGACGTTTTGATCAAAAGTCTTTATCAAGACAACACACTGAAACACAAAATACTAAATAAATTAAAACATAGATTTTAAGCGAAAGCCGAAATAGTGTAGCTGTTAGTGAATGCTTCTTACGAGGGTGGCCCCAAGTTCAATTCTACAATGAGCGTGGACTATTTTTCTGAATGGAGCGTCGACCAAGTCGACATAGCTTCACTTGGGTACCAGGAAAAACACTGGGAAGTAAAGGTGGCCGGACATCACACATCGTGTGCCAATGGTCAATGAAAAATATGGATCTAACACCGTATTACCCAAAAACGCCGAGGTAGAAATTTTTAAGTATTAGTAAGAACAAAAATAAGTAATTTTTACGAAATTCTACAACGTGAATCCTAGACCCTATTGCGTAAAGGGACAGTACAGATATGGCAGCGGAAAGTGAAGACTCGGAGGGGTCACATGTTGAGTAACAAAGAATAATTGGCATCGTAGCCTTCTGGTCATCATTAAACCGACCTAAACAAGTGTCCTGTAATATAGCGTAATAAATTATGTGTTAGAATGTAAAACAAGTGTCTGACTAGTAGAATCATGCAGAAGAAGGAAGAGGAGAGGTAGGGGGTGTTCAATGAGAGAGAGAGAGGGAGAGGGACAAGGGAAGGATAGATGAGCTAAAATAGTAAGTAAAGAAAATGAATCCTTTTTTATTCCACGTGGTATATAAGGTAATACGATGTTAGGCCGGCATTTTTCATTGACCGTCGACACACAATGAACGATGTTGTCAACATCACACTGGTCACCTTTACTTAGCAGTGCTTTTCCTGGTACACAATTCAGGCTAGGTCGACCTGAGAGCCGTTACGGTCGGAAAAAATTCCACGCCAACTTGTCGAGTTGAACACGGAACACTATCCTAAGAAGCGAGTTCACTAACAATTACGCTACTTCGGCTCTCGGGGATATTGTGCTACCAGTATAGTCTTAGAGAAATGTTATGAAGAAGTTATCAGTATAGTCTTAGAGAAATGTTATGAAGAAGTTATCAGTATAGTCTTAGAGAAATGTTATGGTGCTACCAGTATAGTCTTAAAGAAATGTTATGGTGCTACCAGTATAGTCTTAAAGAAATGTTATGAAGAAGTTATTTCATTAGTCTAAATGAAGATGTGTCACTCACACTGTCACCTTATAATCTTAAATAAAGCTAGGTGCTAAGCCGTATAGTCTTAACGAAGTGTTGAAGGAACTATCCTAGTATAGTTTAACAATAATGTTATTGTGCTACCAGTATAGTCTTAAGAAATGTTATGAAGAAGTTATCAGTATAGTCTTAAGAAATGTTATGGAGCTACCAGTATAGTCTTAAAGAAATGTTATGGTGCTACCAGTATAGTCTTAAAGAAATGTTATGGTGCTACCAGTATAATCTTAAGAAATGTTATGGAGCTACCAGTATAATCTTAAAAAATGTTATGAGAAGCTACCAGTATAATTTAAAGAAATGTTATGAAGCTACCAGTATAATCTTAGAAAAATATTATGAAGCTACCAGTATAATCTTAAGAAATGTTATGGTGCTACCATTATAATCTTAAGAAATGTTATGGGCTACCAGTATAATCTTAAAGAAATGTTATGAAGCTTTCCATTATAATCTTAAAGAAATGTTATGAAGCTACCAGTATAATCTTAGAGAAATATTATGGAGTCATAGACACAATGTAATAAGATGATAAGCCGGTTTAGTGAGCTGGCACTGACCAAGACCACACCCCACATTAGTGTGGTGACCCTGGAAAAAGAATAGACTGGTAAAAAAAAATTCATAGCTCTAAAGTGAACACAAATTTTCGTCTGTCCGAACATGTAGTTGCGCAGTCGACTCTAGCGTAAATTCTCCACAGGTCCTAGGGAATGGTTAACAATGGTCTCGTTGCACGCTCCTGAATCTGTCACTAGAGTGCCGAATTCTACTCCAGAAACTTATGATTCCAAATTCATTCAAACATAGCATAGATTCGTCATCAATTTATATGTCGTTCAACAAGTTGTTGCAGAGAGAGGTACGGTCCATCTTGAAATAAAAACATGACTATAAATACTTTTGTTATAAGCTTGCTTTCTATTCTTGACACGCTACTTTGTTATAAGTTTGTCTACTTTCATTCTGTGAACACCCGCCTACTTTTGTTATAAGCTTGTCTACTTTCTCGTTCTTGCGAACACCCGCCTACTTTTGTTATAAGCTTGTCTACTTTCTCATTCTTGCGAACACCCGCCTACTTTTGTTATAAGCTTGTCTACTTTCTCATTCTTGTGAACACCCGCCTACTTTTGTTATAAGCTTGTCTACTTTCTCATTCTTGTGAACACCGCCTACTTGTTATGTTTGTCTACTTTCCTCATTCTTGTGAACACCGCCTACTTTTGTTATAAGTTGTCTACTTTCTCATTCTTGAACACCCGACTTATGCTCTGTTCATCTGTTGCACCGCCTACTTTTTAAGTTTGTCATTTCTCATTCTGCAACACATGCAGGCAGGTTATTCAGCATAAAAATTATGAGTTCAAAAGAGAGAGAGAGAGAGAAAGAGAAAAGAGAGAGAGAGAGAGAGAGAAAGAGAGAGAAAGAGAAATAGAAATAGAGAGAGAGAGAGAGAGAACAGAAAGGACGAGACAGAGAGTTATCTCTTATGAAATGTGTCATCGATTCATGTTGAACAGACCAGAGATTGATTTGATCATTTATTGCTTCTAAACGTGTTTGCCTATCAGACAACCACCTTCAAAACGCAATCATTACAATCGAGTGTAAGACCAAGAGCATAGAAATATGAGACAGTCGATTTGGTGAGTGCATTAGTTTATATCTTCGCTAGTGCTCAAGGGGACAGTCTACGAACATAATGTCTGCAGTCTTGGTTGCAGTTGTCTCCATTCTTGAAATATCTCAAGATAGAAAATCGAAAATTGAGGAAATGATGTTTCCTCTTGTAAGATTTTTCCGTATAACACTTTCTACTTGTTGAAAGTGATGAGAGACTGTGAGGACCACGGTGTGCAGAGAATTAGTTATTTAACCAGCTTGCTATTTTTGTATAGGCGGCATATATATGTATAGCGCAGACGAAAACAGAATAAATAGAGAAGTATATACTCTTCTACTTGTTTATAATCAGTTCTTAACATAACGATATCAGAGAGATATAATGACAGCAGCATGCAATATCAAGAAGAGTTGTGAGACATAGAAATGAGAGAACATTACGAACACTTATCCAACGTTTGATGTAGAGTGAATAAAACACATAGTTTTTATATGGGGGTTTCTGTGGCTATGTGGTTAAGCCCTTTGCCTTGTTAGACGAAGGTCGTGGGTTCGAGTCCGGACCGCGCCATTCTGTTAACGAGTGCACTTTTATTCCAGAGACCCCTAGGATTATTGTTGGAGCTACGGAGTTCATGTTTTGTGCAATACTCTCGACAGGTGACGTGCCATTTCTGCGGAGAGGAACCGATCCGTATGGGGTAAAACCCGGTACAATGAAGTCAACCGTCGGCTTAAAAACCCTTTAAACATAGTTTTATTAACACTGAGGAGGAAATCGAAGCATTAATAGACTAATTAGTTTGATGCACAGTGATCATGATCAGACGACTAAACTAAACTAAACACTAAATATGTACATTTTCTTGTAAATTACTCTTTACCGCTGCTATCATTCTTCTTCTTCAGCGATCTCTGGTCATGCGCTTAATTTACTGTGGACCACAAACTGGGCAGTCAGCTTCAGGTCTGTCAGGTTTCACTAAAGCTTAGTTTTCAGGTCGACTGGGTGTGGCCACATGTTGCTTCTCAGCTCACACAGGAGACAGTCTTGCAGGATATGGTCTGGTGTCTGTTCCGCCTGCTGACACTGGCAGAGAGCTGTTTGACTTATTCCTAGTCTATATGAGTGTTTGTTGAGTCTGCAGTGTCCGGTGCGTAGTCGAAATCATTCAGTCAGCATGAAATACCCACAACCTCTGAACAGTTTTCTCATATGCATTATCTTAATGTTCTAGATCTTTTTATTGTTCTGTTGTCTTAGTCTTGCTCTGTTTCGTTTTTCAGACAACATGGTCTCCATTATTGAGGACCGTGCGGTATATTTTCTCAGTAGGATGCAAGTCTTCGAAACGCCGCTCTTTAAATGCTTTTTCTCAAAAATAATCTTCAATTGTGATTTTGATTTTGCTGCTTATGCCGCCACCCTTACGGTTCAGCCGGATGCGGCCGCCTTTCTGTATCATAGTACGACACGGTCCTGCCATTATCTAATGCTATCTAAACCATTTTGACGTATAGTAAAAAAAAAGTGAAGGAACCCTTTTTATACCACTTGGTATGTAGGACAATACAGTGTTAGGCCTGTATTTATGATTGTCCGTTGGAACACAATAATGTGATCAACATCACACCGACAGCCTTTACATCACAGTTTTGACTGGTACCCAATTGAGGTTGGGTCGACCTGGGAGCCGTTACGGTCGGAACAAACTCAACGCCCACTGTGGAATTAAACCCGAACCACTAGCCTTTGAAAGCGGGTTCCCTAACAACTACGCTACTGCGGCTCCGTTTTGACGTATACTGTGAGCATAATATTTCTGACTGCTCATGAGTCAATGTTTCTCGATGTTCATGTCTTATGTGATGTTTATATCTTTCTACTTCTCTGTACATGATGTTCTAAAAACTTATCTTCAACATATTTGGTGACAATAAACATACCATTCATGTTTTTTATGCAACTAAATATACAATACATGTTTTTATAATCAATCAATCACTCAAGAGCCATGCCTGCCGGCGTAGGCGATCATGTTCTCTACAACCCCTCTGCCTGGTGCATGTAATGAATTCTGATGTCGATTTTGTGTCGAACCATGATGTCAGGCCATCCAACATCTTCTCCTTCTGTCTTTCACGATCTCTCCTTCCCTGAATTTTACCTGTTGTCACCAAATGTTCTAAACCTTCTCTTCGCATTGTATGCCCGAAGAACCTTGATTGCCGGATTCTTATTCTGTTTTTATAATACGTATTTTTATTATGCACACTACGTGACGGACGTCATAATAACAAGTTTAGTTAAAAATGTAATGTAAAACTAAAAAACATAAATAAAATTAGCCCGGCTATGAGAACAACATGCGAAGAACATGTTACATGAAGATTACAAAGTTATACTTTTGTTGTTGTCCATGCTAAGACGGAATTCTAAAGTAGCTTATTTTTATATTCGTTTAGTATAATTACCATATATAGTATTTGATAATTTCAAAATATTTTGGAAATGTTTGAGCACATCATCTCAATAACATTTAATTCATCAATAATGATTCTTCTTTTTCTTCTTCTTCTGTATTCTCACTAGATTGGGATTTCGGATTCTCTAATAAAGGCAGCCGCCTGTCTCTGATTATCAGCCACGCCATACAGTTTGTCTTGGACGCTAGTGTAAGTATTTCTTCTCAAGTCTGCATACTGGGGCAGTTCTGTAGGATATAATTCCTATGATTTCTGCTTCCCCGTTTACTCCAACCTCTTCCCGCAGTAAGTTTTGGCCACCCTCGTTATGGTAGGTCTGACATTTTTACTGTGTGGCTAAATCTCAGAGGCAGATTGGAGACAGTAGAATCTGTTATCCCATTCCTCATTGTGAGGGGTCGTTGCACATGTTATGCGCCTTACGGCCTGGAACATCCGTTTTCTGCAAGCATTTGTTTCGGGTTAGCATTCCCTAGCAGACGCGTGCATCCGATTTCATCCAAATTTCCTTAGTCGCCTCTTACGACATGCGTGGCAGGTAACAGTGGTTCTATTCTTTACACCCCAAATTTGGGTCCCGGTAACCACTCGGGCGCAATTTTGATTCGAGGGTTAACTAATGGCTCTCCAACAAGATCTATCTGTTATCCTGTCGGTACACTCTGTTAGACTATTGCCTGTCAACTTCCTGATGTTCTAATACAAATTGTATCTCTGTCTACCCCTTGTTCTATTTCTATTCATAGTCTAGTTGTACCGGGTTTCCCATATGGCATGGGCAATCACCACAGAAATAGTACACCCCATGCCAAGAGATTCGTACATAGTACGACCTCCGTAGCTCCAGCAACAATCGTAAGAGATCCCCTGAAAATATGAATTAGTGAACCAAACGATGAGGTGCGGATTCGAACCTTCAGAACAAAAGGCAAACTACGTAACTACTTAGACATAGAGACCCCATCCCTCCCTCCCCTCCACCCACACAAAGCTGGAATATGCTGAATCTATTTATTTCTCAAACACAAAACTAACTTTGTAGATACATCATTTTCCTCATCTGAACCGAACCTAAATAGGACACTTAGTTTTCGGGTGCATAATTGGCATTACGTACGACAACACGTAATGATTCCCACGAAAATGAATCAACAGCGGAAACTGTCACCCAATAGAAGACCATTATATACCATCTTCGGAGAAAAGCTGCTTACGGGAAGCATAAATAAACCCACAGATAACCACAGGGGCAAGAGAAATAGATACAAGGAGAGAGAGAGAGATAGATAGAGATAGAGAGAGTTCAGATCAATAGTCAATCAGTCTACAGGTTGAAATCACATCAAATCTCAGGATTAATTTTACCTCTGTTACTTACTTATTTGTGGGAAAAGATTTCTTCAAGTTCAGGTGTTACCAAATAATGTAATTCTAGTTTTTAAAAAAGCACATCAGTATTGAACTTCTTCAAGAAACAACAAATGAAATGGTTCGGCCACATAAGAAGATTACCAACAGACAGTGCGTCTCAAAGAGAAATGTTATCCTGAGGCAGTGTATAGAAAAGGAAAGACCACCCACGCAAAAGGTGGATCTCAGAGATAACAGAGACGATGAAAAACACTGTTGATGAAGCACACACAAAAACCCGTTCTATAAATCTTTTCTTATCCGGACGCTGTGAGGTAAAACAGGATTAGAGAAAAGAGGAAGACGAAGAAGTTTAAAAAAAAGACAAGTCTGGACTCTGAATATAAAATGACTTCTGATATTAAACAGTAGGTTTCTCAATAGATCTTCATTGCAAATAAGCAGTCTCAGTATGGTTTCCAAAGATCTGGATATTATTAATAAAATCACCATCTTTTATTATATATATAAATATATATGATATCAGAGTTATGCTTGTATCAATGGCGAGGAACACTTGTAAAGCAAAGCAAGCTTTCATGTAAAAATCAGTCAAAAGCGCCATATATATTCATAGCGGGCAACAAAAAAAAGTATACATGTGAGAAAGCAACATTTGCAAATTTGTAATAACAGTTCAGGCTTAACTTTGAAGAACGGTTACATAAGTAATCCTATACTTCACGTACAGATCAAAAGGTAACATCTTACAAAAAACTGTATAGCTAGATCTGCTTATAAATTTGTGAACGATGTACAACAAAGTGAAGAGAAAACAAATCACAGAAATAAATAAATCATTCAGGCATTTGTTATGTACAACCAGAAAAAGAACACAGTATTCGTTAAAAAAAACGACATCTGAAAGAAAATGAGTTCACTACTCCATACTCTGGCAAACTAGAACTCCTGAATTCTGTCGACGAACAGTCATACTTTTCAAGAATCAAATACCATTGACCAAGTAATATGTAAATTAATTAAACTTTGATAAATATAATTAAATTATCTTATATCCCTTCTTGTGATCACTAGCTGTAAGAATTGAGCTTTTTGAACTGATAGTATTGAAAGATGTAGAGCTAACCCAATGCAAGTAGGAGCTAACATGTTTGCAAATAAATGGAAAATGTGTTGGAAAAAGTAATGAAGGAGATGCAAAAAAGGGATTTACAATTAAATGAAAAGTTATATAAAAACCGGAAATATTGAAAGGAAACAAATATTGTGACAATAAAAGTGAAAGGGTAATACGAAGTGTCAAGCAATGGCAAGTAACATGTTCAGTCTAAGTGGCTGAAAAGTACTGTATAATATAAAAGCATTTAACACATGAATCGGTCACGTTGCTCGAATGCCTGATAAACGCATCCCAAAACAGTTGATGTATGGCGAGCTTGAAGGGGCAGACGTTTAGCTGGTGGACAGAAAAACGCTTTAAAGACACTCTTAAAGTGTCTCTGAAATGCTTCGATATAGACAATACGTGCTGGGAATCCCTTGCGCAAGATCGCCAAATGTGGCGCTGTAACAACAAAGAGGAACCCGAATAGCTGTGAATCATCGTATTGTTGAGTCACAGAGAAAACGAGCAGCGCGAAAAGACAGAGCACACAACACGCACATGTCTAACCTTGATCATGTATGCCCCACCTGTGGTCGGGGATTCTGTTCTAGGATTGGACTCTACAGTCACCTCCGCACACACCAGAGAGGTGCAACAGTACACGTCTGAGATTGTTGTCATCATCGCTTGCGATGGACGGCTATTATTAGATGATCATGGAATGTGCGCAATCTACTGTCTGTGATTTGGATGATCTCATTTACTAGATGTTTAGTAGGGATTTTACAACAACGGTCAAAGTGCGATTGGAGATATCATGGCAGGGCACGAGTAAACGGTGGAAAGTAGAAACGTTTTGCAGATAAAAGAAATATGACATTCTGTTCAAGTTAACAATTCACAACGTGTTAAAAATGAGTCGGAAACAAGAAAATGTTACAAAATGCTGGCTCTAGTAAAACAAGAGACGTATAACTTTAAAGATTAACTGTAATTAAGATGTATTATGAAGACATTCAACAACATCATCCTCATCGGTACTAATCACTACTAAAGGCACATAAGGTAGACAACAAATTTCAACTTAATTCGATCTTGTACCTTTTTTTTTCGACATGAAATCTGGTTCCTTGCCAGAAAAGTTCTCCTCCATGTGCTTGTAAGCCTCCTTTTCTTCTGCTGTTCCCGAAATCTTCACTGCATTGCATGTCTTGATCGTCTTTCTTGTCTCATCATGAAGACATGTTTAATCCATCCCCAAAGTCTTTCTTATAACTCTTTATTTATGTATTCAAGATCAGTTAGTTTTTGAAGACTAAAGGGTCCTAAAACTGAAGGATTGACTTAGCTGCACCATGTTTTACTCCATATGACTTCTCGGTACCTCTACGACGGAAATGCAAGTCATCTGCCGAAAGATTGCACAGAGCCCGAATTTCCGCGACAATCCTAGTGCGCCTCTGGGAAAAATACAGTCGTAACAGAACGGTGCGGTTATGATATGAACCCACGATCTTCGGAACGCTATGGAAGAGTTTAACCACTTAGCCACAGAGACCACCTACACTGAAGAGTTTAACCACTTAGCCACAGAGACCACCTACACTGAAGACTGATACTGCCGTTATTATCCTCCCAAGTATATCTAACTATTTTTCTAAGAAGTCTTCAAGAGCACATTAGACAAAAACGCTGTTAAAAATATATATCGGATTTCACCACACACAGCAGTTTCATGTACACAATTTATAACTCACCTGTTGACTTATTCCACTAGTATACCCGAGTATTATCTGTAATTCAAGCACAAAGAGGAAGACGGTTAAACAAAATGTTGAGTAGAAGAATACAATCAAATCATATTTTTTCAAAGGCATTGATTGAAAAAGCAAACAAAAAGGTGCCAGTGAGTCTCAAATGGACAACAAAACAGAATATTGTACAATTTTATTGACATAATTTCGTCAACTGAAAAGCATCAAGAAACAAGCATATCCTCATAAATAATAATATATCATCATATTTCAAACAAATTAACATTGATTAAAGTTACACAGATATGAATATATTCACAAATATTTGTCAGAGAATTTGAGATGTGCAGAAATGTACAATATTCAGTTTACATTCCAGCAGTAGTTCGTTGGTCAGCTCATTTATATTCGAAAAAAATATATTGTATTTAAGTTTTTTTTTCTTCAGTGTTCGACTATTGTCTTCAGGAACTGAAAATAATTATGAATAACACTGTACTTTATTGTGTATAACAACTAGGCTAAATGTTAAACACTGATAAGAAAATTTGAAGAAAAAAACTCACACTCTTTGAAAATGAATTTGAAAGTGAATACAGTTTATATGAAATACAACACGAGAAATAGCATGTATGAAAAGTTATGATCATAACAAATAGATTAAGATATCTTGAAGGAATGTTGTAAACAAGGACAAGAAAAAAAGAAGAATTATTTTTCGTTTTGGAATAAAACAAACAGATGATCAATGTCTGATAAGGAAGATACACTGAAGTGCGTCAACAGCACTGTTTATATCTGTCTTCAATGTCTTATCTGGTTCTAAAACGTTTCTATCTGCAACCGCATTTCGTTCTCTTTGATTTTTTCTCAGACCTTGTCTAACCTGAGCCGAGACAAACCGTCACTGGATTCAATATTAATCAATCATGGTTCTTCATTAAAGCAAGACAGCGGTACACGAAGCAAAAAAAAATAAAAAAAATATATAAAACTTTTATGCAATTTTATGCTTAGGAAGAAATATTTTCGACATATTTTGAACTCCATTTTTTTCTACATACTTCCCATCATTAATTTGCACATAATATCGGCTACAACGTTTTAAATTTAGTTAAAATTGTAATGTTTTATATATTTTCTACAATATTTTTTCTATGTATTCTCCATCATAATTCTCTCCGTATTCTTGATAACAATTTTCTATGTATTCTTGATCGTAATTATTATTTAGTAATCTCAACAATGAAAAATTAGTGAAATTTAACATTTTTGAATATCGTTGTTCATTGATAACAAGCAATTGATATGTGATAATAAATATTAATGTCTAAGATGCCTGGACAAACAAGTTTAAGGTGCTCTCTCTCTCTCGTGATCATCGCCCAGACCGATGTACCAGATATGTACTTGATTCTACATAAATTCTATTCATGTGAAAATCTGATTCATGCAGCCTTAGCATTGGTGTGTTTTATGTCACATCTTCAGCACCATTTGGAGCTCTGGTGCTTACCCTTCGACGATGTGTCCGGTTTCAGCCAGTGTTTACTCGGTTCGCTCTCCGTTCTGTAGCCATCTAGTGTTTTTTTCGGTGTGGGGTAGCTAGCCCACACCAAACCTCCTTAGTCGTCTCTTACGACATGCGGGGCAGATAACGTGGCTCTATCTTTACACCCCAGTTTTGGCCCCGGTAACGACTCGGGCGATTTAGGGTACTGAAAAGCATGCATAATTCTACTGCCAACATACGAGTGCAAGACTTGAACTTTTAGCAAATCAATGACAAAGGAATAATTACTTTTGAATAAAAATATGTAGAAGTTCTCAAAAATCCATGGCAGAAAAATGAACAAATAGATACATACAAGAAGTAGTAATAATTAAAAGGAAAATTTGGTTTGAATGAGAAAAGTTAATTTTGTGGAAAGGGAAATATTTTGAACACGGAAAGGGACACGAAGGTTTGAAAAGGACCATTAATGAGGGAAGAATTCTCGAAAAGTAGAGAAGATTAAGACCAAGCCAATGGTAAAAACAAGACTTGATTATATGAACATGACAGAGACAGAGACGGAATGTGTGATCTATCACAGTAAGAAATACACAAAGACTTACGGGGACAAAGCTAAGGACACGACAAGCTACTAGATGATGATTCTGAAACATACTTTCCTACTTAATCTCAACCATGATTTTTTACATACTCTTGACATTATGTTCTACATATTCTGTACCATAACTTGCTATTTAAAAAAAAAGAGCACACACACACACACACATACACACAAGAAATATCTTGTACATTATTTCTATAAGTACGTTCTTTCAAAGTAAGTTAGTATTGTTATACATTAGCTACTATTGCGTCTGACTTGGAGCAGATGTAATTGCTAAAATATGTGCGGGTCTATATTTTAGACGAGAGAATCATCTTAATCTTACCAAGCGATGGGATTCGTTCACTAGAAGACACATGGAGCAACCGTAATTATGAGAAATATTTGACGATTTGGCAGAGTAGACTAGGTTAATGGAAAAGCAGCACGAACTCTGTAGCTCCGGCAACAATCCTAGGAGTTTTTTCCCAAAGACCACTAGGATTGTTGTCGTAGCTACGGAGTTCGTGCTTTGTGCAATACTCTCGGCAGGTGGGTGCCATTTCTGCGGAGAGGGACCGAGCCATATGGGGTAAAACCCCGTGCAATGAAGTCAATCCTTCGGAAGAGAAATGAAATAAATAGATAGATTAAAAAAAAAGATAATAATATAGAAAATAAAATTGTGGTACAGTGACCTAAGACATACGAAATGTTTGAATACAATTTCTCATCATTATTCTGTTTTTATTCTACACGTAAATATTGCTGTGTGTGTTTGTGATATGTTTTTATTCTACATGTAAATATTGCTGTGTGTGTTTGTGATATGATTTCATTCATTCAAGAATATTATACAATACACAATGATACATTTAGCTGTTATTGATTTTCTTAGAGTGCAATAGTGCTGGATACAAACAATTATTTGTTTTGAAGATAAAAAATGGAAGGAAAATCAAGTACACATTAAGATATATTTAAAATTAGAGGTACACACATCTCAACTTCGAATTTCAAACTAGCATTACAATGTACAGGGTGTTCAAGATAATAGCAGCCTGTGAATGGAGTCAATCTGGCATATATGTATCTAAATGAGAAGGTTCAGTTATGACGTAGTATAGGTCAAGGTTATGTGACGGTATGTAATTGTAGTGCGGGAAGGGCGATGAACAAATGTGACGTAAAACGAGCTAGTCAGAACCGGTTTAAATAGTACATAAACATAACGCGATAGATTATCTGGCAACTTTCGATTTGTCAATGGGGCTGCTTTAATCTTGAACACCCTGTACTTCCACATTGACTGAAATCACAACAAGTAGATTGTTAGTAATTATTCTTAATTAAACAAACGCAGAAAAACAAATCAGTGCACACATTTGTTCACTGATGCTATGTTTCTTGTGTATCTAATAATATATATATATATATATATATATATATATATATATATATAGAGAGAGAGAGAGAAATAGAGGGAGACAGAGAGAGAGAGAGAGAGAAGGCAAAGAGAACGAGAGAAAGAAATTGGACATAACGATAAATAATAGTTTGATGCGTAAAATGTACATACAAAATGGTAGACAATTACTGAAATGTGTGATTATTGGATACAGTAAATAAACAAAATATTTGTTGTTTGTTGTTTTTTCATTTATCTGTCACCAGTTATGAAAATAGCTATGTTCATTGAATAGAAAGAAAAATTACATGGGTCAAGTCCGTCTATGGGTACGAATATGATTGATAAGCCCGACTGAAAGGCTCTTGAACTGTGTGGGCAGGGAATGTTTGCATTTATTTGCTGTTGCATTGCTATTCTGACTTGTCTCCTTTTTACCAATGTAGTAATTTTAGATTTCTTAGAAATTATTGTACTTTGCCAAGGTTATCGGTCTCATACAGAAGTCTCCATTGTGTCAGTGTTTTTACTAACAGTTTTTACTGTTGTAGTGATGATTATTTGAAACGCTTCTTTTGTCTAAATTTGAGGGCTTATGCCCAATCCGGGTAAAAAGGCAAGAGAGAGAGAGAGAGAAGAGAGAAAATGCACGATGGATACACGAGTGTAAGTGAAAAGAGAAGATTAAGAATTGAAAATACACTAGTCTGTTAGAATGTACAACACCGTGACATTATAGAGATAATGTTGAAATAAACGAACCTTCAATATGAAGATGACACTTAATTGCGATCTCGGTTTTGTCTATGAGGTTAAGAAACATTATTTATTATACTATTATATTTATAGTTTCCGATTTACAAGTGTCGGATTTGAACCCTGTCAAAAGCAACAATAACCCCAAGCAACTAGAGTAGCGTGGGACAAAAAACAGTAAACCACGACACTGTGCAATAACCCGGTAGCAGTGTGACGACGAAAGAAAAAAGAAGAAAATTTGTAAGTGTATAAATGATTTATTCCAAATATAAATAAAATGTACTTTAGTAATTGCAGACTCCCTTTATCTACCAGTATCAAGTCAAGAAAAACATCTTATATAGAGATATTTTGTCATCAGATTACTTCTGGACATGATTTTCTTGTTGCAGCCGAACCTACATTTTGTAGTGATTAGCTTAGCAAGGCTATGTATACTTTACACTTGCTCAAAGTTCAAGACAAGACGATAACATGTACTGTTAAAACGTAAACATCAACAAGTTAGTTTGCTAACTGTCATGTCTAATATACATTTTACTTGAAGAAACATTTTAGATTAATTTAATGAAATCTATCTTACTTTAGAATATTGAAGAAAATCTGAGTGTCAATATTTGTGTTTATTTGCTCGAGCATTTGACAGTATGATTATCTCTTTTATGTCTGCTGTTTTCTCGACCAGCAATGAGAGCTTTCGCTTTCAATGTAAAGTCAAGTGTGTTGTTTAGTTTACTGAGTGTTTTCCAACGTTTTTATGTATTGGTGCGCATCTAACTGATGGTTATGGAGCCGCGAACGTCATGTGATGATTACATTAGTACTATTACTATTACTACTAATAACAAAAGTAATGTTAATATGGTTAGAGGCCGACGCTTTTCCAGTGGAAAAGCAAAAGGGTGGTGGTAGGGGGCAGTAGAATGTTTACAAAAGAAAACAAGATTTAAAAAAAAAACCGGAAAGATCGTGTTCATTGGGAGCTACTAAAAACTGAAAAGTCGTGTTTTCTTGAAATCTGATTAACATTAAAGTCAGCAAAGTAAAGTAGAGAGCCATTAAGGTATGATACGGCACCGCGTTGGACAGCGCTGGTTTGCTTCATGTCTGTAGTGTAGTAGAATCTGCAATATTGTTTATAACTGTCTTTGTTCTTTGGATATCCACTGATTCTATATTTATATTTGATACTTTCTAGATTCTGTAATGATGTTTGTCTATCAAACAATTAGGTACACTCGCGTTGTCGAAGGTTGCTCCTCTCTGAAACATGTTTTGTTCCTTGCACTGACAATACACTCTCGGTGTCGAAGGCTGGTGCTATCTGAAACATGTTCTGTTCCTTGCACTGAAAATACATTCTCGGTGTCGAAGGTTTGTGCTCTCTCAAATACGCTCTGTTCCTTGCACTGACAGTACACTCTCGGCGTCGAAGGTTAGCTGTAATTGCTCTCTCAAACATGTTCTGTTCCTTGCACTGACAGTACACTCCGCCAGACTATTTCATGTCCACTTCCTGACGTTTCCATTCCAATTGCATTTTTGCTTTTCCCTTGCTCTATTGCCTTCCATCATTCGTTCCAAGATGGTTTTCTTCAATTTCATGTCTCTTAATGTGATTACTAAAATATCTAATTTGTCTAATTTCTATTTACCCGAGTAGTTTTCTTTTTGTTACTGAGATCTAAGTTGGTTATGTTCTTAAACACGTTCGTGTTGTAGCGCTAGGCAATGTGTGCCGTAAGAAATAAGAGTTTGTGGTTCGAATCCTGTATTTGGTAATTTGTTTTTTCCGTAAGCCATTAGCACTTTTACAATGTCTATTTATTGATCATATTCATTGGCTTCTGTTGCTTCCCCTGGGGTTCTTAAAACTCGTTATTAACCCTTTCAGTACAGAGATGTCGATAGAATTCCTGAATTACTTTGTTTCCAGTGATTGCCATTTATAAAACGAACAGCATTTGTTCCTGAAATTGTGCTAACATATATGTCGCTAGAGTTGTTCTTGCAACCATCTATCTAGTCATGTTGTTATGTGCACGATTATATATATATATATATTGATAGCTGAACTTTGTTACAAACCAATATTTGATGTAATATCCAATCAGGTAGTGTATTTCAGCAGTATTGATTGATTGATTGATTGTTAGGACCATCATCATTGCACTTCGACGAGTAATCATGTGTGCTCTGATCTCTTTCTTACACAGGATAATCTCAGCTGCAGTGCATGAATTCCGTAGTACCAGTGAGGGTCCAGATGTAGGTGTTTTAAAAAAAGGAAGATATTTTTGTAGCAATTAACATTTTTTTTCTCCCCTAATATATTTTGCCCTGGGAGCAGCTCTCCAGCCTAGATTTTAAAGTTCCAAGGTTTCTTCTATGTGCTCAAATTGAATACGGGATCTACGTTTTATTGTCGTCTTCGATAGGACTAGGAACTCGATCTCACCTACACTGAGATTAGGGATCTTTGGACAAATATCCAAGTGGGAGCGAACCTGGTACCTTAAACCCGAGAGACAAGCATCTAACCTCTACGCCACATAGACTCCTTGTGTAAGCAGTATATTCTGCTAATAAAGAATCTGAAGATATGTGGCAGGTAATTTAATTACCATACCCTGTTGTGATACTTGATTCATTGGCCTCTTTGTCTCAGGAGACAATAGGTTTTGCGTCACGTAGTATGTTCTGCGCGGAATCACAACGTTTCTTGTGGCTGTAATGGCCTATTCTGGAGTGGCACTCATTGCCACAGATGCTGCTGGTAAAACTGGAAACTGGGGCTGATACATAGGATGTTCTCTCTGCCCTCTGCGCTCTCTATTGCCTCCACATGTGATGTTGTTTTTCTTCTTTTCTTTTTGTGATACTTGATAGTTAAGTGTTATCGTGTGTCTGCTCTCTTACTGTTATAACAGGAAATGAGATAATGTTATTAAGAACTACATTGGAAAATATGTAAGTTTCGATCAAAATCATTTCTCAAGCAGCAGATAAAGAATATATTTCAATATTTACTTTGCTTGATAATAAAATTTAATCAAAGTCGGATATTGTAATTCGTAAAACGATCTTACGCTGTGTAATGATATTTATCCGCTTTTTTTTTTTTGCTGTCTTCTCCATTTTCTATGATTTTATAATGATTTCAATTTATGTTCTCTACCCTGACAGATTTAAGATTTAGGATTTAGGATTTAGGATTTAGGATACCCTTTCTCAACCATTGATATATTTACTTTGTTATATCCCGGTCTCGTACGCTGATAAAGAGAATAGAGATTTTTTGTGTCTTGTTGTAGCGATCATTAATCTTAACCTTTTTGTTACTAATGCTGTTTATCGATTTCACAGATCACACTTTCTTCATACAGGGGGATGCTCAATTATTAAATGAATCTCGCTCTCTCTCTTTCTTTCTCTTATATATATATATATATACTGCGAAAATGAGCACCCCAGTGCTAATTGAACCAATACTTATGTAGGACAGCGAATCATGGACAATGAACAAACAATCAATAAGATCACTGGACGCCACAGAGATGTGGTTTTATAGAAGAACGCTGAAAATTCTATGGACAGCGAAGAGAACAAATGACGAGGTTGTAAATCAGGCCTGCACACAAAGAAACCTTATCAAAAGAATAAGAATAAGGCAATAAAGGTTCTTCGGACAAATAATGCGAAGAGGAGGTTTAGAGCATTTAGGGACAACAGGTAATATTCAGAGAAATAGAGATCGTGGAAGACAGAGGGTAAAGATGTTGGATCGTCTGACATCTTTATTCGACAAAATATCGACCATAGAACTGATTACCTGCACGAAGAAGAGAGAGAGAGAGAAAGTTGTTGAGAGACATGATCGCCTACGCCGGCTGGCATGGCACTTGATATAATATATATATCTTTTTATACTTTATATAGATATAATATTGTAACCTTGACAGCTGAAAACGATAAGGGTAGACTGCAAAGCCGATACCGCGCACAGTTCAATAAAATGATTAAAAGAAAATTCCTACAAAAATTTTCAAAATATTCAAAATTAAGGCGGGGTCCCTCGCCGGTGTTACGTATTTCGTGCTCTGTCTCTGAGATCTTCCTGTATACGAAGGATCACACATGGTTATTCACTGAAGTGCAATGATGATGGTCCAATAAATAAATAAATAAATAAATAAATAAATAAATAAATCAATCAATCAATCAATCAATCAATCAACAAAACAATCAATCAATCAATCCACTCTATTAGTCATTTAGTCTTTCTTTCTTCTCGTCCTCTCTCTCTCTCTCTCTCTCTCTCTCTCTCCCTCTCGTTATCTGGTCCTCAAAAAACGAGTGAATAACTTAATATAAAACCTTTTCTTTGTTACCTTTTGTTGAGTCTAGTAGCTCCTGTATTACAGTGCATAATACACTAACTATTGATAATAGGTTTACTTTCAGTAGTAAAGTATGGGACTCTTTACACACACAATAAAGTACTCTATTAGGAACTTAGTAACGAAAGTCAGAACCAACCATCTTGAAAGGAGCTTTATATAAAACATTGAACTCAACGATACGACCACTGGGAGTTAAATACCCGTCCTGTCCAATCATGTCTTCGCTATAGTTGTAACTATTGGCTTTATTGAACCCGTCTAGCGCCTTTTTAGGTAGTAATAGTGTTGTATATATCCTACAATAGGCATGTGCAGCAACCGGCACGCCATATGATTTTATCAGGCCCTTGCAAAAACATAATAATGTAATATAAATTCTGGAGTCAGCACATGAGAAGGCTTATAACATAGATAAATAGAGGCGACGGATATATGCGACAAAAATCTGAAAGGCTTTGAAAGCGTAGAAAGAATATATACATACTCGTATATATATATATATATATATATATATGCAGAAAATATCATGAGGAATGTTACAGAAGATAGTGAAAAAGAACAATACGATTCTTTTATAATCGGATTAAGAGAAATACCTGAACTACGATGCGCTGACGATATAGTGTTTCTGTCAACATCACAAAAAGTGATAGAGAAATTATTAGGGGAAGTGAAAGATAAAAGCGAAAAACAAAATCTCAATGTGACAAAAACAAAAATAATGTCAACAGATAAAACGAACATAACAAATGAAATTTTTATCAATGGAGAGAAAGTAGAAAATGTGAACAGTTTAAATATCTTAGTTCACTGCTAACAACAGATGGAAATGTGAACAGTTTAAATATCTTGGTTCACTGCTAATAACAGATGGAAATGTGATGAAGGAAATTGAAAAGAAGAACAAACATGGCTTTACAAAAAATTAAACAACTCAAAACAGTATGGAACGGAACTGATAAGAAAACAAAGATCAGAATACTAAGAGCATGTATATTCCCAGTTGCAACATATGGGTGTGAAGCATGGACATTTAATAAAGCAGTGGAAAAGCATATATGTGCTTTTGAATATAAGTGTTACAGAAGAGTCCTCCGTATATCTTGACAGAGAAGAGAACAAATAGATCTATCCAGAAAAACTCAAAATCAAAGAAAACTGGCTGATGCTACAAATAAGAAAAGAATGGAATAAATAGATATTTAGGACTTAAAAAAGACATAACGCTGGAAACCATCATGGAGGAGAAACGAAAGAAGAAGACACGAAGATGGATTCAGGATGTACTGGGTTGTTGTCGAGGAGAACATTGCCAGAAGTAAGATATTTGTTGGCTTGTTGCTTCTGAAAACATTATAGCGTGTATACGTTTGAGTTTAGAAAGTTAAAGAGAAACCATGGAGTTGTGTAACACAAAAGTGACAACAATAACTTCTGTTATATACGTAACACAAAACGAGCCATCAAAAAAACAGCAAAAGGAGAGATCCCACCTGAGGGGAGTCTGCGTTCTTCTACTCTTTTTTGTTCTTCTTTTTAGATGTATTCAACGTCATATTGAAACGTTTTGTTGAGCAACACACGTCATCGGCTGTAGTCTTCTCTGTTTTACAGTACAAACATATTTAAAAACTCATGTTTCTTGAATTAAGTGTTCAGAGTCTCATACTGCAGAGAAGAACAATAGATCTCGAAATCAAAATCGAACGTGATGCTACATGAATTCTATTTTGGACATAACATGGGGTACATCATGACATCCGCAGGGAAGACCATCGAGAGATGATTCAGGATGACATGGTTTGAACATGACGGCTGCAGAGGCAGGACATCTGGCCTATGAGAGAGAAAATTCGGAAGACTGTTGGGATGGCAAAGTTCTGCTCAGGACAAGGTATTTGATGATGATATATATATATATATTATAATATATTATTATATTATAATTATAATTATAAGATATTATAATATTATAATATGTATTTGTTCGTTTATAATCAAGAAATGCTGAGCTGGATTGAATATTTAGTTTCAGAAACCACCTGTTCATTTTATTTAATAATATTAATAATTGTCAGGTGAGGTCTTGGTTAAACATGCCAAAAGAACACCAAATAGAGGTAATTTCGTGCGATCTCTTCACTAGTTGACTTATGTAACTCTGATGCTGGCGACCAGCAATGTACGAAATTAGATTTATAAAGTTCTTCATCAGTGCGTTTGGTTTATATTATGTTAGCACTGGGGGTCTCTTCGGCAAAATGGTTAAGTCGTTGCTTGTCGTTCTAAAGGTTGGGATTTCGAATCCGGACCGAGTCACAACTGCAATTTTTTCATGAGACCCTTTGGATTGCAGTTGATGGAAGTACAGAGTTCGTGCTTTGTGCAACACTCTCGGAAAATGGCGTACCGTTTCTGTTGACAGGGACGGAGCCATAAGGAAAAACCGGTGTAATTAAGTCAAGTTTTCCCCGTTATACTCTTTTTAAGTTAGTATTCCTGATTATAGATATTAATGTCTCAGCACATTATGTGAACAAATAGTTTTCTTGTATCCAATAAGGAAAGGCAAGAAGTGCAAACTTTTCTTTGAATAATGAGAAACCAAAGTGTTATCAAATCTCTGAACGTCACATTTCAGAGAAGAAAATTAAGAATGGGTAGCTAGCTATTTTTTCATAGCTTACCAGCCACATATTCATTTGCAGTTGCCAGGCAAGACAATCAATAAATAGAACGGGGTCGCAAAGTAAATGGATCATTCTATGTCGACACACGATCGCAGCAGTCGGCTAAGAGCTGTTGAGCGTTGGGACAGCAATTGTGTGAAGTTTATGGCCAGAACCAAATATAAAAAGAATGGATATAGAAACAACCAATTGTGCTTTCTCTAAAGGTTAAACGATAGGAGTATGTATTGTCTCTTGGATGTGTGCTCGCGGGGCTACGACTATTGATGATGAGTAGCATAATCATATTTCATTTTATGTACAAGTTCGTAACTTGTGTCATAAATATTTGCATTGATCTGTTGGTTATGTTTCTTCTTCTTCTTTGTGTTCGTTCTGTACGACCAATTTTAATCACTCTTTGTGATATGTTTGATCTTTGCCAAGAACGTGTATACGTTGCACATTGGTTTAGTAGACCCTAAACGCATAGACTTCTACACGTTTAGGACACATACATCCGATTTCAGTCAAACCTCCTTAGTCGACTCTTACGACATGCGTGGCAGGTAACAGTGATTCTATTCTTTACACCCAAATTTGGGCCCTGGTAATCACTCGGGCGGGCGGTTGGTTGTGTTTGAAAGGCTATAAACATTTAAATCTTTTCTTCTTTTTCGAATCCCTGGAATTATGAATTTTCACTCATTTTCCTATAGTATAATGGAGGAAGCACCCGAGCTTTCTTTACAACCCAGATACCTCCAGCAGCACCAGACATGTAGTGCTATGCTCAATGTTGTGGAGACTCATATTCAGGTAGGGTTCCAACTATTAGATCTAGAACCATGAAGCAACTTATTAAGAAAAAAAATCACTTCTCTTCTCAAAAGTAATGCTCAATTGGTATTTATTACATTAAAGCTAATTTGTGCTACTAATTAATGCTCTTTCTGTTCACATTCATTGACAATGTCCCCCACGATATCCCCATATCTGAGATTGTTTATCCAACAGTGTGTTACCAGGTCCCTCAAGGGGAGCAAAGAATAGTAACACTGCCACCTACACGGCATATCGGAAGAGGCGACTGAGGTAGAGGCCTAGGGAAGCTATCGTAGTAAATAAAAAGTGTTGCAGAAATCGGATGTGCTGGTCTATTTGTAGGCACATAACTGGCACTACGTACAACCGCTCTTAGGCTCGGTTCACATATAAATCACAGAGTGGTTTAACAAGTGGTCGATAGGAAGCGTTCGAAGAAGAAAAAGCAGATTGTTTATTATTATTTAATTAATATTTATTTCTGTCATATTTTCATGTTTTTATTGTTTAAAAAATATATACTTTAAAGTTAAAAAAACCTTTCTTATAATGAGATGGTTTGATCACCTAGCAATGATGCAGACAGAACATACTCTCTACAGACCATAAGACCTTCTAAAGCAGAATATCGTGGCAAGGGATATATCAAGAAAAGAGGAATATGTGAAGTGTCTGTATTATGACAACAGATGCGGAAATATATCTCTCCAACCATCAGGGAAGCTCACGTTAAACACAGAAGACCACAACAATGGGCTGCAACCCGGTAGAAGTATAACGACAAAGTAGAAGAAGAAGGATTCTTATATCAATCTCATTTCAATAGAAAAGAAATAATACTTGCCACGTTTTTAATTATAACTATTTATTATAGTTACAGATTTGTGATTAGTTCTGCATCCTAAATGTAAACTCTCAGATTTCAACTGCAATATGTTCTGAAAGAGCAAAGGTCATCATTTATCTGTTATCATGTTCAAATAGCTTGACACAGTGTGAATGTTGGTCGTTATAAACCTTACGTCACGGTTGAACAAATGTTCCGCGGTAATTTAATACGAGCCGTCGTTATATTATCAAGACTTCCTATTGCTATTTCATTAGTTCAAGAGGGAATCTGTATATACATATACTAGAACAGTTTACCCGTTCTTCGCACGGGGAGGAGGTTAGTTTAAATCTAAACTACTTTTAAAGTTAATTTGTTATCCTTTTCCGCTGATCTTCCGAGCCCACATAAGCTGTTAAAAGCGTCAGTGTGTTGTCTGCAAAGGTTCCTGTTATGTCCTGATGAAAAATACCAGCACACCTTGGGACAAGAGAATTGTCCAGTAATTTTTCGGACAGACACACATGCCAGGACAGGCTATCCTACCGCCATCGCGCCGCTTCTGGAAATGTAAACTTACACACAGCAGGGCGGCCGGAACAATAGTTGTAACGTGACTACAACACACAACTCTTGCCTGTAGTTTAGCTGTAACATGCACAGCGACTACAACGGTTACATCTCCTATTCGGTGGTCAAACCAGGTGAGGGAAACCGATGGGTCTAGCAGCATCGGTAATCTAGGCACTGTCTGCCTGTGCATGCAAAGACTGGATCCGGCTGACTTCGCGGATGAGGCCACTAGTGGGCTCAACGGTTAGAAAGGCGGATCACAGCAGAGCGGTGTGAACCGCATAGAGCACGACGAGGCACTTTAGAAAGCCCTGGTCATCCACTGCATCTGGCACTATCTCCAGTCGTCTTGACTTGTCTTGCCCCTGGATACAGATAGTCCTGGACGAGAGAGTGAGGTTGACGAATAGCACAACTTTTCCTCACTATAATCCAAATACAGCGCAAGCTACAGTTTCAGACAACTACCAGTCATCAACATTAAACACCAGCGTCTCCAGTCAACGGACAACTTTGCTTATCTTGGCAGCCTCCTATCCAGATCGGCAAACATAGATTCTGAGGTCCACAATAGGATATCCAAAGCCAGTGCTGTGTTCGGAAGGTTACGTGTCACTGTGTGGGAACGGAAGGGATAAGCATAGTCACAAAGCTGAAAGTTTACCAGGCCATAGTGCTAACCACGCTGCTGTACGCAAGCCAGACATGGACAGTGTATAGCAGACACGCAAGAAAATTAAACCATTTCCACACAAGCTGTCTACGCAGAATACTAAAAATAAACTGGCAGGACAAAATTCCAGACAGCGAAGTCCTCACAAGAGCAAAGATCCCAAGCGTCAACACCCTGTTGCAGAAGGCCCAACTGAGATGGGTCGGTCACGTTGCTCGAATGCCTGATAAACGCATCCCAAAACAGTTGATGTATGGCGACTTGAAGGGGCAGACGTTTAGCTGGTGGACAGAAAAACGCTTTAAAGACACTCTTAAAGTGTCTCTGAAATGCTTCGATATAGACAATACGTGCTGGGAATCCTTGCGCAAGATCGCCAAATGTGGCGCTGTAACAACAAAAGAGGACCCGAATAGCTGAGAATTTGTATTGTTGAGTCACAGAGAAAACGAGCAGCGCGAAAAGACAGAGCACACAACTCGCACATGTCTAACCTTGATCATGTATGCCCCACCTGTGGTCGGGGATTCTGTTCTAGGATTGGACTCTACAGTCACCTCCGCCAGAGAGGTGCAACAGTACACGTCTGAGATTGTTGTCTCATCGCTTGCGATGGACGGCTATTACATAAGTTGTAGCTCATTCCGATAGCCAGTAAAACCTAATACAATTGAATTCCTATGAAAGTTGAAAAATAACAATTGGCAAATTAAATTTATTCAGATTATTAACTTATCGATGTGTTTTTAAAAAAATTAAAAAAAAAATTGGCCGAGCGTGAGATTGAACATGTTGTCTTTAGGGTAGTAGTCGATCATCTTATGCATTCATCACATAATTACATGTTGAAGTACCCATAAATGTGTTAGTATTCGTGTTATGTGCGAAGACGTCACGGACTATAACAATATGATAGCTTTGCCATCATGTGACCGACATCGTCGTGAAATCATGGATATACGCTTTCGGTGGGTTTCTATGCAGAAAGACCACGTACGTTAAGTTGGGAATATGGTTATAGAAACGTAAAAAAAGCCTAGTTTTATAATTTTTCCCTCTTCGTATCCATGAAAGCCAAATTTCAAAGCTTCTTGTCAAATTTCAAGTCCATAGGATGTTCAGATATTTCCAAACAATTGGGACAGACATACAATTTCATTGATCTTTGTCTTATATATATAAGATATATATTCATATGTACGGTTCCAACTTCACTGCCTGCAACGGGTCACGCCATAATTGCTTCGTTTCTGTGCCAACGAAAATCACACGAAATGCTATTTTATCTGTATATACATGATAAGATTATTCAACAGTATCAGAACTAGATCGGTTTTCGTGATAAATTTCAGGGAAATAAATGTACAGTTTGAGTGTTATACACTATTCTTCTTCTTGTCTTGACACTTATAAAGAAAATAGTCGTTAGAAATTCTCGTTGTTGAACCAATTGTGTCGTAACAATTGTTGTGAGCTCATGTTGTAGCAGTTTTATTTTAATTAATAATCTGTGTGGTGGTCGAATGGTTAAACATGGTGAGGTATTTTGACGGAAACATCCCATATTCGACCTGTCGGTGAGGTCAGAAGTTTGTTTTCAGTTGGGAGAAAATACAAAAGATGACCTGCATATGCAGAGCGATAACCTCGGGCAAGCTGCCCTAATTCCCCTACAGAATTCCACGATGTATTCTTAGCAAATGTAAACTGTAAATATCTTTTTATTTTTAAATCTGTGTCTTGGCCTTCACGTGCACTCAGATCAGATCTTTCTGTTGTTTTGGCGTATGATAGTAGTGGACATGGCTTCATTATTCTATGTTGGTTTTCTCTACATATATTAGAGTTACACACACACACACACGCACGCACGCACACACACTTAGTTGGTAACCACAAGTTGATAATCTTTGTTTCATTCTTTCTACCAAGTATCTAAATTTGTAAATCTGAAAGTAACCACAATAATCTTTGTTTCATTTCTTCTACCAAGTATCTAAATTTGTAAATCTGAAAGTAACCACAATAATCTTTGTTTCATTTCTTCTACCAAGTATCTAAATTTGTAAATCTGAAAGAGAATAAAGTTGATAATCTTTGTTTATTCCTATTACCAAGTATCTAAATTTGTAAATCTGAAAGAGACCAGAAGTTGATAATCTTTGTTTCATTTCTTCTACCAAGTATCTAAATTTGTAAATCTGAAAGAGAATAAAGTTGATAATCTTTGTTTCATTTCTTCTACCAAGTATCTAAATTTGTAAATCTGAAAGAGAATAAAGCTGATAATCTTTGTTTCATTTCTTTTACCAAGTATCTAAATTTGTAAATCTGAAAAAGAATAAAGCTGATAATCTTTGTTTCATTTCTTCTACCAAGTATCTAAATGTCTAAATCTGAAAGAGAATAAAGTTGATAATCTTTGTTTCATTTCTTCTACCAAGTATCTAAATTTGTAAATCTGAAAAAGAATACAGTTGATAATCTTTGTTTCATTTCTTCTACCAAGTATCTAAATGTGTAAATCTGAAAGAGAATAAAGTTGATAATCTTTGTTTCATTTCTTTTACCAGGTATCTAAATTTGTTAATCTGAAAGAGAATAAAGCTGATAATCTTTGTTTCATTCCTATTACCAAGTATCTAAATTTGTAAATCTGAAAGTAACCACAAGTTCATCATTGAACACCAGGAACAATTCTAGCTAGTCTTGTTTTTGTGTCGCCCGAATCGATAATATGTTTATAATCATCTGATTAGATTTGGATGGTCTCTTGTCCTGTTTTTGGCTGGGAATTCGCCCTGGACCCATCTCGTGCGTCCACAGATCGTTTCTGGCGTTAGGGCCCAGAAATTGAATTACTCTTGCTGTTTCACCGTCATTTCACAACCACTGGATGCCCATTCTGTTGCCATGATTTTTCCATCTTTAATGTTTTGTGTGCTATGATTGTGTTTATTTTTGAAAATGTTGCTGTCTCTAGCCATGTGCGCGTGCGTACACAAACACACGCGCGCACACACAGACACGCAAACAACACTCACATACACATACACTCTCTCTCTATCTCACACACTCTCACACATACACTCTCACACTCACTCACACATGCACGCACTCTCGCACACACATACCCACACTCTCATACTCTCACACACTCTCACATAAACACTCTCTCTCACACAAACATTCACACACACAGACACACATCTGTCTATGTTTCGGTATGTATATTTAAGTATCAAATCTCTATTTATCTTTCTGTTCAATATATGAAAATATGTGTCATTCCTCAGCTCTGGATCGAACATTTCATCAATATCATCAACAAGCCATCAGCTATAAACAATGAAGCAATCTAATGGTCATTGTGGCTAATTTGTTAAGTCGTTGTCTTGTGCTCAAGATCTCTGGTTTGAATCCTCACTGTGTCGAACTTCTGACACGAGCATTTTTCAGTTCCACACTGTGTCGAACTTCTCACACGAGCATTTTTCAGTTCCTCACTGTGTCGAACTTCTGACACGAGCATTTTTCAGTTCCTCACTGTGTCGAACTTCTGACACGAGCATTTTTCAGTTCCTCACTGTGTCGAACTTCTGACACGAGCATTTTTCAGTTCCTCACTGTGTCGAACTTCTGACACGAGCATTTTTCAGTTCCTCACTGTGTCGAACTTCTGACACGAGCATTTTTCAGTTCCTCACTGTGTCGAACTTCTCACACGAGCATTTTTCAGTTCCTCACTGTGTCGAACTTCTCACACGAGCATTTTTCAGTTCCTCACTGTGTCGAACTTCTCACACGAGCATTTTTCAGTTCCTCACTGTGTCGAACTTCTGACACGAGCATTTTTCAGTTCCTCACTGTGTCGAACTTCTGACACGAGCATTTTTCAGTTCCTCACTGTGTCGAACTTCTCACACGAGCATTTTTCAGTTCCTCACTGTGTCGAACTTCTGACACGAGCATTTTTCAGTTCCTCACTGTGTCGAACTTCTCACACGAGCATTTTTCAGTTCCTCACTGTGTCGAACTTCTCACACGAGCATTTTTCAGTTCCTCACTGTGTCGAACTTCTGACACGAGCATTTTTCAGTTCCTCACTGTGTCGAACTTCTCACACGAGCATTTTTCAGTTCCTCACTGTGTCCAACTTCTCACACGAGCATTTTTCAGTTCCTCACTGTGTCCAACTTCTCACACGAGCATTTTTCAGTTCCTCACTGTGTCCAACTTCTCACACGAGCATTTTTCAGTTCCTCACTGTGTCGAACTTCTCACGAGCATTTTCAGTTCCTCACTGTGTCCAACTTCTCACACGAGCATTTTTTAGTTCCTCACTGTGTCCAACTTCTCACACGAGCATTTTTCAGTTCCTCACTGTGTCCAACTTCTCACACGAGCATTTTTTCCCCAGAGATCTAGGATTGGGGTCGTAGCTCGAATTCGTGCTTTGTGCAAAATTCTTGATAGGTGTTGTGCTATCTATCGAGAGTGTCCGATCTATATTGATTAAAACCAAGCGCAATGGTCAATCCTTCGGCCCTAGACCTTTTAATGCAGTGCTTCCCAATCTTTTTTGTGCCATGTCCCACCTAAACCTATCTAAAATTCTTATGCTCCCTGTGTAACATATAGTGAAACACGTACAAACAAAGTACTATAGTTTTACAAAAACAGAAACAGTGACGATAAACAGCAACGTTTCGACCAACAAGGCCTTTATCAAGCAAACGAACAAACAGGAGTGACAAATTAAAATGAAACACAAATGGACGACCAAATACAAACGTATCTAAGGAAAAGCTGGAATAAAAACGAATAACGAAATAAATGTAACACAAAAACACACATAAAAACTAGAAATAGAACGGAAAAGAAACAATGAAACATCTAGTAAATATATAACTTGAATACATGCAACATATACCCATATAGAGTACAAGGCATAGGAAGAGAAAGTACTAAGAAGCATAAGAATGTAATACGTTGAGCCCGCGTGGTCGCAAGGTACCATACAAAGAAATCAACCGATTCTCCAGAGCAAATCGACTACGATCATCAGAGGAACATGATCGGATGGCTGTGACCTGGACATCGCAAGCTCCTGAATGGCCAGTATCATTGAAACGTTTGATACGTTTGTATTTGGTCGTCCATTTGTGTTTCATTTTAATTTGTCACTCCTGTTTGTTCGTTTGCTTGATAAAGGCCTTGTTGGTCGAAACGTTGCTGTTTATCGTCACTGTTTCTGTTTTTGTAAAACTATAGTACTTTGTTTGTACGTGTTTCACTATTTACCAAGTTTTACTGCAGTCTTCCCCTATTTCGATATGTAACATATACATAATTTGTTATAATAAAAAATTGAATTGTTCACTGAAGAAACTTAAATGATGAGTTTTAGGAAGAAACCACTAGGAAATTGTTGTGGAAACACAGTAAGTATACTTTCAAAACATATAATGGAGAACTGAAATTTAAGTACTAAATAATTGATTTTTCTATATAATTTTAATTATTAGTAATTATTTATTGTTTACATTTAGTGAGGTCCTTGCACTTGATTCATGCTGTAAAGAGATTTTATGTTAGGTTCCAATTTAGTTAGCTTCAGTCTCAAGTCTCCTCTTTGTGTTACATCCAGCCGATTTCCTTTTTTAGCAGCAAATCATTTATTGCACCAAATCCACATTCAGCTAAATATGAAGATGGAAACTGTAACAATAGTTTTCTAGCACATTTGGTTAAATTTGTATATTTGATTTCTGTTTCCTCACAAACCCATGCCATCGCTCCTTTTATATTAAATAAAGTTTCAACTGACTCATCATTTTCTATTTCTGCGAGTTCGTCTTGATATAGCATATTTGAAATATCAGGCAACTCCACTAACATTGGCTGCATTATTCCAAGTTGGAAATTCAACGTGTTTCATATAAGAAAATCTTTGTTTTAAATCAGCCGATATAATTTGCAGATGATCGACAATAACAAGTATAGAAACTTGTATAGTATCAGTCACTTCACATTTCTGAAGCCAATAAAGCTTTTCAAAAACAAATTTGTAGATATATTTCTGACATAATTTATTAAAGATAATGAAACCAAATATCTTTGCATTCGCATCAACAAGAGTTTTATTTGTTTCTAGAAGTTGGGTATTTAATATATTTAGTTTTTGAAAGATTTTCGAATTGCCTCCATTAAAAATCGAATTGCCCCCATGTGTGGCGTGGGCACCACGTTGGGAAACACTGTTTTAATGCATCACTCAACCTCCTGCCCCAATGACTTAGAAATGAAGCACTAGATAAAACAATAACACTAGAGAGTACATAAACGGCAGTTCAACAAGTTTCTAGTGAAATGATTATGGCACAGACTCAATCCCTGCTGAGATTTATAAAAATAAAAGGTTGTACAGTTTTGCTGGTATATATGAAATTGTTATAAAGTCATAAAAAGGAGATATGATAAAAGATCTGGTTGTGGAATAGAGAAAGAGAAAGACGATACTAGTCTTGAAGACGGGAGAAATAAAGAACAAAAGTTATCAAGAAATTCGAGAGAAGATAAAAATACACTAGCGTGCAGTGAGAGTGAAGACATAATGTAGAGTGGGATGGTTAAGTGTAGGAAACATGAATGTACGAGTGGGGATGGTTAAGGTAGACAGGAAACATGGATGTTAGAGGTGTAAGAGAATAAAGAAGAAGTAATGTGAAAGAAAGGGGAAAGCATGGAGAAAGAGAAAGAAAAGAAGTGGAAAGAAAACAAGTGGAAAGGGGAAAGACCTGGAATGAACTAAACTGGCTTGCTCAAGACATATCTGGTTGGAGGAAATGTGTTGGTGTGCTTTTATGCTTCAAGAAAAGTTAAGAGAAGAAGAAGAACTAGAATCAGTTTTAGTTTTCTATGTCAAATCTAATTTGGAGAACAATGATACGAAACAATGTTCTAGATTATGCACATTTTAGAGAATATGGATAAAAAACAATGTTTTACCCAAAACACAACATGGATGATGGATATTACCAACTGTGCAGAAGGGACCAGACTGTCATACTTCGCTTCCGGACGGGTCACAACAGAATGATACACCTCATGTACACTAAATTTAAGATAGACACCAAAGACATTAGCTTGGCGTGTATGACAACAGAGCATATCCTACATAACTGCCTCCAGTATAGTATGCAGACCTGAGAAGAAAGAGGTGGCCCATATATACCAGCGTTCAAGACAAACTGTATTACGTGGCTGACAATCTGAGGCAGACGGCTGCCTTTATTAGAGAATCCGAAATTCCAATCTAGTGAGAACGCAGAAGAAGAAGAAGAAACAATGTTCTAAATGAAGCACGTTTTGGAGGACACGTATAAGAAACAATGTTCTTGATCATAGATTCCCAAACATTTTCGGCCCACCGCCCACTTTGCACAATATAAATTTTGTAACGCCCCACTCCACATTACAACAGTTTGCCAACGCCCCTCCACCCACATATATATATACAGGCTCTATTTTCTCTTTGACATAGAACATTGATATATATTTCTGTCATACATGGTCAATTTTCAAATGATTATATACAAGAAATAAAAATTGATGATAAAAGGGATCGAGTAAGGCGGGAATAAGATGAATTTAAACTCAGAATTCAAATTTTAAATGATTATTCAATCGCAATCTCAAGAACATAATTTATTTTAAAATATTTATTAATAATTTCTTCTTTAAGGAGCCAACGACCCATAATCGCCTGAATCCCCCAATTCTTCTGAACCCACTATCGCCCCCTATAACGCTTCGCGCTCAATGGGGGAAGGGAGGAGTATCCCTCACTTTGGGAAACGCTGTCCAGATTAACCACCTTTAAGGGTGCAAACAAATCTTCGGTTTCAAACGAAGCACATTTTCAAAAGCATTCCTAATATGCTTATCACGTCATTGATAATTGAGGCCCAAATTCATGTTGTGAATTAAACATTTTGTCACCATCCTGAAATTTACATCGGGACCTTCGCCAGTGCTACAGAGTTTGTGCATCGCAGCTGAGATCTTTCTGTGTAAGAAAGAGATCGGAGCTCAAATTGTTATTCACCGAAGTGCATTGATGATGGACCTATCTATTAATCAATCAATCCTTCTGTCATGTGCAAGTTAGTTATATTGTAATATATAAGTACATGTAGTCATATTGTGAGGTTCAAGTTAGTCATTTTGTGAGGTTCAAGTTAGTCATATTGTGAGGTTCAAGTTAGTCATATTGTGAGGTTCAAGTTAGTCATATTGCGAGGTTCTAGTTAATCATATTGTGAGGTTCAAGTTAGTCATATTGTGAGGTTTAAGTTAGTCATATTGTGAGGTTCAAGTTAATCATATTGTGAGGTTCAAGTTAGTAATTTTGTGAGGTTCAAGTTAGTCATATTGTGAGGTTCAAGTTAGTCATATTGTGAGGTTCAAGTTAGTCATATTGCGAGGTTCAAGTTAGTCATATTGTGAGGTTCAAGTTAGTCATATTGTGAGGTTCAAGTTAGTCATATTGAGAGGTTCAAGTTAATCATATTGTGAGGTTCAAGTTAGTCATATTGTGAGGTTCAAGTTAGTCATATTGTGAGGTTCAAGTTAGTCATATTGTGAGGTTCAAGTTAGTCATTTTGTGAGGTTCAAGTAAGTCATATTGTGAGGTTCAAGTTAATCATATTGTGAGGTTCAAGTTAGTCATGTTGTAAGGTTTAAATTAGTCATATTGTAAAGGTCAAACTATTCATATTGTGAGAGGTAAGTTATTCATATTGTAAAGGTCAAACTATTCATGTTGTGAGGTTAAGTTATTCATACTGTAAAGGTCAAACCATATTGTGAGTGCCATGTAATTAAATACCACTAAAATCAGTGTTGTGAAGAACAAATATGTAAACACAGGCACGCACGCAACAATAATCACAATAAAATAACAATCGATAGCTAACGATGCAATATTTTCTATGGACATCAATTCAACGGATCCTCGCATTATAGCGCATTCTTCTGTACGCTGCTGCAATCAACTGAACCAATCAGTCGATGAAATGGAGACGACGACAGCATTAAATATTGATTGTTGCTGCGCAATTAATAAGGAGAAAATTTATTCAACCATGCAGCAATCTCCATACCTCAATAAACAAACACATCTCTATGTTATTGATAAATGTACACCTACTGTGGTCAGGTTATGTGGACTGCTGTATTAAGTGTGTCTGACTCGACGAGCCAGGGAAAAGGAAATATAATTATCACTGGATCGTGTTCGTAGCGCGATGGACTACGGGTGACTATCCCTCTGTGTGTGAGGGTTCAATTCCGCGGGATGGCAGAAAAAGCCACAAATTCCCCAGATTTACGGTGTTCGTGGCACCGAACCGAAGGGTTACGATGTCCATGGCACGGGGCCGAAGAGCTGAAAATGTGGATCGGCAAAAAAATCTAAAAAATCAATGGATCTGGTCTATCATAGATGTTGTCAAGAATATTATGTTGAAGAGGTTGCGTGTTGATGGTTCAGCAATGTATGATGTGGTCAAGGTTATGTATATCATGTTATCGTTAACCTCATTATTATCATCACATTTCGATCGATGAGTGTTTCTACTCCTGTCCCATTAACTTGTTATCTCAGTGGTAGATTACGAGCTAGAACTAGACTATCTCTATGGTGAAGTGGTTGAGCTGAAAGTATGGTGAAGTGGTTGAGATGTTTCATGGCGAGCTGAAAGTTGTAGGTTCGAATCCAAACGAAGTTACTTGTGCAAATTTGTCCGGAGATCCCAAGTATCGTTGCTGGATCTACAGAGTTCGTGCTTTGTGCAACAATCTCGGCAGGTGGTTTGCCATTTCTTCCGAGAGAGACGGAGCCATATGGGTAAACTCCGTGCAACTTAGTCAATTCTTCGCATTTATGCTCTTTGGAGTACGAGCTAGGCATCCTCATGATATCGTGATTAGAATATGTGCAGCTGGAACTTGTTTAAAATAAAGGTATGTGTAAAGTCATCGGCGGTAAAATAAAGGTATGTGTAAAGTCATCGGCGGCACTAAACAGCGTGAAGGAAAAGTAACGATGTTCTGCCACTTCTTAGCAAGCGTATGTTGAAGGGCGACACTGAAACAGGTGTTGAATCTAGAATGTGGAGTTTGAAATTACACGTTATTTGAGCAGAAGTGGATGCATGAAGAGTAGAATGAGATGTGGGTTTACTAGAGCACGTGATAGATAAGCACGCATATCATAAAGCCTTTGACATTTACTGTGGAAGCTTGAACGCCTATGAGTCTGTGTGGAGTGGTATGATGTTATGTCAGTAATTATTAAGTATAGTCTAGTAAGCGATTGAGAAAAAAAAAGTTTGTCTTATGTATTTTTACGAATAGTAAAATAAAATATTTCAAACACTGGCAACAATGTCTCTGAATAATACGGGCAACTGTTATCAATTCTGATCAATTAGTTGCAATTACTTCCAACCAAGTGAAGCAGTACCCCACTCAGTGAAACACTGCATACTCAGAGAAATATTGTCTATCTAGCGAAGTAGAAATTAACCAGCGAATTACTTTGCCTATCTTGTGGTTCATTATCTACTAGGGCTAGTACGGAAACTTAATCTGTAGCATGAAGTAACACGCTTATTCAACTCTACTAAGCATCTTGCTAACTTTGGCTATGTAAGGGAATATAGGTATATATATATAATTGTAGATTTACCAATTAGGTAATATATATATATATATATATATATATGTGTATGTGTGTGTGTGTGTGTGTGTGTGTGTGAGTACATAAGAGAATTCCAATGACAGTAAGTGTATGCTCTGTCCTCAATGATATGTTTATGTAACTAGTACATTACTATTTCTCTGTCATAGGAAAGTGCAGTTGCAATTTTTGCCCCGTCGAGTTAGAACTTCGATGGCTGAACTCTTTATCTTTATATTTTAACTGTGTAGGCTCCACCCAACAAAACAAATAATTACAAAATAAAAAAATATAAAATAACAAAAATTATTTACAAATTCACAATTCCAAAAAGAAAATGTTTTCAATGATCGCTGAAATGTGGCCCCGGGAATGGAAACGGTTAAGATTAAACAAATACAAAAATGTACGGCAAAACACATTTTCTGATACAAATCTGTACTGTAACTTGAAGATAGCAAATACAATTACTGATAAGGAGTTCGGTTCTTATATATTGCACTTAATCTACATCGACACTGTAAACAGAAACAAGCAAAGATGATAATATCTATCGATTTCAAGCAAGTTAAAACAACTGCACATAACAAACACTAATATAGACTGTTGACATACGAGTATAAACATTGTGCAATTAATATAATTTATTTAGATTTACTACCCAGATTCACATAGGATGTACATGTAGAAATATTATTACATCAGTAACGGATCTCAGGTCGACTCAAGCTTCAATTCGGTGGTACTAGAGGAACACTGGAAAGGAAAGGTGGTAGAAGATATATTAACAGCGTCACCCACCGTGTGCCTTAGGTCAATGAAAAATACAGCCCTGTTACTATATTTACCAATATACACAATGGCATGAAAATTGGCTCCTCTACTATTTTGTTTCTAAATTGTATATTCTATTATATTTTAAGAACAAATCTACAAGAAATTGAGTTTGATTTTCAATATGGAAAAAAGCGGAAAATGTTATTTGTCTTTGTGTTTTCATAAACAAAGTAATTTTGATCCAATTGTTAATTGGTAGTTCCCGTTCCCGAATTGTGCAACTTTGTATTTCCCCTTTCATCGCTCAATGACCTAGTGTAATGGTTGACTAAACACGCTATGAATCAAATTTTATGTTAAAAACGAACTTAGCTAATTCATAACTTGGTTTTAAAAAAAACAAGTACAGAGTTGACAATACAAATAAAAAATTGACAAGACCTTACCTACAAGTATTTGCAGAAATAATATGTCCAAATTACAAGATTTCAGAGTATGGCTACATACAAACACACAATCAGTTTTATTATTCACATTAATTTCAAGATTTCTGTAGCTTCGTCATCAACAGCTTATTCATCAACTTCTAACCAAACTAACTCGTTTAAAAATGGCAAAAAAATATCCCAAACTTTGATCACAACTCTGATCCATTGAACTTTGGATGTGGTCGAACACAGACAAAAATGTGATAATAATATTCAGAACTTAACATACACAAAGAACTTGGTTGTTGATTGAATTATTCTGAAATTATTTGTTGTCTGCGTGGGACGCCATTATCGAATATGCTGAGGTCTGACGTAAATGTTAAGATGCTAACGGAACTCATTAATATTTGAGCAACAGCCGCTGCATATTTTCAGTTTGTAGATGATGTACACGAGCTGGGTGTTGGGAAAGTCGATTTTTCTATATGCTCTGAAATTGGGCATGGATATTTGGTAGTGCAAGTCTTTAGCATCTCTCCACCTCTTCAGACGATAGCTTGTAAGGTGTGCTCTAAAGATGTTAAATACTACAATTCCTTGCAATAACGCCTGTGACTATTCAACCACAATTGTTGCATGCAATTCCAGAGACGTCGTTGTCATCTCGTGCCCTGATGTATTTCTTCCGGCTTTCCGCTGTTGACTTCTGTAATTGGATGTTTCTGTCATCTAATTCTAATTTTGATCTTACCCTTCCGTGCACTGAGATTCATGTTTTTATCTTTCTATGAATCAACTTCTCTACCTATGTATCATGCATATCTCTCTTGCACACATCCTTATGCCTAAATAGAGGAGGACCTCGAGATCTCAGCCAGTCTGAAGTTCACCAGGTAACAGGTTTTATTGTATTCCATCATCCTCCATTCTCTAAATGTGCTCCAACCATATGTCTACAAAGAGTGAGAGTAAGAGATATATATATATATATATATATATATATATATATATATATAAGAGAGAGAGAGAGAGAGAGAGACAGCGAGAGAAAGAAGGAATGACAAAAAATTTTTGTAATACTTGCTACTTCCAACACTTCACTATTGGTGATCTTGTCTTGCTACCAAACTCCAAAAAGTCTTCGAAGACACCACAAGTGGAAACTGCTCAGTCGTTTCGTCTGACGACAGTAGGTAGCCTATATTTCAATGTTATAAGAAAGTGCAACGTGGACAAATACCTGGTATATCCTGTTAGGAAAGTAAGTCTAGGAAATGTGATTCTTTCTAATCCGTCCCATCACTTTTTAATAAGATTATCCTATTTTACAAAAATGGCAGTATGCAGCAAACCAGCAGATAAAATAGCAGTATACAGCAAACCAGCAGAGAAAATGACAATATACAGCAAACTAGCAGACACAATGTGATGTAAACTCAAAGAATCAAGAGAAATTGAAAGGTGATGCGCCAAATGCAAACCGTTTTGTTATAAACGTTTTAACGTTTCGTCAGCCGGGACCAGTAAATGTTGGAAGCACAATAAAAAAAAACCAAACGTCGTTACTGCCCGCTTTGTGGGCGGTGTAGGACAAAAGGGACGCGTTCCTGTGGAATTTAATGGCCCCTTGGCAAGTGCAGTCGCAACGAAACTGTTCAGGTTAGGATTTTTCTTTATGTCCCGACAGAAAAATCTCATTGGCCTACCGGGATGGGAGTTGCGATCTAATCCATTCGGCCCGACGCTCCTGGATACACAATATTTACAGTAATATAGTATAATATTTGTAGACTATAAATATTCAATCTACAGAAATGGGACAGTATGCACTCAGATTCTTGTCACATATTCCAATCAATAACTCATGTCATGGAATAATACATCAGCTTATCACACAATGAAGATAACTAGATACTGATGTAGGATTTCCATCTTTCAATTCAGGCTTAGGTTTTGTTACTAAATTTTGTGGGACAATATTATTGTCGTAATCAATATGTTGCTTAGGGAATAGTGACTCGGTCTATTAACCCCGACGTTCTGAGTTAGAATCACGCTGCGGACAGTTTGGTTGGAAATTGTTTCACGGGAATTTTTACAAAAGGGCGATGGCACCATCTGTTCAGAAAGCAAAGGCAACATACTAAACGTAATAATGCCTAACAAAAATCACAAACAGCGTTACAAAGCTGGGGTTGATTCGCAAACTCCTGTAAAGGATGTGCTCTTAACTTTTTAAAATATCAAATTTAGCTACAGAGAATGCTGCAAAATAAGTGTGTATTATTTTTAAGAAAAACATCTAATTCACATCTAATTCACATGTAAACGCTTCTACAGAAACAAATGTTAAGATATGGAATTTTATAGAAAGAAATCCTAATTTTATATTTGCTTGATTTTACACCCACAAAAACCAAAAAACCCACCTCGACATGCATATGATTGTTAAAAATGTTGTCAATTAAGCTCGATCGAGGCATAGTCCCTCAACCAACTCATGCCGAGTATTCCTATCTTTATCTATCTCCTACAGCTCCCTCCAACTCTTCTGTTTATCGTGAATCTCTGCTTCTAAGTCTGGATAGAGAATGTTCTTGTGTATTATACGCTGGAGAGTCTTGAAGTATGTGCTTTACAATCTGCGGTATCTGTCCACATGTACACTTGGTCTTACCAAGTCTAACATGAACTATCATAGCAGTGTTACATTTGTTAACTTAATGCAGTCTGTGGAGCGTCTAGCTGAATGGATTAGAGCGCGACTACCATGCAGAAGGCCTAGGTTCAATTCCCGGTAAAGCCAAGGAATTGTTTTTGTTGCATGTACAAAGAAAGATCCAAACCTGAACAATTTCGCGACGACTTCACTAGCCATGAGGCCATTAAATTCCACCGACACTCGTCCCTACTGCCCTAAACCGCCCTAAAATGCGGTATTACACAGGGAAAATTTCAACATGAAACCAAAACTTATTGCAGTCTTTTCCATTTACCAAAAGATTTCAAGACATCAAACTTGCAGTCTGATTAACATCAAACGACTCAGTTCATAAACAATAGTTAACTTTTCTGATTGCATCATTAGTTGTATTGACGTTACAATGAAACTAGTAAACACATTATAATAAATGAACTCTGAAGTATTGTGTAATGACCAGTGGGAACTAAGACTTAGCTTAATATTATATTTAACATTAGGTCAATCAGTCTAAAAATATATTTTAACGAACTGTCTACTCGTGAGTTACACAAACATCAATGAAATATCGACAAAGTCATGGCCTCAGGAGGAGACTAGAAGAATCGATGTCAATAAGTTCTGTATGGTAAGGTCTAGGTAACGTTGAAATAGCGTCTCGAAATAACCGAAAGAGCCCATGTGTCTTGATTGAACCCGGCGTCTTTGCTAAATGAGTCCAGAATTCTAAGAGTACCAAAGTGCTAGTGACGTACAGATCGTTACAGAGAAATATGATATCCAAACGGTATTCATCTTACTTACAATAGAAGAGCTTTGTAGTCATTACTCAAGCCTTCCTAGTGGGAGCTGAGAATTATTGCGCAACACAAGTCTAGTTTTGTTGATATTTTCTTTTACAAATTTAATATTTTTGTTAGCAATTCGCATTCAAGCATATCTGGCTTGACCAAGTAAATATTTCTCTTCGTGTGACTGTAGTAGGAAATATGTATTTGGAAGAGTCCTTTGTTGGTCGTTCTATAACACTGCAAATTATTATTCAACAAAGCCTGGAACTTTCGCTTTTGTAAAGTACATACAAGGTTCAAGATAAAAGTAACCTCGTCCAGGGTGCCAATCTGACATATGTTTATGAAAATGAGAAGGCTCATTTATGACGCAGTATGGGATAAACGTAGATGAACAAAGGTGATGAAAGGACGAGCTAGTTAGAACCGGTTTAAATAGTAAATAGACAATAAGCAATGTGTACCTGTCAACTTTTGATTTGCCAATGGGGCTACCTTTATGTTAAACACCCTGAATATACTTTATAGGACTACGGTTAACCTATGGTTAACTTTTGGATAACTGGTTCCTTTGACATATAAATTAATTTCCTTGGCTTCTTTTTCCTTGGTTCCATATAACAAGTGCGTTTCACAATAAAAACTAAATGCATCTTATTTTCATTAAAGCTTCTAATCTTGACCTAACAACAACGCCCCATTAGACAAAGCAAAGAATAAAGAGCCCAGTGAAAGACATACATTTGACTAACAGATGGCTTTAGTGAGACAATGAAAGACATACATTTGACTAACAGATGGCTTTAGTGAGACAATGAAAGACATACATTTGACTAACAGATGGCTTAAGTGAGACAATGAAAGACATATATTTGACTAACAGATGGCTTTAGTGAGACAATGAAAGACATATATTGACTAACAGATGGCTTTAGTGAGACAATGAAAGACATACATTTGACTAACAGATGGCTTAAGTGAGACAATGGAAGACATACATATGACTAACAGATGGCTTAAGTGAGACAATGGAAGAGAGTCTATAGACCAATCCAAACTTTAATGAGAACGAAGATCAACTATCTTACAAGGACCGACCAGAGCACAATTTTTCGACACCGTATCGAACACATACCACTTAATAGTTACTTGAACAGAATTAAGCCCCAACACAGACCAGAGTGCCAACTGTGTGCACATTATCATGAAACCTTCAGCACAGTATCTTCAGGCGCAAAGCCTTATATGACGTCATCAAGATTATCGTTCCTTCCAAGCCAGAAACATGAAACAAAGCAACAACTTACGAAAACATGCAAATATAACTAAAAGGAATACGGCAGAAGATCAAGAGTACATGATTGAAGTTTAAGAAAATATAAGTGTTTTAGACACATAGAAAAAAAACAAGACATCAAGGATTGAGGAAGACAATTATGGAAGGAGGCGTCGCGGCAATGAGGGGAAGAGGAAGGAAAATGAGAAAAATGAATTCAGAATTTTACTGATGATCTGAGCGTGACGGCTGCAGAGCCGTGACATTTGGGCTAAGAGAGAAAGAGAGAGAGAGAGAAATTCCGAAGGATATTTAGGTGTACAAAGTTCTGTCCAGAATAAAATATTTGATGAATAACTTTGTCCGTTATTCTGTGAAGGTAAACTTAAACTTAAAGAATATGCATATTTCACTTTTTTTATTTCCCTGAGGTATAAAACAGGCGTATAGAGGAGGGTAAGTATTGATATAATTGCACAGGGCTTTCCAGTATAGTTCGGACCTTCTCCACAGAAATGGCAAGCTGCCTGCTGAGAGTATTGCAGACAGTACCGGGTTCGAATTCGGACTGCGTCGTTTTGTTTACATGTGCATTTTTCCATAGACCACTCGGATTGTTGTCGTATCTACTCGGTACGTGATTTGCAGAATACCCTCGGCGGTTGCCATTTCTGCGGAGAGGGACTGAACTATATGGGAAAACTATGTGCAATGATGAAATCCTGAGATCTCTAGGAACTTTAGAAATCCTCACTTGGTTATTGTCATACTAGATTATATTTGTCCTTATATCTGGCCTTCTGGTGAGATGTAGACATCTCATGAAGATGGCCTGCACCTCAGGCGTGATATTATTGATGATATACCACTTTTCCAAGTCATACCTTCTGACAGATTTTAAATTTGTATGGTGCAGCCTAATCTGATATTTCTGGGTGAGAACTGTCGAGTTTCTTACTGTGCGGATAAAACAGAACGCATATCTGCTTTTGTTAACATTGACAGTGACATCCTGTCTTATTTGCCTTTTCTACGTCAATGTTACCTCAAAGATAGGACAAGCTTTGTTTTTCTTAGAATAACTGACTTGATCTTTTTTTCTGTGGAGACGTGTGTTTCCTCTATTGCTTTTCCTTATTTTATTTATACCACTAATATGTTTGTCTATTTTATTATGTGTTAAATAAGTTATAGATCACTTCCAAAGAATATAGAATTACAATTGATTTATCAACAAGTTTTTAAACGTTAATGTTCTAAGTTCTGTTCTTCTGTTGCATGTTGTTAACAATCATGAGATCCCATGAAACGAGTATGTTTGTAAATTTTTAGACAAATTTGTTTGTCAAATACTTGAAATTATTGTGTTTGATGCTACATACTTCATGTTCAATGTTGTCATTTGCCTTGCTGACGCTGTCGAATATGTATTTACAGAATAAAAGTTTCCATACATTAACTTTTTAGGGTCTCTATGGCTAAATGTTTAATACGTTTGCCTGTCGTTCTGAAGGTTATGGGTTTAAATCCAGACCGAGTTACATGTGCTATTTTTCAAGAAATTCTTAATATTGTCGCGGGAGCTACGGAGTTCGTGCAACTCTCTCGACAAATGGCGAGCGATTTCTGCCGTCAGGGTGAGTCATATGTTAAACCCGGAGCAATGAAGTAAATCCGTCACATGAAGCCAGTTACATGAAACTTGTCCGTGTCGGATCAGATAAGATATTCACTATATATATATTCTAATAGGCTGTCATATTCGTTCTTTGTCCTGAATGACTTCAATTTTTAACTGATATCATAATGTGATCCAAACTTTCCCATCGACTAAATGTCTAAAAAATCATGATTGCCTTTTTTTGATGTTTGCAATGTCATCTATACTTGACATCACTAGTCTTATCAATGTTCAGGCTACGGGTACGCTTTATGCTAATCTTCTTCTTCTTCTTCTCTTCCACCATTTACTTCTTTAGAAGAAGTAGGGAGGGAGGAGGATGTAGTGATCTTGTTTGTGTTTGTTTTAAGGCTCTTTGAAAGCTGAATTCATTTTTGTAAGGTTGTTCTTGATGCAGTTGCTTCATCTTTTGCGTGGTCTTCCTCTTGCATTGTACTGATTATACTTCTTCTGTGTAGCTCTCTGTGGTAGGCGATAACAGGACATTCTTGTCAGGCAACCATTTAATCTGTTGCTCTTTTATGAATTTCATGACTTTATGTTAATGTATTATGTAATACTTCTCTTTGTATTAGGTAGTCAGATCTGACGGTCTCTATTACGATCAACTAGATTTGACACAATGCACAATATAGATGAGTGAGTAGATTATGTCATGAAAACTACACTGAGATGGACACCAGAGGGTAAACGAAAACGTGTAGGACACAAAACGACCTGGAGGAAAACAGTAAAGCAAGAACTGAAATAAATAAATCCCAGCTGGAACACAATACAGAGAGCAACCAAGAACAGAGAAGAATTGCATGTATTTGTTACTGCCCTAAACGACAAGGACGTCACAGTCTAGAGAGATAGAGAGTGTGTGAGAGATAGATAGATAGAAAGATAGATATATATAGAGAGAGAAAATCATAACATTTAAGATTACATTAACACCCTGTGCGAAGTGCACACACGATCGCGTTCTATAAATATTTTCTTATCCTGACGCTATGAAGCAAAACATGATTAGAGAAAAGAGAAGGAAGAACATTTGTTATAGACCGTCCATATTTGTTTTCACATAGTTATGTAGTATCTAATTCGGAGATGAGATTGCTAGAAACAGTTAATCGTTGTATATATGATCTTTGATAAGTAATTGAACATTAAAAGAGATCATACGCAATAAGAGTTAATGAGTGTTTCTTTTAATTCTTTCTTCTTTTTCTTCCACTCTGACCAACGAAGCAATCAGTTGCAGCGTGCCTTGTTGGATCTGATAGGGCAACACCAACATCTCACCATAATTCTCGATTTGGGACATTCTTTCGCATGGTGTCCCATGACAGTTCCAAGTTCCTCCACGGCCCTCCGTCAAGGTGTCTTTAATCAACATCTCTTTCATCTTTCTGTCAGGGTCCAGTGAATGATAATTCTTCATATGGAAGTGACAATTACTTGTATTTTATTATTTCTTGTTAGTTGTCTCTTTTCCAACGTTGTTCTATATCAAAGACTTGTTTTGTCTATATCAAAGACTTGTTTTGTCTATATCAAAGACTTCTTTTGTCTATATCAAAGACTTGTTTTGTCTATATCAAAGACTTGTTTTGTCTATATCAAAGACTTGTTTTCTCTATATCAAAGACTTGTTTTGTCTATATCAAAGACGCGTATGTCAGACCAGGCATTACATTAAGATACTGACTATCAACCGGTAGCAGCAACAGTACAATTCTAACATTTCCTTTCTGATCTGTATCAAGTAGGTGGCACATATTGTCATGGATCTTGTTGGCCAGCTATGAATCCAGGCGTAGTCATAGCGCCTAATATTGCGCTTATGACTGATTTTTACGCCAATGTTTTCGGTCCTCATCCCCAGTGTTCCTCTTCATTCAGGCGAGTGAGTCTTACTTTGATTTCAGAAGTCACATCTAAACGAAGCATTATAATAGATCAGCGTAGTACTAGCAAATCGTATTGGTCATGATTATAAAAACTCCTCTTATACTGTTTAATGTTAAGTTAATTGCATATCCTTTACAGAACTTTGCGAACCAATCCCAGCTTTTTAACACTGTTTATGATTTTTCTAGGCATTATTACGTTCAGTAGTTTGCCATTGCTTACTAAACGGGTGGTATCATCGTCCTTTTGTAAAAATCCACGCGAAACAATTTGCAACCAAATTGTCAACAGCGTGATTCGAACTTAGAACGTCGGGGTTAATAGACCGAGTCACAGTTAATCCCCTAAGCCACAGACGCCACCTTCTCATATTGTTTCTTCTTCTTTTGTCGTCACACTGCTACCGGGTTGTTGCCGAGTGTCGTGGTTTTCTGTTTTTGTCTTGTGCTGTTCTGGTGGCTTGTGTGATTGTTATCTTTGCTCTTTCACAGGATTCTGCTACGCCATCTAACCATCTTTTCCGTGGTCTTCCTCTTGCCTTCTTTCCCGATGTTCTGTTGTAGAAGACTCTGTATACTGTGAAGTTTGGATGAATTCTTATTAACATCTTCATATTGTTTACACAAGTATAATACAGTGAATCAGATATACTTCTACAGAAAATTGCCATAATAAAAAAGACAAGTATGAGGATGTGTCGATCTAGTATTATCGATACAAGAGAAGACTGTCTAGTATTATCGATACAAGAGAAGACGTGTTTTTACGTGTCTCGCTGTTCATATAGCTGAACAAAAATAACACACACACCCCACACACCCACACACACTTGAATATGGAAATACCATGTATAGAGTAAGATAGATATGTATGGAGTAAGATAGATATGTATGGAGTAAGATAGATATGCAAGGAGCAAGCTAGATATGTAAGGAGTAAGATAGATATGTATGGAGTAAGATAGATATGTAAGGAGTAAGATAGATATGCAAGGAGCAAGCTAGATATGTAAGGAGTAAGATAGATATGTAAGGAGTAAGATAGATATGTAAGGAGTAAGATAGATATGTATGGAGTAAGATAGATATGTATGGAGTAAGATAGATATGTACAGAGTAAGATAGATATGTATGGAGTAAGATAGATATGTAAGGAGTAAGATAGATATGCAAGGAGCAAGCTAGATATGTAAGGAGTAAGATAGATATGTAAGGAGTAAGATAGATATGTAAGGAGTAAGATAGATATGTATGGAGTAAGATAGATATGTATGGAGTAAGATAGATATGTACAGAGTAAGATAGATATGTATGGAGTAAGATAGATATGTAAGGAGTAAGATAGATATGCAAGGAGCAAGCTAGATATGTAAGGAGTAAGATAGATATGTAAGGAGTAAGATAGATATGTAAGGAGTAAGATAGATATGTATGGAGTAAGCTAGATATGTAAGGAGTAAGATAGATATGTAAGGAGTAAGATAGATATGCAAGGAGTAAGATAGATATGTATGGAGTAAGATAGATATGCAAGGAGTAAGATAGATATGTATGGAGTAAGATAGATATGTAAGGAGTAAGATAGATATGTATGGAGTAAGATAGATATGTAAGGAGTAAGATAGATATGTATGGAGTAAGATAGATATGTATGGAGTAAGATATATATGTAAGGAGTAAGATAGATATGCAAGGAGTAAGATAGATATGTATGGAGTAAGATAGATATGTATGGAGTAAGATATATATGTATGGAGTAAGATAGATATGTAAGGAGTAAGATAGACATGTATAGAGTAAGATAGATATGTATAGAGTAAGATAGATATGTATGGAGTAAGATAGATATGTAAGGAGTAAGATAGATATGTAAGGAGCAAGCTAGATATGTAAGGAGTAAGCTAGATATGTATGGAGTAAGATAGATATGCATAGAGTAAGATAGATATGCATGGAGTAAGATAAATATGTAAGGAGTAAGATAGATATGTATGGAGTAAGATAGATATGCATGGAGTAAGATAGATATGCATGGAGTAAGATAGATATGTATGGAGTAAGATAGATATGTATGGAGTAAGATAGATATGCATAGAGTAAGATAGATATGTATGGAGTAAGATAGATATGCATAGAGTAAGATAGATATGTATGGAGTAAGATAGATATGTATGGAGTAAGATAGATATGTAGAGTAAGATAGATATGTAAGGAGTAAGATAGATATGTATGGAGTAAGATAGATATGTATGAGTAAGATATATATGTATGGAGTAAGATAGATATGTATGGAGTAAGATATATATGTATGGAGTAAGATAGATATGTATGGAGTAAGATAGATATGTAAGGAGTAAGATAGATATGTATGGAATAAGATAGATATGTATGGAGTAAGATAGATATGTAAGGAGTAAGATAGATATGTAAGGAGCAAGCTAGATATGTAAGGAGTAAGATATATATGCATGGAGTAAGATAGATATGTATGGAGTAAGATAGATATGTATAGAGTAAGATAGATATGCATGGAGTAAGATAGATATGTATGGAGTAAGATAGATATGTAAGGAGTAAGATATATATGTATGGAGTAAGATAGATATGTATGGAGTAAGATATATATGTAAGGAGTAAGATAGATATGCATGGAGTAAGATAGATATATAAGGAGTAAGATAGATATGTAAGGAGTAAGATAGATATGCATGGAGTAAGATAGATATGCATGGAGTAAGATAGATATGTATGGAGTAAGATAGATATGTATGGAGTAAGATAGATATGTAAGGAGTAAGATAGATATGTAAGGAGTAAGATAGATATGTATGGAGTAAGATATATATGTAAGGAGTAAGATAGATATGCATGGAGTAAGATAGATATGTATGAAGTAAGATAGATATGTATGGAGCAAGATATATATGTATGGAGTAAGATAGATATGCATGGAGTAAGATAGATATGTATGGAGTAAGATAGATATGATGAAGTAAGATAGATATGCATGGAGTAAGATAGATATGTATGGAGTAAGATAGATATGTAGAGTAAGATAGATATGTATGGAGTAAGATAGATATGTATGGAGTAAGATATATATGTATGGAGTAAGATAGATATGTATGGAGTAAGATAGATATGCATGGAGTAAGATAGATATGTATGGAGTAAGATAGATATGTATGGAGTAAGATAGATATGTATGGAGTAAGATAGATATGTAGGAGTAAGATAGATATGTATGGAGTAAGATAGATATGTATGGAGTAAGATAGATATGTAAGGAGTAAGATATATATGTATGGAGTAAGATAGATATGTATGGAGTAAGATATATATGTATGGAGTAAGATAGATATGTATGGAGTAAGATAGATATGTATGGAGTAAGATAGATATGTAAGGAGTAAGATAGATATGTAAGGAGTAAGATAGATATGTATGGAGTAAGATAGATATGTATGGAGTAAGATATATATGTATGGAGTAAGATAGATATGTATGGAGTAAGATAGATATGCATGGAGTAAGATAGATATGTATGGAGTAAGATATATATGTAAGGAGTAAGATAGATATGTATGGAGTAAGATAGATATGTATGGAGTAAGATATATATGTAAGGAGTAAGATAGATATGCATGGAGTAAGATAGATATGTAAGGAGTAAGATAGATATGTAAGGAGTAAGATAGATATGTAAGGAGTAAGATAGATATGTATGGAGTAAGATAGATATGTAAGGAGTAAGATAGATATGTAAGGAGTAAGATAGATATGTAAGGAGTAAGATAGATATGTAAGGAGTAAGATAGATATGTAAGGAGTAAGATAGATATGTATGGAGTAAGATAGATATCTATGAAGTAAGATAGATATGTAAGGAGTAAGATAGATATGTAAGGAGTAAGATAGATATGTAAGGAGTAAGATAGATATGTAAGGAGTAAGATAGATATCAGTATCCATTATACAGAGATTTATTGTTCAGGATAGAGATACCTTGATTGCAGGACTAAGCAACATATACAATGTCACAAGCAGTCATTTTGTATTAAGTTTATGTGTAACGGTGTTACTATCTGAAGTGTATGTGTAACATTGATTATGGATTATGTGTACGTTTAACTGAGCTTCTGTATGAAATGTAGCGGATTGACTTAATAACGTTTGGAGACGTGTAAAAACTCAGAGAGTCGTAATTCTTACGAGTGAGTGCTTGGAAATTTTTAAAATGTATTTATTTGTCTTTTGGCTCTATGAAAGCTCCTACATTTTTGCCACGATCAAGTGGACACTGCACTTAGATCTTAGCAAAAAGGCCGAGAAGCGAATGTTATTAATTGTTGGTTTCCAGACGAATATGTTAAGTAATGGTAAACATTGTTTGAATATTCATTACAGATTAATATTCAGATTATCAATGATGCAATATCTCATCCATATGCTTAAATGTGCGATAATAGAAACAATATAGGAGGTAAAATGTTAAGTCTAAGTCGCAAAGGGAGGGAGTACAGTAAGAAAGATTTTGTTATATGTCCCTGGACACTGTTTTTGTAGAATAAATATGTACCACTCTATATATTGATACGCGTGGAATTTTTCCCGACCGCGACAACTCTCAGGTCGACCCAGCCTCAAATGGGTACCAGACATGCTCTGGGAAAGTAAAGGCGGCCGGCGTGATGCTGACCACATCACCCATCATTTGCCGACGGTCAATGAAAAATACAGGCCTAACACTGTATTGCCCTATATACCAGGAGGTATGAAAGGGTTCCTTTACTTACCTTTACTTTTACTATATATTGATACAGGCCAGCTTCTTTTTATGAAATTAATATAGGATGACCGGATTAACAGAATAAATACAAGAAAACCATTTTCATAGATTCATAGAATGCATTTATTACAGTATAATACATACACTATAGTAGACTTTATACATCAAATACAAGACAAAATGTCTTCATGTATGTTTAAAGCAACCTTTTTGCTAAAATAAAGTGTGGTTGTCACTTAATCGCGGCCAAAGAGTGGAAGCCTTCATAGAGTCAATAGGCAACTAAACAAAATTTTTAAATATCGAGCAGCTGTTGTTCGTAAGAACGACGACTCTCGGAGTTCATTTTACACTTTTAAGGCGGGAGACCCACCCAGAACTAGGGTTGTCTTTTTAAAAATTCACAGAAAAAATACTACCAAATATATTCTCATACAAGTTGGCCACATGTTGCAAAATACACATTGTATTTGATGATAAACAACGTTTAGTGTATGCATTATAATTATTGATTTAAAAAATAATTAATTTTCTTGAAAATATATTGTAAAAAAACTCACTTCATCGTACAGTGGATTTCAAAAACATAAGACGTGCAAAGAATGCCAAACTTGCAAACTTTTTATGATATTCCATAATGTCGGATTAAGTTCCATATATATTTCCTGTGCAGACTATCACATGTCATTTCAATATCAACGAAAAGTACATAGATGTAACTATTTCAGTCAGTGCTTATGTTCAGTTATCTGGCGTAGTATAAAATGATGATCTATACATGATTTTTCTATTCTTGAAACCTACTTGTTAATTCCTAATTTGGTTATCCAACGCTAATTCTTTGAAGGATCTCTCTACTAAATGTTTTATTTGTTAATGATAACAGTGCTATTCATCTCCAGTTGCTGCAATTAGTTAAATACTTCTTCTTTGGTAAGTAATAGAGCATAAACTTCACCATTTTGAATTTACTTTTTATCCATCCTATGTATAATTTAAAATTTGGCATAAGAATGTTGTTCTTTCTGATACTTTCGTCATTTAGAATACAATATTAGTCCCGTATAGTTCTTTGACCAACGTTATGCAATGAGTTATGTGGTTAATATCAGGCAGGTGTCCTTTTACGTTCTAATGTTTCTTCGGTACCCCAATGAGGATTGGTGGATCTATGAGCTGTGTCCCCATCACCATCATCATCATTCACCTTTCAATTCACAACGGAGCACAGTTCTTCAACAAATTTCGTCCAGCTCTTCCTCTCACCTGCCATCCCTTCCAATTCTTTCCATGTTTTACCTATCCTTTTACTATCGTCTCCGGCTCTCTTCTCCAGGTCTGTCTAGGCTTTCCCCTACTCCGCTTTCTCTTTAGGTTCGAAAACAGTGCCTACCTTGCAATGTTTCCGGTCGGTCTTCTCAATGTATGTCATATACATCGTCAGTGTCTCTTCCGTAGCTCCTTCTCCACTGATATCTGCTTATTTCATTCTCTGAGCTCCTCACTCGTAATCTTATCATACCATCTCAGTCCCTCTATTCTACGTAAACATCCATCTATGAAGGTCTGTAGTTTTCTGGTTGTTTCTTTTGTTGTCCTCCATGTTTTCGAGCCATAGAATAGCACTGACTTCACATTTAATTGAAAGATTCTCAGCTTTATGTTTGTTTTGATCTCTTTCGACTTCCTTATCTTACTCAATGCAATACATTTCCCCCTTGCTTTTGTATTCTTATCTTGACATCTTTGTTGTTCCTACTTCTGTGTCTATGTTACTACCAAGGTATGTGTATGATTCTACATCCTATAGAGCTGTTTCCTCCAGTATAATCTGGTTTACATTTACTGCATTTATTTGTATGACCCATGCGCTGTTTACTGTCTGAAAAATCTCGCAAAAATCTGGAACGAACCAAAACCACACATATATGGAACAAGGTTAATTTCAGATCACCTATCTAAAAAAACAAACACACTACCAAAAGTATGACTTCAGATCTGTATATAAAACATCAACTAAATCATAAATTTGTTATCACCATCTGCTGGTAAAATGTGAACACCTGTGGATATACATGCAGTAATATGACGTCAGTTCAGCAACCAATAACTAATAAAAACGTTAAAGTCATTATTTTTGCTGGAAAAAAAAACTATTAGCAATTCTAATTGACAGTAACAGTACATGCTGGTTATCACAATAAAATCAACATCAGTGGAAGAAACTATCAACCGTAACACATAAAAACAATTCTACTCGAATTATTAATCAATATGTCGCCCAAGTGTTACAAGGGCTATTATGGGAAGCACAAAATAGTAACACTGCGACCTACAAGGCATGCCTTAAGAAGCGACTGAGGTAGGGACCTAGGGAAGCTACCCTAGTAAATAAAGAACGTCGCAGAAATCGGATATGCCGGCCTACTTACAGGCGCATAACTGGCACAACGTGCAATTACTCTTAGACTCAGATCACATACACATCCCAAAACACAAGTGGCCGATATGGAGCGTTCGAAGAAGAAGAAGAAGAAGCAATCAATGTAAAGTTACAGTTGCATCAGATTCTGTTGAGGCCCACATTTTTATAAATCAATATTGTTCTCTTAAAACAATCACACTTCACTTTCACGTATAAGGACACACTAAGCGTATTCGTATAGTCCTTATGGTATAATCACACGATGCTATATAATGATTTATTAAGGTAATCACCCGTGTTTTACTTGGGCCCACTGGGGAAGCAAAGAATAGTAACACTACAACCCACAAGGCATGTCGTAAGAGGCGACCGAGGTAGTGATCTAGGGAAGCTAACCTAGTAAATAAAAAGCATCGCAGAAATCGGATGTGTTGGTCTACTTATAGGCGCATAACCGGCACAACGTAGAATCTTTCTTCGGCTCCGATCACATACACATCACAAAGAGTGGTTAACAAGTGATGGATATGGAGTGTTTGATGAAGAAGAGAATAAAATTCGCATACATATAACTTGTTATTTCACTGTAACAATTTCAAAGAAAGTATGAGTATTCACTCTAAATGTTCCTCTCTCTTTTATGATTAGTGTACACCATATCTTTATTTCAAATCTAAAACTCTAAGATAAATACGAAGACATACAACAAAATCTTCATGTCAGAAAACTAGTTATAACAATGATACATTCTGCTAGTCATTACAGGGGATTTGTTTGAAGTAACTATTACGAGAAAATTGAGGTATTTTGGACATATAAAAAGACTCGAAGGGCTGGAGAAGACCATCATGGAAGGAGGCATACTGGCAAAGAGAAGAAGAGGAAGACCACGGAGAAGATGGAGTCGTAGTACAGTAAAGTTATGTAGTAAGTTATAAAATGTAGTAACACGGGAAGGTCGTCTACAGTTAAAATACAATAGCGCTGTTAAGTGTACAACTTGTTCTGTTGTTAAAATAAAATAGTTGTTATGTGTACAACTTATTCTACAGTTAATACGCAACAGTTGTTATGTGTACAATTTGTTCTACAGTTAATATGCAATAGTTGTTATGTGTACAATTTGTTCTACAGTTAATATGCAATAGTTGTTATGTGTACAACTTGTTCTACAGTTAATACGCAACAGTTGTTATGTGTACAATTTGTTCTACAGTTAATATGCAATAGTTGTTATGTGAACAAAATATAAGAACTATGGAAAATCGTTGTGAGGACAGGTTTATAATATGAGAAAATCGTCATGTTATTCAATATGCAGGAAAAAAATGCATTCCGATAACAAAACAAGTTAATACAGGAAGGAAGAAAGCCAAGCAAGGATTTGTCATTGTAGGAGCTCAGTGCATGTACAACAAGATCGGCTTTAAAAAATAGATTACAAATTTGTATTTGTCGATAAATGTAGAAAAAAGCGTTGATAAAATCGACAGCTGGAATAATGAAAATATGTGAGAAAAATAATAATTAACATGCCTACTATCTCCCATTGTGTCTTCAATTACCATTGTACATTATGTAACCATTATATGAGTCAATTTGTGATAAACAGATTGTGTGTTCTCTAACCAATATGGGAGTCAATATATGACAAACAGATTGTGTGTTCTGTAACCAGTATGGGAGTCAATATATGACAAACAGATTGTGTGTTCTCTAACTAATATGAAAGTCAATATATGACAAACAGATTGTGTATTCTGTAACTAATATGAAAGTCAATATATGACAAACAGATTGTGTATTCTTTAACTAATATGGGAGTCAATATATGACAAACAGATTGTGTATTCTGTTAATAATATGGTAGTCAATATATGACAAACAGATTGTGTGTTTTTTGTAACCAATATGGTAGTCAATATATGACAAACAGATTGTGTATTCTTAACTAATATGGAGTCAATATATGACAAACAGATTGGGTGTTCTGTAACTAATATGAAAGTCAATATATGACAAACATATTGTGTGTTCTGTAACTAATATGAAAGTCAATATATGACAAACAGATTGTGTGTTCTGTAACTAATATGAGAGTCAATGTATGACAAACAGATTGTGTGTTCTGTAAAAAGACAATTCTGCAATTTTTATGACGTTCTAAAAGTCTTGCATTGAAATAAGTCATACAAGTCTTCAGTTTTATGAGATCTCACACGATTTACATACGTTTGAAATCATAGAAGTCTTACAGCTTTCTGTAATTATGCAGTTATATCAGTTTTCTGTAGTTGTATAAATATGACAGTTTTCTCCAATTGTATAAATATGACAGTTTACTGTAATTGTATAAATATGACAGTTTTACTGTAATTGTATAAATATGACAGTTTTCTGTAATTGTATAAATATGACAGTTTTCTCCAATTGTATAAATATGATAGTTTTCTGTAATTGTATAAATATGACAGTTTTCTGTAATTGTATAAATATGATAGTTTTCTGTAATTGTATAAATATGATAGTTTTCTGTAATTGTATAAATATGATAGTTTTCTGTAATTGTATAAATATGATAGTTTACTGTAATTGTATAAATATGATAGTTTTCTGTAATTGTATAAATATGATAGTTTTCTGTAATTGTATAAATATGTTAGTTTTCTGTAATTGTATAAATATTACAGTTTACTGTAATTGTATAATTATGACAGTTTTCTGTAATTGTATAATTATGGTAATTTTCTGTAATTGTATAAATATGTTAGTTTTCTGTAATTGTATAAATATGACAGTTTACTGTAATTGTATAATTATGACAGTTTTCTGTAATTGTATAAATATGACAGTTTTCTGTAATTGTATAAATATGGTAATTTTCTGTAATTGAATAAATATGACAGTTTTCTGTAATTGTATAAATATAAGTATTCTGTAAGTATGTACGTTTGATAGTTTTCTGTAAATAAACACAACACATGTTGATTTGTGTGCGTGTTGTTGACATATTCTGTGACCCAAATTAGATCACTACTGGCAACCTGACAAACAAGGGAGATAACAAATAAAAATATGAGACGAGATGAGATAGCAGGTAAGAAAATCAGCTAATTATGAAACACGAAACGAAAATAAATATATTAGCAAGTTAGATATTTCGTTAATTAATGAAAGAGATTAATGAGAATGTAACATCACAATTTCTAGCACATAGTCAAAAGTTATATTTGGAAGATATCAATGAACTTTGCCCGAGTGTTTACCGGGGCCCAAATTTGGGGTGAAAAGAATAGAACCGCTGTTACCTGCCACGTATGTCGTAAGAGGCGACCAAGGAAGTTTGGCTGAAATCGGATGCATGTGTCCTAAGCGTCTAGAAGTCTATGCGTTTAAGCGCCTACCAAACCAATGTGCAAGGTATACACGTTCTTGGCAAAGATCAAACATATGACAAAGAGTGATTAAAATTGGTCGTAAAGAACGAACGCAAAGAAGAAGAAGATCAATGAACTTTATTTAGAAGTTGTGTTCTGTGTGTAACATTGAGTGATTGATTGATTGATTGGACAATCTTCATCGCACTTGTGTGAGTAACCATGTCTGCTCTGATCCTTTTCTTTAATCTCAGATGCAGTGCATGAACTCCATAGCACCGGCGAGGGTACCCGATGTAATTTTTAGATAGTGAAGATATTTATGTAGGAATTTTATTTTTTTATCTTTTCTAATAAATTTTTCTCGGGCAGCGATTTCCCAGCCTGCTCTTCTCGATTTTGAACTGCCAAGGGTTCTGTTACATTCTCAAATTGAACTCGCGAACAGGAGTCTCTGTGGGTAGAGGTTAGGTGCTGGGGTCTCGTGCCAAAGGTACCAGGTTTGCTCCCTCGTGGAGTCATCTGGATTTTTTTCAGAGATACCTGATCTTAATGTAGGTGAGATTGAGTTCATAGTCCTATCGGAGAAGGACGATAAAACGTATAAACTGATGTAACATTGAGTGAGTTGTTACAAATCATAATATATTGTTCATGTCATTAAAATAAAATGCAATCATAATTCACGCTATATGTTTGCTTGTTGTCTTTTGTGATGTATATCGTCCGCATTTGAAATTTATCAATATGAGGAAGACGCCAAATAGTATTTCTACCTTCACATTTAATGTTGTTTTTAAAATTATAATACGATTTACTGTAGTAGATTGTATTCATGCTGGTCTTGGTATATTCCGTGCTATATATCAATTTAGTGTTGAAACAGTTTCTGTTTGCAATACATTGCCCTCCAGAGAGCTGCCCGAAGAGTATTTATTGTGTATAAGAGTGTAACAATTGCCTATTTGAAAGCTCTAACCATCTGGTCGAGATCAAGTAGTTGGCGCCTCACTTTGATCTTAGCCAAATGTCTCAATAGTTAATCTCTATAAAAGTGAGCTATTGTCCCACATATTGTCCCACATATTGTCCCACATAATGTCCCACACGTTAACACAGTTGGCATGTTTTCTATTTTATTATATTCCTCTTTATTTTTACCTATCGGGTTTTTCGCTAAGATCAAAGTGATCAAAATCCACTTGAATACGAGGAAATCGTGGAAGCCTTCATAGAGCAAATAGAAAACACCCTAATACATTTAAACAAACTCCAAGCAGTTCTTGTTTGAAAGAATTTGGATGCACAGGGGTTTAACGTTAAACCCACTGGGCCCACTTGTTGTGGCACTTCCGGGTAGGGAAAAATAAAGTTATTATATTCCACGAAGGGGAGATAATGTCACCCAGATTTGCTTAACTCCCACATATTCTATATTATTATATTCCATGCAAGGGAGCTAATGTCACGAATATTTACTTAACTCCCATGTACTCTATATTATTATATTCCATGCAAGGGAGCTAATGTAGCTCAGGTTTGCATAACTCTCATATATTCTATATTCTGTATTCCATTATATTTAATACAGAACATAAAGGAACTTTATAGCGATCAAATGGCGGCTGTATGAACATGTGATGATACATCATATTGGTTTGACATAAGCAGGGTTGCCAAATGTAAATCGGCTTTTAGTGCTAGATTTTAGTTTAAAAGTGCTAGAAAGTGCTAGAAATATTTTTTAATGCTAGAAAAAGTGCCAAAAATATTTTAAGTACCAATTGTGCTGTATTAATTACAGATCAATAGTATATCGTTGTAATTTGAAAAAGTCAGACTGAACCTCTTCTGGCGCAGTTTGAGCAATCGGAATGCACATCATCTGAAGTTTTTTGGGGTCATATGACTCGCAGGGTTGCCAAATGTAAATCGGTTTTTAATGCTAGATTTTAGGTGGGGGGGGGTGGAAGTGCTAGAAATATTTTTGAATGCTAGAAAAATGTCAAAAACAGTTTACTTACCAATTGTGTTGTATTAATTACAGCTCGAATAGTATTTCATCGTAATTTGAGAAGTCAGACTGCACATCTTCTGAAGTTTTTGTTGGGTCATATGAGTCCATTGTTCCAATTTTGGCGGTGACATCTTTAGGTAATTTAAAGTTTTTGCAGCATTTGTTATGCCTCTTTAATCCATATTTTACTGCAAGAATTGCTGAAAGCATGGGCAGCTGCATTTTGTTTTACATTTTATTTTTCACGACATTCATGCTGCTGAATAACTGTTCCACTTCAGCATTAGAATTTGGTAAAATTAATAAATTTAGGGCAAAAGTTGCAATGTCTTTGAAAGGGTTAACTCCGGAAGAATCTGTATAATTGAAAACTTAAGACCAAAATGTCTCAGTGGTTGCAATATCAGTCCATGTAACTAAATGTACGATGTTGTACTGAATCTCAATTGATGATTTCATTTCTTCATTTAAGTGAAATAATTCCAGAAGGGAAATAATATTTTTCTTAAAATGTGTCAATGTATTTTGCACTGAGAATAAGCTTATATTCTTCAAAATATCAATGTTTTCTGGCAGACGATTATGCAGCTCTTTGTACAGGCTAATCAAAAGATTTTGTGCCCTTTTGCGGATGTGAGTTACTTGAGAAGATTGAATTTGTTGGCTAATTATCAATTCCCAAGTCTTTTCTCAAATCTAGAACCCAGCTGTGGATTTGGATCCAGAAATTCTTCAATGTTAGTGTTAGGATCAAGAGGATCAATGTTGCTTGTTGGCAGTACTAACATGTTAGCAATAGATGTAATAAGAAGAGATAGATCAGAAAACAATTTTGTTTTATCAGCAGTATTTGATTCAAAAGTTTGTTCACTTCTTGAACACGTTTTAGAATTGGATGCAAAAATAATATAAATAACTCATTCTGAGGGTCACAATACATTTCATACAGTAAAGTGGCGATGTAACATTTTCATTAGAACTTGCTAGAGTCTGCAATTCATTCCATTGGCTTAAAATTCTGCTGATTGCTGGTTCAATTGCTAACCACCTGGTTGCACAAGAATTTAAGATCTTCAGTGGTTCCTTATCATTAATGCTCTGGTAAAGTTGACTGTAAGAAATTTGTCTCAGTGAACTCTTAGAAAACCATTTATAAGTCTCACTTACTTAAAACTCTAAGTTTATTGGCAATGATGCAGCACAAGCATGGGACACTGATAATTGTATGGAGTGGCATACACATTTAAATAAGATTAATCCAGGAATTCCTTCCTTCAACTTCTTGAAAACACCGTTATTTGTCCCTACCATGACACTGGCGTTGTCAGTGCCAATAGCCAGAAGATTTTCATGTTTAATTTCTTTTCATCTAATTCATTCTTGACTGCATTTACAATGGCATCTGCATTACATTTGTCTAGTAACACCATATTAAGATATGTATGATTTACTTTCTTGTGAGTTTCACTGTAATAAATTACAACAATACCCAATAACTTGTTTACAGTGATGTCAGTTGATTCATCCAGTAATAAACAGATTTTCCTTGCCCAAGATTAGTAGTCAAATCTTTCTTGAGGTAAGGAGCAATGATATTCTTTACAATATTTGCACACTTTGTACGATGCATCCTAACTTTATTTACCATTTCACTGTCCGATATGGTATTTTTGCACAAGTCTACCAAGTGATCACAAAGAATTGAATGATGAATGACAGCAAATAAACATTGCTAAATTGGCCTCAAGTGTAGATATCTTATCATCTTTCTTCGCAACGAAACTTGTAAGAGAAGCACTTTGACATGGACTAGCAAGTTTATGTTTCTTTGTTTCACAATGTCTTGCTAAAAGAAAATACTTAGCTAAAATGTCATGTCTACAATACTTGCAATGAGCTTTAGATGAATCAGTTGGTACTTCAAGTAGCCACTTTGCAAAAGCAGGATCTTTTAACCATTCCTTTCAAAATTTTTGCGAATACGTTGGTCTTGCTTTACTCATTGCTGAATGAGGAATTCTCTTTATGATTTGAACAGTCCTCCGTTGGTTTGGAAATGATTATAGCACTTAAGAACAGTCACTGATGAACTGAGAGCAAATACAGAAGCTGGTGGCAAGTCAACAAGATTGAACAAGGTACACCTTTGGTAGGCTACAGCTATACTCTAAGTCAAACGCGCACGGACCTCTCAGAGAGTTGTTCTCACACTGAGAAATTCATTACCCGGATCTCGTTGTAATAAATTTTCTGTGCTTGATCCTCTTTTTTTGGTCGAGATTTTCTGATTCATATACCAAACTAAAAGAAGTGCTAAAAGTGCTAACTAATTTTTTTTTTCAGTGCTAGATTTGGTGCTAGGTGCTAGATCTAAATTTGTAGTGCTAGATCACAAAAATAGTGCTAGATCTAGCACTAAAAGTGCTAAATTGGCAACACTGGACATAAGGCAGGAAGTTAGACAAGGCTGCATTTTGTCGCCTTGTCTGTTAAACATATATGCAGAAAACATCATTGGTAATGTTACAGAAGATAGCGGAAAAGAGCAATACGATCCTTTTATAATAGGAGGAAGAGAAATACCTGACTAAGATACGCTGACGATACAGTGTTACTGTCAACATCACAACATGGATTGAGAAATTATTAGGAGAAGTGAAAGATAAAAACGAAAAACAAAATCTATATCTCAATGTGGCAAAAACAAAAATAATGACAACAGATAAAACGAACATTACAAAAGATTTTTTTTAATCAACATAGAGAAAGTAGAAAATGTGAACAGTTTTGAATATCTTGGTTCACTACTAACAACAGATAGAAATGGGATGAAGGAAATTAAAAGAAGAGCAAACATGGCGTTACAAAAAAATTAAACAGCTAAAAACAGTATGGAACGGAACTGATAAGAAAACAAAGATCAGAATACTAAGAGCATCCATATTCCCAGTGGCAACGTATGGATGTGAAGCATGGACATTCATAAAGCAGGGAAAAACATGTATGTGCTTTCGAATATAAGTGTTATAGAAGAGTCCTCCGTTTATCTTGAACAGAGAAGAGACCAAATAGATCTATCCAGAAAGAACTCAAAATCAAAGAAGAATGGCTGATGCTAATCCGGCAAAGAGAAGAAGAGGAAGACCACGAAGAAGATGGATTCAGGGTGTCTCTGATGGTTTGAACATGACAGCTGCAGAGGCAGGACATCTGGCGTATGAGAGAGAGAAATTCCGGAGAACTGTTAGGGTGGCAAAGTTCTGATCAGGACAAGCTATTTGATGATGATTTTATATTATCATATTCCACGAAAGGGAGCTAGTGTTACGAAAAAAAAAAAGACTTTGAAAATATTTATAAATCTGCATCCATACCCAGAGTGAAGGAGGTAGAGCTGGGAACTGTCAGACATGAACATTTTGTTTGTGGTGCCAGACAAAATGCGTACTTCCCTTCAAATTCCCCATGAATCTATTTTAATGCACGTAATTACTGCTGAAAATCATTATTTTCACAAAACAAAGAAGAAAGTAAGAACAGAAAAATAACACCCTGCTGTTAACATTTATGATTATTAACTGTAGCTATGCACCTCATGCACACAATAAAAAAACATCACATTTTTATATAGTGCTATATATAAACATCGATAATATGAAGGAATGCAGTAAAACTATACACATAGAAGCTCTTAGTTTTTACTTTCATTGCGTTTTCAGTCATTATAATTTAGCAGACATTCTTATTGCTCGTTTTATTTGTGTTGTTTTTCACGCAGTGTCATCATTTGGGAGTTAAATACAGCGTGTATTCTTTACGTAATAGACTTTTTGATCAATGTTTTTTGTCTAATTATTATACTTTATTAAATTATCTCACGTATAACTGATTAGCAACTTTCATGACAACACTACTTACTGCATCGTTACAATAATGGGGTTAGGTACGTGCAAAAAAATTGATTGCTCCACCATTAACTTACCTTGCCTAGTGGAGTGATTGATCGTTCAGTGGAGGGATTGATTGGCCATCATCGTTGTACTTCAGAGAGCAATCATGTGTGCTCTGATATCTTTCTTACAAGACAGATCTCAGCTGCTGGGCACGAACTTCGTAGCATCGGCAGGGTTCATGGTGTAATTTAGAAGATGGAGAAAATATTTTGTTGGAATGTTTACTTTTTAAATCTTTCTAATGAATTTCTTTCTGTGCAGCGTTTTATCAGCTTGATCTTCTTAATTTTTGAACTGTCACGGGTTCTTTTACGTACTCAATATGGGACCTACGTTTTATCGCCCGTCTCAGATAGGACTAGGAACTCGATCACACCTACATTGAAATCAGTAATCTTTTGGAAAATATCGCGATGGTTCCACGAGGGAACGTACCAAGTACAGTCGGAACGAGAGACGGTCACCTAACCTCAACTCCCCAGAGATACCCACACAGAGAAAGCATATTGGATACTCTACTTTAGTGGATGGTATATAACAAGAAAAAAGGACATATTTCCTTTCTTTATAGGAGCATGATATGTGAGCATTCTCTATGACAAAGATTGGGAGAGAAATTGTTAAATATATCACTGATATAGAAGCGTTGAGCGAAACCCCAATTGCGGACGTGGTCAGCTCTGCGAAAAAAGTATTCAGTTTTAATGTCCTCATCCAACAGTAAGAGTTGGTAGCTAAGAGACCGAAAACCCCCTTTCTTATCAAGTGAAGGGTCTGCCATAGTGAATCAGGGATCGCAGCAGCGTGTAAGAGGCAAAAACCGTTCAGAAAGCAATGGTAAACTACTAAACGAACATTGCCAAAATACCAAGACAGCCAAATATATATATATATATATAAGGGCGGCTAGTCATTAAGGGCCAGTGGGGCCCGCCCACAAAACCGAAAGGGAATAACTTCCCGGAATAGACAAATAATAGTAAATACTCAAAAAAACCATAATTTTTCAGAAAATTTGTGTCTGGCACCACCAAGAAAAAAGACCACGAGCCGCTACTGTATATATATATATATATATATATATATATATATTTGTTTACAATATATCTATTTCAATCGTTTCTGCACACCACTAGATATACTTATTTTCATGATCTGTGCAGGAAGATTTGACACCAAGAATACAAACATACAACTAGGAGACTACGTAAAACATCCTAGTCGCAATACTTCATTTTTCCAGGTATTTCGTGAACATGTACAGAGATACTAGATATCTAATCAGAGATCTCAGCTGTGGGACCTCCAACTCACCGTGTGGTCTGACGCGCGAGCATGTTATGGATACAGTATTCATTTTGTGTAAGGTATATGTTGGAATTTCTGAATCTTTTTATTTATTTTCTTCTATCACATGTACCACAAAACTCATAGAATTGAATATAAGCAAACTGCCATATTTCTTCTTCTTCTCTTCCTCCATTGTAAGTGGGTTTTTTTTTATTGGGAGGATGGGAAGGGGAGGACGTAAGGGAAGATGGAAGGATCTTCTTTGTGTCTTGTCTGATGCACTTTGTAAGTAGGTATTCATTTCTCTAAAGTTCCTCTTGATGCTGTCACTACACTTTTTGCGTGGTTATCCTGTTGATATGTAATCATTGTATTTTTTCAATGTGGCTTTCAATGTGGTAGACAATACCACAAGCAAATTAATATTGTCTTCTTTTTCTGATCCAGAAGCATTTGAGCTTTCAGCTCTTCGGCTCGGTGTCATGGACATCGTAACCCTTCGATCGGTGCCACGAACACCGTAAATCTGGGAACCTGTAGCTTTTCTGCCAGTCCGCGGAGTTGAACCCGCACTTACAGAGGACTAGTCAGCCGTAGTGCAACGCGCTACGAACACGCTGGGCACGCGGGCATTGATATTGTCTAAGAACGGGTCTAAAGGCGAAGGATGGTTTCATTGTACCGGGTAACTCCATATGACTCAGCATCTCTTGATAGAAGTATGAAGCACAAAGTATGTGAAATCTGTAACTCTACTAACAATGCTAGGGATCTCCGGAGAAAATGTACACGAATTGAACGACATGGTCCGGGATTTAATATCATAACCTTAATCATCATCATTGGCCTCTTTGTCTCAGGAGACAATAGGTCTTGCGTCACGTAGTATGTTCTGCGCTGTCTCAGGAGACAATAGGTCTTGCGTCACGTAGTATGTTCTGCGCTGTCTCAGGAGACAATAGGTCTTGCGTCACGTAGTATGTTCTACGCTGTCTCAGGAGACAATAGGTCTTGCGTCACGTAGTATGTTCTACGCTGTCTCAAGGGCTGAATGGTCTTTCTGTCACGTAGTATGTTCTGCGCTGTCTCAGGAGACTAGGTCTTGCGTCACGTAGTATGTTCTCCTGTCTCCGGCCCCAATGGTCTTGTTTACGTAGTATTTCTGAGCTGTCTCAGGAGACAATAGGTCTTGCGTCACGTAGTATGTTCTGCGCTGTCTCAGGAGACAATAGGTCTTGCGTCACGTAGTATATTCTGCGCTGTCTCAGGAGACAATAGGTCTTGCGTCACGTAGTATGTTCTGCGCTGTCTCAGGAGACAATAGGTCTTGCGTCACGTAGTATATTCTGCGCTGTCTCAGGAGACAATAGGTCTTGCGTCACGTAGTATGTTCTGCGCTGTCTCAGGAGACAATAGGTCTTGCGTCACGTAGTATGTTCTGCGCTGTCTCAGGAGACAATAGGTCTTGCGTCACGTAGTATATTCTGCGCTGTCTCAGGAGACAATAGGTCTTGCGTCACGTAGTATGTTCTGCGCTGTCTCAGGAGACAATAGGTCTTGCGTCACGTAGTATGTTCTGCGCTGAATCACAACGTATCTTGTGGCTGTAATGGCCTATTCTGGAGTGGCAATCCTTACCGCAGTTGCTGCAGGTAAAACTGGAGACTGGAGCTGATACATAGGATGTTCTCTCTGCACTCTGCGCTCTTTTTTGCCTCCACATGTGATGATGTTTTTCTTCTTTTCTTTTTGAGCTGCCTCTCACTGCCGCTCGCCATGCTTGCCTGTCTTTGGCCAGTCGCTCCCAGTGTTCTTTGTCTATGCCACATGAAGTTAGATCACTCTTGCAGGTGTCGATGAAGCGTAATAATGGGCGCCCATGCTGTCTAGCACCAGATGCGAGTTGACCATATAGAATGTTCTTTGGGATTCTATCTTCGCTCATACGGCACACGTGTCCCAGCCACCTCAGACGTCGCTGACTCAGCAAGGTGTACATGCTTGGAATGCTAGCACTGTCCAGGACTTCTATATTGGAGATGTGGTCTTGCCATCGGATGTTGTATATTCACCTGGACAGCTGCATGAGGAAGGTGTTGAGGCATGTTCTTAATGGTCCATGCCTCACTGCCTACCGTAGAGTGCTGAACACAGCCTTGATTTACTTGTGTCTTGGTGTCAACAAAGTCGACCACAAAGTGACCTCTCCGTGACGCATGCTGGGCGATTTTATGGAATACCAGGAGTGCAAGCACGACATCTGGTATCAGTTTATGCAGGAGCTACGGGAGGACATCACTAGATGCCTGTCCCCTTAGAGGCTCCGCTCTGGATTTCTATGGGTTTACTCCATAGCCTTTGCCTCTCACGAGGCTCCCAAGGCAGTGAGGCTATTGCCTATAGCTGGGGTCTGAATTTGGATCAGGTACATTCACTGATATCACAAGTCTGAGCCAGACCTCCACCAGTTAACTCCCAAGGGCATTACAAAAATATTTGACTAGGGCAGTCCTTCTCCTAGCGAGCCATTGCCGTTAGCCTTTGACCTCACGTAAAGTTTCCAGTCTACACGCTGAGAGTGGGCATAACTTAAGAATGCAGATAAACGTCTTCTCACTTCGCCAAAGCGACATAAACTATTGTCTACTATTATAAAATGGTATAATGGTATACACAATGCTAAATGACAAAAGGTATAATAGTATACACAATGCTAAATGACAAAAGGTATAATAGTATACACAATGCTAAATACAAAGGTATAATAGTATACACAATGCTAAATGACAAATGGTATTAAAAAAACCCTGAAAAATACTAGTAGTACTAAGTAAAATACAAGATAAACAATGAATATTGCCATTATTACTAAGTAACAGACATCAGAACAGATACGCTGTTTACTAAGTACAATGTGTTGTGGTGTGTGCGTGTGTTGTGCTGGGTGTGGCGTGTGTTGTGTGGCGTGTGTTTGTGCTGTTGTGGCGGGGTTGTGGCGTGTGTTGGCGTGTGTTGTGGGCGGTGTTGTGGCGTCTCTGTGGTGATTCTTATTCAACTATCTTGCATTCCTAATGTCGCTAGTTCGATTCGGACCATGTCGTTTGGTTCATGATTGCATTTTTCCCTGGGGATCTCTTATGCATGTTGTTGGAGATATAACGTTCGTGCTTTTGTGCACTAATCTCGGCAGAAGGCTTGCCATTTCTGCTTAGAATGAGCAAGACATATTGGAAAACCCAACACAATAAACAATGAAGTCAATTATTCTCCTTTAGAAGAACCACTTTAGAGATAAACCAGATTTATACTAGTATTACCAGGTGCAACAAGGAATAAATACAAGTTATGTTAGCATCACCAGGTGCAACAAGGAATAAATACAAGTTATGTTAGCATCACCAGGTGCAACAAGATATAAATACGAATTTTGGAACAAAAATCATTTATCAAACACGAAACACACGGAAATGTACAGATCAAATGAGCGCATTAAGCAACTCGATGTCACCAGAACATTTCTATATATTAGCCAAGCAAATGTTATACTGATATAGTTAACTTGCTTGTATTTTTCTATTAACATGACACTACAGCCATTCAGACAGGCAATTGGTTCGATTTTGGGTTGCCTGTTTCTGATATTTCGTCTGTGTTGTGTGGTGCATGTTCGTCCCTAGAGCTTCCCATTCATGTTTAATGCATCGTTTTCTTTGTTATATAATTATTTTCACCAGCGTCTACGTCTTTCAGAATATTAGCATTCTCATATTCTATGACATTTTAAATAGAAATAGCAGAGTCAGGTATAAGTATGTTCTGTAACCAAAATCATGCACAATATTGCTAAAACACGATGAGATTCTTACAAGATATGCCACCAATATCAAACAGCACAATACAACTTTTATATATTTATCGATAACAGACATAACAGTGGAGCATCTGTCTACATGTATTATAGTGCGGGCTCCCATTCTGGAGACTAGGGTTCAATCCTCGGTAATGTCATTGAGTTTTTTTCTGTTAGGGGCATACAGAAAAAATCATAACCTGAACAGTTCATCGGGGACTGCACTAATCATGTGACTATTAAATTCCACAGGCTTATGTCCTCCTCCCCTGTACTGCCTTAAAAAGTGATATTACAGACAGTAACGACGACAGTTGGATAACAGTCCAATAACTAAGGAAAGATATAGAGTTACAGGAAATAATTGAATATTATTGGTAGAAATGGTACTATGAAGAGTTTTATATGACGCAAGATAGACGTTGTTTAGAAAAGTTTCGAATAAAAAAAAATATATTATACCTACTAGTGTACATGACTGTTAAGATGTATATTCATATAACATCATACCAAGTAACATTGAGAATAAGTAACATTGAGAATAAATAGCATTGAGATAAAGTAACATTGAGATAAATAGCATGAGATAAAGTAACATTGAGATAAAGTAGCATTGAGATAAAGTAACATTGAGATAAAGTAACATTGAGATAAAGTAACATTGAGAATAAATAACATTGAGAAAAAGTAACACTGAGATAAATAAAATGAGATAAATTAACATTGAGATAAAGTAACATTGAGATAAAGTAACATTGAGATAAAGTAACATTGAGATAAAATAACATTGAGAATAAATAGCATTGAGATAAAGTAACATTGAGAATAAATAACATTGAGATAAAGTAACATTGAGATAAAGTAACATTGAGATAAAGTAACATTGAGATAAAGTAACATTGAGATAAAGTAACATTGAGATAAAGTAACATTGAGATAAAGTAACATTGAGATAAAGTAACATTGAGATAAAGTAACATTGAGATAAAGTAACACTGAGATAAAGTAACATTGAGATAAAATAACATTGAGATAAAATAACATTGAGATAAAGTAACATTGAGATAAAATAACATTGAGAATAAATAACATTGAGATAAAGTAACATTGAGATAAAGTAACATTGAGATAAAGTAACATTGAGATAAAGTAACACTGAGATAAAGTAACATTGAGATAAAATAACATTGAGATAAAATAACATTGAGATAAAGTAACATTGCGATAAAGTAACATTGAGATAAAGTAACATTGAGATAAAGTAACATTGAGATAAAGTAACATTGAGATAAAGTAACATTGAGATAAAGTAACATTGAGATAAAATAACATTGAGAATAAATAATATTATGGAGAAGTAGTATTATGAATAAATAACATTGAGAATAAGTAACAGTCACTACAAGAAAGCAAGCTAATGTCTGACCTGGTCAGGAAGAAGTTCGAGGGTCCAAATGAGGAGAATATTGAAGTCAAAATGGGAGATATATATATACTGAGGTCAAGGAAGACACAGATATAGATATAGATGAATCAGCGAGTTTGGAATCAGGTGTGGGATGAGAAGTGAGGGATGCGAAAGAGGACGATTTAGACGCAAGTGCAACAAACGACCTTCGGTAAATACAAAACATGGCATATGGATGTACGGTAACATGAAACGGACAAATACAAATATAACCAAGAGATATTCTTGCATAAACACTGCACCAGATGATGATTAATTTATTCTCATCATGTTGTTTTTGTAAAATACGAATAAAACCGACCAGACTGCAAACAGTTCAGTCTTGACGTAAGCTTTGTGTCTGAACTGTTGACCCTTCTTACAGCACTTAGACTCGTACGTAAGATACTTTAGTATTGGCCCAACATTGTTCCTTTCTACAATAATCTTATAAGACTTGTCAACGTTTATATTCGTCTAGCCAGTCAAAAGCTTTCTCTTACTCTACATAGAGTTAAAAACTATCAAGTACATTATTGCATTCAGTGGATATTTTCCATGATAAGTAGGGGGCTGGTTGGTGCTATCGTTGAATCTGGTCTCTCTTCATACAGAGATGAATTCGTTGAGACATAGGATAGAAGACTATTGTTGGTTCTAGTATACAATACATGGAGAATAGATTTTGGAAGCATATATTACAGTTATACTGAAGTGCTTGCAAGAGATTGCTAAAGATAAGAAGACTTGGTATACTTTTATTGAGGTCTTAAAAAGGACTTAGCAGCCGGAGTTTAAAAACAAGAGAGGAGAGAGAATAAGTACAATAAATAATGCGGGCTTTAAAAGGACATAATAACAGTGGTTAAAATGCTTAAGAGAGAGAGAGAGACAGATACATAAATAGCTAGAGAGAATATAAAAATGCTTAAGAGAGAGAGAGATAAATAGATAGCTAGAGAGAATATATATATATATAATAAACAATATGCACTTGAAAGAGCTTAATAACTAGGATTCAAAAGGCACACGAGCGAGAGAGAGAGAGAGAGAGAGAGAAAGAGAGAATATACAGTAAACAATCTGCTCTTAACAATGTCTTTAAACCGGGGTTTAAATGTCACGAGAGAGAGAGAGAGAGAAAGAGATAGAGAGAATATATAAAGAAAACAATCGGCTCTTTAAAAAGGCTTAAACCGGGTAAAAAAGCACACAAGAGAGAGAGAGAGAGAGAGAGAAGAGAGAATGTACATTAAACAATCTGCTCTGAAAAGAACTTAACAACTGGGGTTAAAAAGGCACACGAGAGAGAGAGAGAGAGAGAGAACATATACACAATAAACAATGAACGACATGATATCTCCATTAAGTAAAGTTAAAAAATAAATCACCGGAAATGACTGATTATTCTAAGTATCAGCATGCTATTTAATGGAACATCAAAGTAAATTGGACACTATTAAAACAAGTCAATCGATTTATGCATATATATGGGCACTCTAATAATTAATATCAAATACCAGATATTGCGCACCAGAAAGACATATTTCAATTTACGCTTGTTCGATTTACGCATTATTTTGCAAAATGGGTGTCTGTCTAGTTGGTTTTTCTTTCTCAATATTTTATCTTCAATCTTCAGCTGTATTAATTGTTATTTTTTCTGGTATTAAATTTGTGCTGATTTTATCTGACCATAATGTATATAAACATCTAATATCGTAACTGTTTCTGAAAGTCTGTAGTTATATTTTTTCCAGTCACAAAAAATGATATATTGTATACTTTGTTGAACCATATTTTTATTTGAAAAATGTACTATTTGAAATTTTAGATTGAAAGAGACGGTAAGAATATTTGTCTTTGTCAATTTCAGATTTCCTATCTTTTTTTCTTTTTTTTTCTAGTTTTCAGTATAAATTTCCAAACTGTATTTTTAATTATCTGACTATTAACCTGAAATGTTTTCCTTTATTTTTGTAAAAATTTTTCTGTTTAGTAACTAGTTTGCTTGCTTTAAAAAAAAAAATTCGCATTTTTAGTTATTCTTTACTGTATATTTTCTTGTTTAGACAGCGAAAATCAGGGAACATTATCATCAGGTATCGCATCCGCATCGAAGGTTGGCTGCAGTTGATCTTCAACACCTCTCTAGCCTCTTGCATTTATGTTGCACTCTGACAGGCTGAAATATGTTCATCTATTGATGTCTCCCTTCCACTTGTGTCTCGGTCTATCTCTTGCTCGTTGAATGTCATTTCAGTCAAATGAAATATCCCATCTTTCTATGACATTTCTGCGCATTACTATCTTCTAATGCCTAGCTATTTTATTACTACAAGGAATATATTCGGTAGAATAGATATTCATAACTATCCACGTGTCTACACAGAATGCTGAAAGCATCAAGAAGAGACTGGTTTAGAAAGTAAGACATCACGAAACAGCAAATTAAATGGTGTGATGTATATTACCAACAGAAAGTGCGCATCAAATAGAAATGTTACTCCAATACAGTAGATTAAAAAAAAAAAGTTTCGTTCAAGCAAAAAGTGGACCATAGAAATAACAGAGGCAGTGAAAAACATTATTTCTAAAGCGGACAGAAAAACCCGTTCTAGAAATATCATCTTATCCTGACGCTGTGGTGCCGGTGGAAACAGGATTTTAGAAAAGAAAAAATAATAGTTATCCACATATTAAACTCTTTCATTCTTTTAGTTGCATGTCCCTGTCACAACTTCGCTTATATTTAGTTGCATGTCCCTGCCACAACTTAGCTTCTATATAGTTGCATGTCCCTGTCACAACTTAGCTTATATTTAGTTGCATGTCCCTGTCACAACTTAGCTTATATTTAGTTGCATGTCCCTGTCACAACTTAGCTTATATTTAGTTGCATGTCCCTGTCACAACTTAGCTTATATTTAGTTGCATGTCCCTGTCACAACTTAGCTTATATTTAGTTGCATGTCCCTGTCACAACTTAGCTTATATTTAGTTGCATGTCCCTGTCACAACTTCGCTTCCATATAGTTGCATGTCCCTGTCACAACTTCGCTTCTATTTTGTTGCATGTCCCTGTCACAACTTCGCTTCTATATAGTTGCATGTCCCTGTCACAACTTAGCTTATATTTAGTTGCATGTCCATGTCACAACTTCGCTTCCATATAGTTGCATGTCCCTGTCACAACTTCGCTTCTATATAGTTGCATGTCCCTTTCACAACTTAGTTTCTATATAGTTGCATGTCCCTGTCACAACTTAGCTTATATTTAGTTGCATGTCCCTGTCACAACTTAGCTTATATTTAGTTGCATGTCCCTGTCCCGTTCTAAAAATCATTGCATGTGCCTGTGAAACAGGATTTTGAAGATAATAGTCTATCCCCATATTAAACTCTTTATTCTTAGTTGCATGTCCCTTCACAACTTCTCTTATATTTAGTTGCATGTCCCTGTCACAACTAGCTTATATTAGTTGCATGTCCCTTCACAACTTAGCTTCTATATAGTTGCATGTCCCTGTCACAACTTAGCTTATATTTAGTTGCATGTCCATTCACAACTTGCTTATATTTTGTTGCATGTCCCTGTCACAACTTAGCTTATATTTAGTTGCATGTCCCTTTCACAACTTCGCTTCTATATAGTTGCATGTCCCTGTCACAACTTCGCTTCTATATAGTTGCATGTCCCTTTCACAACTTCGCTTCTATTTGTTGCATGTCCCTGTCACAACTTAGCTTATATAGTTGCATGTCCCTGTCCACAACTTAGCTTATATTTAGTTGCATGTCCCTGTCACAACTTAGCTTTATTAGTTGCATGTCCCTGTCACAACTTAGCTTCTATTTAGTTGCATGTCCCTTCACAACTTCATTCTATATAGTTGCATGTCCCTGTCACAACTTAGCTTATATTTAGTTGCATGTCCCTGTCACAACTTAGTTTCTATTATAGCTCTCATAGATACACATCTATTAACTCTTTCACTCTGTATCTAGTGTTACCATCGGACACAGTTTTATTTCAATGTATAACGAATATCCCAACCCAAGCGTACCTGATTTAAACTCCGCTGCAGGCAATTTGGAAGCAAATTCGTTTCCGTGGGATTTTTACGAAAGGTAGAAATAGGCCTCACCTTTCAGAAAACAATGATAAACTACTGAATGTATAATGGTGCCTAAAAATCAACGACTCGTTTACTGTGGTTGATGGCTACGTCCTGTAAAGGATATGCAAAATTTTATTATTATACTGAATTGAACCAGTTTACTGGCTCAGGTTCATGTTAAGAAATATCGCGAGCTAGTATATCGGACCAGAAGAGAGAAGAGGTTAAATGCAATGTGCCCCGAACCTGATGCATCCATTTGCAATTTGTATATCCCATTTAGCGTCATCCTTTTTCTTGACTTCCTTTGTCCTCTTTCTTCATAGTTTATGTTTGGTCGATACATTTACCACTTTGCATTTCCTCTTTCTTCATAGTTTATGTTTGGTCGATACATTTACCACTTTGCATTTCCTCTTTCTTCATAGTTTATGTTTGGTCGATACATTTACCACTTTGCATTTCCTCTTTCTTCATAGTTTATGTTTGGTCGATACATTTACCACTTTGCATTTCCTCTTTCTTCATAGTTTATGTTTGGTCGATACATTTACCACTTTGCATTTCCTCTTTCTTCATAGTTTATGTTTGGTCGATACATTTACCACTTTGCATTTCCTCTTTCTTCATAGTTTATGTTTGGTCGATACATTTACCACTTTGCATTTCCTCTTTCTTCATAGTTTATGTTTGGTCGATACATTTACCACTTTGCATTTCCTCTTTCTTCATAGTTTATGTTTGGTCGATACATTTACGACTTTGCAGAGCATTATGTGTAAGATGTTCACCAAATAGATGAAAGCTATAATCTATAGCAATGACTCATGTAACCTACAAGACCAATCTGTACTAGGCCAAGTCTTCCATAATTATTGCATGGGATTTCATGGACATTGTTGCCACCTCAAGCTCTGATGTATCTCTTAAAGCAGCGGTGTCTGGGGTGGGGAGGTAAGATGCTCCAATCTCGCTCCAATGTACTTGATTCGTTTCCCGCGTAGCGATCGTGATACTTCTCAATATATACCTGATCTCTAGGTAGGTGAGATCGAGTTTGTAGTTATGTCGGAGACGGACAATAGAACGTAGGGGTCGCGTTCAAGTTGAGCATGAGTTGACTTGGCAGTTGAAAATTCATAAGAATAGGGTGCAAAGTCGCTACTCCTACAAAATACACTCTAAAAATAAAATAAAAATGCCTACAAAATGTTCACCATTTTTATAATTCTTTCGGGTACTCTCATCGTCACAACAGGGTTAGTGTACCGCCGATAAGATCTTTCTGTGTGCGGAAGAGGGAACACCACACATGACTATTCATCAAATTGTATCGATCATGGCTCAATCAATCAATCATTCCATTAATGGAGCAATCAATAAATCAAACTAGATTGTATATTATCATGAATTAGAAAGAGCTTGTCAGGGACAAGTCCAACTGAAAGCATATTCTGAATACTGGTCTGTGGTTTAGTGAAATAAGACTAGCTCAGCTTGCTGTAAATGATGTACATCATACGACAACAGTAACACTAATATAAACCCTCTCTCCCCCTTCCCCAGCAGCTTCAACTGTTGTCTCTGGATGCCATCATACTTTCCTCCCTGCTGCTCAAGTTTCGTAAATACGTCAATGTTTATACAAATATATCGCTTGACTTGATGATCAAAGACGGAAAACAAAATATATATTTTATTTATTTAAGAAAATAAATAGCAAACTAGTGCTCTTGGAAAAATAAAGATCAATGTGGGAGATATAAACTGCTCCAGCTGCTAGACTGCCTACTACTTGTGATGTAATATCGAATTTTTTTTTCAAAAGTCGATGAGCACAGCTGTTTGCATTCACTATACCACAATTACGTTCTCAATTTACGCATTTGATTGACAGAAATGAAAGTTACGGTACACATCTCATAGTTTAGGTAAACTTTACATCAAATATAGCACAGATGTTCACGTCACAGCCATTAATTGTTTACATGCATTTTGTTAGTTAATATATTTTCTTCACACTCCATAGCCTTGCCATTGAAGTTTACAAATCGATATATATATATATATATATATATATATATATATATATATATGTCAGTTAGTAATAGTGTTAAAAAGATAAAAATGAAATACTGTAAAGTGCAAACATGCCTTCCATTATGGACATGCTCATAATTGTGGAAGACTTAGATGGTTAGGGCATGTGAGAAGAATGATAAATTGGCGCATACTAAAACAAATGTTGTTCTGTGAACTTTCAGAGGTGAAGAGGCACCAGGGCAGGCCACTGCTCAGATATAAAGATGTCTGCAAGGCCTCAGTGAAAAACTTTTCTATAGGTCCCAGCACATGGGACAAACTAGCTAATGGCAGAGTTGTGTGGAAAGCGATTTTGCGCAAGGGCGCAGAGTCTTTTGAGAAAAGACTTGTGTATGAGCTGAAAGACAAGAGAGAAAAGCGAAAACTCAGAAGTTGTCACAGTAAAACACTTGCCAATTGACCGTCTGTAGAGACGAGAAAAAGGCCATATAATAATGGTGTCGTAGGCCTGCTATGTATGGCTAGTAATATTAGATCAAATGAACCTCCAATGCTTGCATCTCCTGTCGTAAATAAAAGAAAACGAAAAAAAATTAGTTTCAATAATGTTTTTTCTTTCTCGAAACACATTTTTGTTTAGAAGTATAAGTGCTAAATGTTGTAATCAAATTTGCAACATAAGTCATATTACTCACTTTCTCAGATGTGCAAGCTAGAGAAACTAAATATCGGCACCAAACCAGATCAAATTCAGACATGTCTGTCTGAGTGATCCCTACAGAAAATAATATATAGTTCTTGCGTAAAGTGCAACATTTTGGCATACTTAAACAAAACAACAACCAAGCATAACTTACACAATTTGCTTAAAAAAGAAAACGTCATATTGTGTTGAGATGTAGTTATGCTGGTTAGGACAGCATTTAAGAGATTCACATGATTTTATGAGTGATTGTTTACTTTCATATTCGTGTAAATTAGAGACACAACTCATATATGTTTGTGACTTTATCGGAAAATAGTCAACAAATGATCAACCATATTACAAAAATATTTGCTTTCAGTGGAGGTCGTGGTGAGAATGGTATGTTTATTACTAAATGTCTTTAAATATGATAGGGGCCCATCTGCCCAGTGTGTTCGTAGCGCGTTGGACTACGGGTGACAAGCTCCTTGAGAGTGCGGGTTCATTTCCGGGGGCTGGCAGAAAAACCACAGGTTCACCAAATTCACGGTGTTCGGGGCACCGAACCGAAGGGTTATGATGACCACGGCACCGAACCGAAGAGCTGAAAGCTCAAGTGCTTCTGGATCGGAAAAAATGATAGGAACATCAACCGCTGTCTTCACTCCTGCTCACATGCAATGTATCTCCATTCTCCTCGCTCCTGCTTACATGTAGTGTATCTCCACTGTTCTCACTCCCGCTTACATGTAGTGTATCTTTATCGTTCTAACTCATGTTCAGAAGTAATGTATCTCCCCTGTAGTCTTCAGAAGTAATGTATCTCCCCTGTAGTCTTGGTGTTTTCAATTAATGATCTAAGGAAAGACTGCAGTAAAACTATGTAGCAATGGCGAAACGCGTGAAAAACAAAGTACAGTAGTTTTACCAAATACAAAAACAATAACAGTACACAGCAACGTTTTGACTAAAATACCTTTATCAAGCAAAGAATATAACAGAAGTGAAGAAATGTACTACTTACACGACACACAACATAAATAGAATCTGACAATATAAATTTCTAATTCCATTTTTAGGTCCGTCAGGAATTGATTGTCTGATTCTATATGTAGTGTGTCGTGAAAGAAGTGAATTTATTCCAAAATATGAACATATTAAAACAAGTTAGCATTCTGTGTCTCAGAGCAGGACAGTGTCGTGTAAGAAGTGAATTTTTTCCAAAATATGAACATATTAAAACAAGTTGGCATTCTGTGTCTCAGAGCAGGACAGTGCCGTGTAAGAAGTGAATTTTTTCCAAAATATGAACATATTAAAACAAGTTAGCATTCTGTGTCTCAGAGCAGGACAGTGCCGTGTAAGAAGTGAATTTATTCCAAAATATGAACATATTAAAACAAGTTAGCATTCTGTGTCTCAGAGCAGGACAGTGCCGTGTAAGAAGTGAATTTATTCCAAAATATGAACATATTAAAACAAGTTAGCATTCTGTGTCTCAGAGCAGGACAGTGCCGTGTAAGAAGTGAATTTATTCCAAAATATGAACATATTAAAACAAGTTAGCATTCTGTGTCTCAGAGCAGGACAGTGCCGTGAAAGAAGTGAATTTATTCCAAAATATGAACATATTAAAACAAGTTAGCATTCTGTGTCTCAGAGCAGGACATGCCTGTAAAAGTGAATTTATTCCAAAATATGAACATATTAAAACAAGTTAGCATTCTGTGTCTCAGAGCAGGACAGTGCCGTGAAAGAAGTGAATTTATTCCAAAATATGAACATATTAAAACAAGTTAGCATTCTGTGTCTCAGAGCAGGACAGTGCCGTGTAAGAAGTGAATTTATTCCAAAATATGAACATATTAAAACAAGTTAGCATTCTGTGTCTCAGAGCAGGACAGTGCCGTGTAAGAAGTGAATTTATTCCAAAATATGAACATATTAAAACAAGTTAGCATTCTGTGTCTCAGAGCAGGACAGTGCCGTGTAAGAAGTGAATTTTTTCCAAAATATGAACATATTAAAACAAGTTGGCATTCTGTGTCTCAGAGCAGGACAGTGCCGTGTAAGAAGTGAATTTATTCCAAAATATGAACATATTAAAACAAGTTAGCATTCTGTGTCTCAGAGCAGGACAGTGCCGTGTAAGAAGTGAATTTATTCCAAAATATGAACATATTAAAACAAGTTGGCATTCTGTGTCTCAGAGCAGGACAAGATCAACTCCACAGACAAATGCATACATAATTCAAGATTGGCAGTTCAGTCATGTGTATACACGGAAATGCACCCTAGTCTGCAGAATACATACTCCAAGACTGCCCCGACTATGATTACTAAAGCAAACGCACTGGCTTTTGTGAAACCACACTAAAGATGAAACTGCCAAGACCTCTGTGTGAGTTACAAAAGACAATGAAATTTGTACAAAAGAAAACATTGAATATGTAGACAATATTTTAAGAAAACCAAAAGTAATCAGAACTGCATCATTAAGCACTCAAATCTGTTACTAAGATGTCTCGCAAGGTTGTACCAATTTTTCCTAACCAGATTTAAGATTTCTTCAATCCATATTCTATTAATAAAATATCGTTAATCTAGTCTAGTATTTCACTCACTATGATGTCATGTATTTGGTGTTCTGATCAATATTATCACATTAAAAGCTCAGGTTTATATCAACAGAAATTGTTTGATCAAAAATCGCATACTTGATTCTCTTATTTACAGAATTCGTTTACTCACTCAATCGTCAAGACTATTCAAAGAATCTTCATGAAAAATACATTTCCTGAAATATTGGCCAAAATATACATCTGTTCTTATTATTCTTTTACTTACTTATTCTTCTTGTCAAATTAATTATGCAGTGGGATAACTTATAAAGCTTACATTCTAGTTGTTGAGTAAAACATGTTACAGAAGTTACTATAAATATATTACTTAAACGAACAAAATGAGATCAAAATTTAGCGAAAATTAAGAAGAGAAACATAATTATGGCTGAACATAAGCAAAAGACATACGTAGTAATCTACACGCTTTGAATCAAACAACCAAAACTGTCACAGTAAAGCAATCACAAATTTAGTAGTATCTGGTAGTAGACTAAAGAAATAGAAACAAATATAAGACGGAACAAATAAGAGCTTGATTAATTCCAGACATTATTAGTGATGGAAATATCAGGCTCTTGAAGATACATCGAAAACACAAATTAATATTAAATATATATATATATATATATATATATATATATATATATATATATATATATAGTCTATATTCACGTTGATTTCAGAGCTATTTATTAGTTAGTAGTGAATATTAGTCACTAGTCCCTACCAACAACTAACTACTACATGTGGTTAGCAACCTGATCACATAAAGCATACATCACTTACACATCTGAGTTAATATATAAACACATTCTAAGGCAAGAAGGCACTTCGCAAGAAGGTCCACTTTGGTAGGTCCACTTTGGTGTTGATGACACTTTGTTTTTGAAGCGTACAAAAGAATGAAAAATCCATACCATAAGTTATATATTAGAGAATACGATGATAGTTCCGTCCATCTTTCCATCTTGATCATCTTTCCTTCCCAATGCTCTTCTGGTAGCTGCTATGGTAGGCAAAAAAATTCAGCACTCACTGTTGAATTGAACTCAGACAACATTTCTTTAAAAGATCATTAAGGAGTGGTATCTTACGTTGTGTATGTAACGACCTCACCAAATGCAGGAAAGCCGTTAGAGAAGGTACCAGATATACCCTCACTAAAACTAACTCTGTCCGAGAAACACGGACATTAGGTCTCCTGCAACGATCACTCTTGAAGGATCTAAGCTTCAAGTTCCGTGGAAGTCGGCGAGGCTGTCCATATGGTTGAAGGATGCCTGTAAAAGGGTAATATAGGCCCACGCAAAAATCAGTCAGAAGCACAATACCAGGCGTCAGTGGCGGCTCGTCATTAAGGGCCAGTGGGGCCGGGCCCCACAAAAATAATGTGTAACGTGTATTTATTATTTAATAAATTAAAATATACCCTAACCAAAACCATGATTTTTCTGAAAATGTGTGTCTGGCCCCACTAACAAAAAGGATCATGCTCCGCCACTGCAAGGCGTCATGACTATACGTCTGAATTAATAGCGGATGATCGAAAGAAGAAGAAGAATAAGACAACACTTCTAATAAACGAGTACACTAACCACTAGATTCTTACAAACGAATGCATCTAAAGATAGTTGGTAGCTGGTGTAGAGAAATGATGAATGAGAACAGGTTGTACAACTTTATGTAGGTCCCTATATAGAGCAAGAAAAGAATGGGAAAGGAGATATTAAATGTATATAGCATTATCTGGAAGAAAATTTAATACATTTTTAGTCAACAAAACAAGAATCAAACATGTGTCAGATACACGACAAGAAGCTGGTTATAGACCGAATGTGAAGGAAGAATAGAAGCAACAGAATAGAGGTGGGTGTATCTTAACTGTAACCATTTATAGTACTGTACAAGGGTCAACAGAATAGTTCATAGTTCACATGTACTGTTCCAACTTCACTGCAATGGGTCACCCCATAATTGCTCCGTTCCTGTGCCAACGAAAATCACACCAAATGCTAACAGTCTCCTGTGTCGTGACCTAATTCCAGAATGAAACAGCCGTACCTCCACAAAAAGTAACCAGCAACGCATTAATGCATATGGCTGTCGCTAAAGTGTCAACACAAAACTGTTCATCACTTGAATTGCAATTCATGTCGAAGGAACATCAATCACGACAAAATGCAGCTTTCTGCACACGCAAAACACTGCATACGGCAGATTGAGTTGGTTCGTCATAACCGCTGTCCGCCATTTTCTGAATGTCCACAATCACAACAAACGCACGGTTGACGCAGCAAAAAGCATTAAATGTGACATTCATAGCCCACAGCGTTGCTCAAACACTAACTCAGTAGCTCGGCAAACGAAACTGAAAAATACCAGACCAAACATAGCGGAAATGCACTAGCAAAGTCGTGTCCAGAACCAAATAGTCCTGATTCTGAATGACCCTCCCGTCATTGATAGCCAGATTTTTTTTCAACAGAAATAAGAAATAAGTCAGTAAAGCATAGAACACATTTTGTAATAAATACAGATACAAGCTAAAGTATGTAAACATTGACATATGGTAGGTTAGACTATGTTAGACCAAGTTGGACGTCTGGCGATGTTAGACCAAGTTGGACGTCTGGATATGTTAGACCAAGTTGGACGTCTGGCGATGTTAGACCAAGTTGGACGTCTGGATATGTTAGACCAAGTTGGACGTCTGGCGATGTTAGACCAAGTTGGACGTCTGGCTATGTTAGACCAAGTTGGACGTCTGGCGATGTTAGACCAAGTTGGACGTCTGGCGATGTTAGACCAAGTTGGACGTCTGGCGATGTTAGACCAAGTTGGACGTCTGGCGATGTTAGACAAGTTGGACGTCTGGCCGAATGGATTAGAGCACAGCTCCCATGCGGAAGACCCGGGTTCAATCCACGGTAAGATCAATGAGTTTTTCTGTCGAGACATCTAACCTGAATTGTTTCGTGCCGACTGTATTATCCTACGTTCATTAAATTCTACAAGATCATGTCCCTCTGACCTACAGCACATAAAAGCGGAAATACTGGCAGAAAGACAGTTTTAAAAATTATTTTTAGACTATGTTAGAATATAGAAATTTTAGTAGCCCAATTGAGAGATCACCTTGTTAACACCTAATTTTGGAGGCACCAATAATAATATATTAATTAATTAATTGCAGTAGATGATCTGTTAAGTAGATTGTATATACGTCTCAATCATGAGAATAGTCAGCAAAGCAAGAAACAAGATAGATTTTACATCTGTTTTTGTAGCGGGTAATGAGATATTAAACATGAAAATATGAAGAGAAATGAACAATAACTGTTTTTGAAGCGGATAATGAGACAACATTAAACAGGAAAATATGAAGAGAAATGAACAATAACTGTTTTTGAAGCGGGTAATGAGACAACATTAAACAGGAAAATATGAAGAGAAATGAACAATAACTGTTTTTGAAGCGGGTAATGAGACAACATTAAACAGGAAAATATGAAGAGAAATGAACAATAACTGTTTTTGAAGCGGGTAATGAGACAACATTAAACAGGAAAATATGAAGAGAAATGAACAACAACTGTTTTTGAAGCGGGTAATGATACAACATTAAACAGGAAAATATGAAGAGAAATGAACAATAACTGTTTTTGAAGCGGATAATGAGACAACATTAAACAGGAAAATATGAAGAGAAATGAACAATACAGGAATAAACAGCAGAGACAGTGTGTTTGTGAAAGAACAGAGATTAAGTTTATATGAACAAAGTAGTGATGACGATTTGAGAGCAAATATCAACATATGCATATAAACTCAACAATAAAGAAACCAGAAATGAGAAAAGCAAAAAATATGGAAATGCTATCATCATTTTGTTTTGGCACAATATGACAGAACGTCATTCAGCATTACATAATCCATACATAAACCAATATATGACGTCGATTACGAGCGAAATAATGAAATATAATACATTAGATAAACAAGCAATTTCGTAAGAGACAATCATTAATTTTACACGCATTTTAAATATCATTGCTAACAGATAACTTATGTAAGAATTAGTAAGTAATGTCTTCAAACTTAAAAAAATATTAATAAATATTACATTTCTATTTCAGTCAATTAAAACTATCAATGTAGTACTATTTTATGCAAATTTTAAAAATTAAGTTCATTCTAAAAGACATTCGTGTTATAATCAATGATCTGCAGTAGAAATAACAATGCTGTATTAATAAAATCAATCGTATCGATTAATCTAATAGTAAATTAAAACTTCCTGAATATTTCGTAAGAGACAATCATTAATTTTACACGCATTTTAAATATCATTGCTAACAGATAACTTATGTAAGAATTAGTAAGTAATGTCTTCAAACTTAAAAAAATATTAATAAATATTACATTTCTATTTCAGTCAATTAAAACTATCAATGTAGTACTATTTTATGCAAATTTTAAAAATTAAGTTCATTCTAAAAGACATTCGTGTTATAATCAATGATCTGCAGTAGAAATAACAATGCTGTATTAATAAAATCAATCGTATCGATTAATCTAATAGTAAATTAAAACTTCCTGAATATGTCAGTTAAATCAATAGAAAACGTTCTTGTTTCGATAGTGGGGGTCAAAGGCGCATGAGGGGGTGTCCCAGGATTAGTGAGCCAGCACTAATCAAGTTCCAGACCCCTACCTCCACGTGGTGACCCTGAAAACAGACTGGTTCCGGTCTGGCTAATGGGGGCAGGGATCGGGGAAAGTACTGGTAGTGGTAGCAGTGCAAGTACGGAAAAGCAATGCAGGTCCATTGGCCGATGTCCAACAAAATATTGTTCAAGTTCCTGAACAAAACGAAACAGCAGCGAAACGTCTCTGATAGAATCCCTACTCCCCGGAGTAAGGGCTCAATACAAATTGCCATCTCCGGAGCAATCTCAAAGTGTAAGTCAAAGGTCCCACGACAAATTACCAATTTCTCTGCCAATGGGGAGCTTAGTGAACAAGAAAGGATGAGAGGTGCATCCAGTGACGAAACGTGAGCCCACATAGGGTGAAACTCGAAGCCCTGAGTAGGCGGCAAACATTGCCAGCTGTGGGGCAAGAATAAATAAGTCAGATGCGTAACGAATGAAAGACTACCCTCGTGTAGGTACGAGGGAAGATTGCAGCAGACTCCGTATCGGTGGCCTGGCGTAGATACATTTACGGGGCAATTTTGGTCGAGCGCAAAACATAAAGTTTCCTTTTAGTGCATAACGAAACTGCCCTCCCTGGGAAAATCGTGCAAGGTACTGTTGCGATAACAATTAACATCCCTGAAGAACTGAGGTGGGTGATGCCTAACGGAACTGCCAGCCTTGGGACCACCGGGCAAGGTACTGTTGCAGTCACAACTAACATCCCCGAAAAAACTGGGGTGGGTGATGGTGGCTAGCGCAAAATCTCAGTTGCGTTGCTAGCGCCGATTGAAACGACCCTCTACATTATTTGTGCTTGGCTCCAGTCCGGTGTTGCCCAAGGCTAGGGAAAATGCGAAGTAGAAACTACAAATTGCCACGTACCGACACGAGTCTAGAAAAGGCTGAGAATGTTCCTACTCCGGAACAAACTCAAAAGTGAACAGTAAGTAAGGTCTACAATGTAAAGATCTGACAGGATGTCCGGATCGGAACATTAGCGAAGGCCGCTAATTTACACGGTGTTTTATACGAGTAAGACGCCGTTCGAGGACAAACTTATAGGCCCAGAGCCGGATTAGCCTAGTAGCAGAAGTAGCAAATGCTACTGGCCCCGCGCTTCTAGGGGGCCCCGCGCCTATGTGAAAGATGAAAATGGAAAAAAATAACCAGATGTTATATCAAAAAACACGCAAGCTGTCTGAATTTTTAAATGTCGTGTGTGATGGTGCTGAATCCAACGAAATCGAAGCAGAAAATACAGAAGACGTGTCCTACTGTGTAGTAGATGAAAGCAGTGCTATAGAAGAATCATCATTACCAATATTACCATTAAGATCAGCAACTCTTCACGATTTAGCCACATTTTTCACAGGACAAACTGAAATCGAATGTACAACAAGTCCTCCCAATTTAGCCATATCATCTTCAAGCCAAAGAGAGGCAGAAAGCACAGCACATGCTTCTAATGTAGCAACATCATCTACAAGCCAAAAACACAACGAAGGTAAAATGTATTCCAACGATATTGGTGAATGGCCAAACAACTTTCAAACAATCCACGATTTTGTTGAAAGTCGATTTTTCACATACACACATACACCAACAAACAAAACTCACGTGAAAGATTGGTTGTGTTATACAGAAACTAAAGGACAACTGTTCTGTTTTGTTTGAAAAGTTACTGATTTAGGCTGTACCATAGAGTGACTGGTGTATTTGGAATACTCCGGCAGTTAAAATCTATTACAGAGGAAGAGATCTTGAAAAGAACTCCAAATATTGTCAGCTCTTACCAAGAGGATTTGGAAGAAAGCCTAGGCGACGAACTTATGCAGTTCACTGAACTCCTTAAAACTAATGTAGCTGCTGCTATTTGCAACGAAAAGCATGAGGCTCTAGAACTGCAATTTTATAAACTTATAATGGAAAATTTATTAGAGTCGTGTTTCCCAAATGTAGAAATAGTCTTACGAATTTACTAGTTTTTAATGATTACTAACTGCAGCGGAGAACGTTCTTTTCAACATTAAAGTGTATAAAAAGTGAGTTAAGGAACATGATGGGACAAGATCGTCTAAATAACCTCACCTTAATGAACATTGAAAGTAATTTACTTAGAGAAATTGATTTGTCTAGTATTATCTCTAAATTTGCTCACATTAAATCAAGAAAAGTTTGTTTGTAAAAGTTGTGTTTTATTTTATTATCATACAAAACCTAGGGCCCCGCCTTAAAATTTGCTACGGGCACCGCGCTAGCCTAATCCGGCACTGTATAGGCCCCGTGAAATGTTCCTAATCCGGAATGACTTCACCGTCAGAAAGAGCAATAACAGTAGTAACTCACTGTTTGGCGTAGATCAAAAAGCCCAAATATACGCCAAAGCTGATCGAAAAGGCGAAGATCCGGGCCGAATTAGTCAACAGAAAGGATCGTACCTAGGAAAGCTCATCCTAGTAAATCAAAAGCTGGCTGAAAACGGGTGGACAGGCCTAGTCACCATGGGCGCATAATCGTTCAACGTAGATCACTGCGTTCTTGTCAAAGAACCAATTATATATAAGAAAAAGAATGATAAAATTTGACGTGAAGAACTATCGAAAAGAATAAGAAGAAGTTTCGATAGTTAAAAAAATTAGATCTTTCAACATTACGAATGTACAAAGAAAGGTACATGTGATGTGTTAAAGAAGTGTACAGATGCTATCAACCTCCATCTTCCTCGATGGATCTACTCAACTTGACATGCATTTGTTTGCGGTAATGAGAGAGCATACACAATTGCATTAAAACATCTATGTTTAGAGTAGACTAAGAATGGACACTACAACGGTTTAGACACATTATATTGAACTAAGACCAGGCTATTAATGACATTATATTGAACTAGCACCAGGCTAATAATACAGAATCTATACTGTGTTTTTGCAGTAGTCAGAACTTCCGAGTAGTCAAATTTCACACGAATAGGACTAAGCGCGTGAGAAACAGAATAGAGAGTGTATTTGCCCAGTGAGACACATGAACTATCACCATAATACCCTTTGCCATCTACTGGAGATGTATGAGCATATATTTGTTAGCATAAAGTGTTGTCACTACCCATTCAATAATAAATAACACCAGTAAGAAATCCTTCATTTACTTATATAAACAAACAGTTGTATGTTACTAAATGATCAATAACAAATAACGCTAGTAACAAATCATTCATTTACTCATATAAACAAACAGTTGTATGTTACTAAATGATCAATAACAAATATTGATCAATATTATAAACTAATATAAATCATGCTTAGATTATTTCACAAAACAAAAAAAGCGAAAATTGAACTAACCTGCATGTCGTCATGAACAAGAGAATAATCACAGCAACAAAAACGTATTTTTGATTGCGAATATCAAGTGAGTTTGACACAAATCAATAATACCATTTTACTGCAATGATTTGTATGTTACCTTTGATTTTAATCATAATCGTTTAGCTAAGATAAATCCAATGATGAACAATAAATGCACAAACAAGATACTCTTTGGTTGAACAATGAAAAGACTAACTTCCGTGACCCATAATTCAGCGCAAATGAGAATAGTGGCACCAGTAAGTAAACAATGAGCACTTTATCATTCTATCAGAGTCCTCAATCAATAGAAACGGTCGAGCAATCGGCCGGAACATAGTTCTCACCCTTATCGAACGTATGTATGACATCACGTTCCTGGAAGAATCGTTACACACATTCTCGCCCGTTCACAAGCCCAATCCACGTCTGTATTGATGACCAATATCAAGACACGAGTCCGCACTTGATAGCGAGAAGACTCACATGTCGATAAGCAAACTATTTATTTAGGATAAGAAAACTCATTTACCAGTACAATTTAAGGTACTAATAATACAGTAGTTAAACATGTCGAAATATTCACAAAATAGATGAGACTGCAGTAAAACTATTTGATTGGCAAAACACGTAATCACAAAGTACTGTAGTTTTACAAATTACAAAAACAATGACAAAATACAGCAACGTTTCGGCCAACAAGACCTTTATCAAGCAAACGAACAACAGGAGTGACAAATTTAAAAAACAAATGGACGACCAAAAACAAACGTTTCTAATGAAAATCTGGAAATAAAAACGAATAACGAAATAAATGTAATACAAAACACACGCATAAAAACTAGAAATAGAACGGAAGAGAAACAATGAAAAATCTAGTAAATATATAACTTGAATACATGCAACATATACCCATATAGATTACAAGGCATGGGAAGAGAAAGTACTAAGAAACATAGGAATGTAATACGTTGAACCCACGTGGTCGCAAGGTACCATACAAAGAAATCAACCGATTCTCCAGATCAAATCGACTGCGATTATCCGAGGAACACGATCGGATGGCTGTGACCTGGACATCGTGAGCTCCTAAATGGCCAGTATCATTGAAATGGGTGGCTACAGGGGTCACGAGTATTGGCGTATGTCGCACACTTGTTGGGTGAATCGGTCACTGAGCCTCTTGCCTGTCTCGCCGATAAAAGCCTTGTTACACCGCTTACAGATAATGGCATAGATAAGATTACGGGACTCGCATGTGAAACCATCGTCAATAAGAAACGTGGCTAAAGGAAAAGATTCAGTACGCATCTGTATCACATAAGCACACGTGTTGCAACGCCGACTGCCACACTGAACAGTGCCAATATGAGTCTGGATATTGAACTTAAGGCGACTGTGTACCAACATATCCTTAAGCTTCTGTCCTGTAAGCCACCAAAGGATAGTAGGAGAAGACAGAAATCTACTACTGCTGAGCATGCCCATGATAGAAGGCAAGTTTGCACGTTTCAGTACTTCAGAGTTGGTTGTCTTGTAGTACCACCTGATGTTCAAAATCTGGCGTAGACGTCGAAGGTGAAAGATGTTAAATCTCCTCTCACGCCTGAGATTGTAATGCGCTGATACATATATTACATTAGCGTGAATAATGTAAGATACAAGGTAAAAAAATATATTATATTAGCAAGAATAATATAAGATACAAGGTAATAAAATATAAGGAAAGACTGCAGTAAAACTATTCACAAAAAGGCAAAACATATTTTTATAAATCAGCTAGTTTGCGATGGAGAAAAACAAAACACAACGACGTTTCGACCAAAATGTCTTTACAAGCAAAGGATACATAACAAATAGAATGAAGACTATAGTTCTCTACACCAGACATCACAGGGAGTCTCTCTGGCTAGGAGGTTAAGCCTTTGTCTTGCTTTCTTTGGTTCGAATCCAGACCCCGGCGTTCTGGTCACGAGTGCATTTTTTCTAGAGAACCCTAGGATTGTTGCCGGAGAAAGAGAGTCCGTACTTTGTGCAATACTCTCGGCATGTGACGTGCCATTTCGGAGGAGAGGGACCGAGCCATATGGGTAAAACCCAGTGCAATGAAGTCAATACTCCGGCTTTAGACCCTTTAGACCAGACATCACAGACACAAAAGACGATTAGTTAGGAATTTATCGTCTCATTGATTTGTAAATAGGACCTTAGTCATCATTCCATTTGTTATATATCCTTCGCTTTAGGAATGCTAACCGAAACAAATGCTTGAAGAAAACGGATGCACCAAGCCGTAAGGCTCATAACATGGTGCAACGACCCTCACAATGAGGAATGGGATAACGGATTCTACGGTCGCCAATCTGCCTTGGAGATTTAGCCACGCAGTAAGAATGTCAGACCTACCATCACAAGGGTGGCCAAAACTTACTGCTGGAAGAGGTCGGCACAAATGGAGAAGCAGAAATCATAGAAATTATATCCTACAGAGCTGCCCCAGTATGCAGACTTGAGAAGAAAGAGGTGGCCCACTTACACTAGCGTCCAAGACAAACTGTATGGCTGATAATCAGAGGCAGACAGCTGCCTTTATTAGAGAATCTGAAATCCCAATCTAGTGAGAACTCAGAAGAAGAAGAATATTCTTCGCTTGATAAAGACTTTTTGGTAGAAACGTCACTGTAGCATGTTTTGTTTGTGTGTAAATAACTATCTTTGTTTTTACGTGTTATGCCTTAAATAAAAATATATTAATTTTAATATGAATAATGGGATATACTAGTAAATATATCACTTTTACATGAAGATTGTTTTAATAACTAGCAGCATACAAGGCGCACAGAAGTTTCTTACATCTTTGCCTTAATACTCTACTGAGGTAAAATTGAGGAAGGAAAAAAGAAGAATATAACTTTTCTTAACTAAACCGCAGTTTCTGTTACATACAAAAATATGTTAGTAAATGTCAGTCGGCACCGATTTCTATTTGAAACTATCTACTTGAACTTTTTTCTTTTGGTTTCCACCGTTAGTAAATTTGTTGAGAAACTGTTTCTATTATCTAGTGTTCGTGATGTCTATATATGGACGTCACTTGTAAGGTCTCGTTCGGTGTCTAGTTGGTAGTTGTCTGTTGTATCTTATGTTAAAGTTGCAATATCTACTAGTGTTTTCCTGTTATTTTCTGGTTGGTTACAACCTTATCTCAAACTGTAGGAACTATTTCACTTTCTATGTTTGACTTTTCTTAAAATAGGACGACTTCAGAAGAGGTGAGAAAATCATAGAAATGTCTAGTAAACCATCTGTAACAACTGTTATAAGAAAGAGAAGATGGAGATATGTTGTGCAAACTTTGAGAATGAATTATAATAGAATCACAAAGCTAGCATTAACGCGGGAGGCAAATAGTTCAAAAAGATTGGACATAAATTGGAAAACCCCGAGAAGAGCTTGTCTGGGAGAGGTGAGCTTGAAAATTGCCTAATTGATTTATGAAAACATTGCTTGCCGGTTCAATGTAACTTTAAGAGAATAATAATGTTTGAATTTTACTTGCAACCATCAGAACGGTTTGAATGAGTCACTAAAGAGCATACGGTGTCTTCTGATAGATAATGTGAACCATATAACATGTAAGTCATATTGCTGCGTTCCTTGTGGGTATGCACAGTAATGCAGAGGGCTAGAGGCCTTGATCAAAACCCGGGGGAGGGACCCTAAGGAAGTGGATGATTAGGTGTGTATTCCTTTCTACCTTTTGACATCTCCTGCAAACCTTGCTTGATTCCAAACGTATAGATTTTGTCTTTCGTTTGGATGAAACAGTAGGGTAGAGAGGGAGTTTGTGCAAAATGGGCAAGGCACATTCTCCATATCAGCTGTCCAGAATAGGTACAAAGAGAGAGTACACTTTATCTTCCTTTCGGCTCGGGCTCAACACGGATTGCTCAAGGGCGCAGAGTCTTTTGAGAAAAGACTTAAGTATGAGCTGAAAGACAAGAGAGAAAAGCAAAAACTCTTAGACTGTCACAGTAAAACACTTGCCAATTGACCGTCTGTGAAGACGAACACGGCCGTACATGTTTAAAAACATGTATATACATTGTTGCATTTTGCAGAAATGCGGTATCCGATTACGAAACTACGAGAGGTAATACATTAAGACATTTGCCATCAATATATACCACATAACAGTAAACTCAGTAAACTTGAAAATTGACACTACTTGAAACTAAACAGTAGAACTGATACAACATTGCAACCATCACATCGTTTTTATAACAATAGATAACAAATTATTGCAATCTAATTGTTCAATGGCTAGCTTGATCATCTGAATACTGAACAATTTCCTCGCGTGGCTACAAAATAGAGTCATCACTTTGAAAATAAAAGAGGAAACAAAGATAACAAATATTTCATACTGTAGTTACTTGGGTCGGGGGAATATGTTTAAATAAGGTGTCTTTGATTGCCCGAGTAATTCTTTATTTCAGTAAATAGAAAAACAAAACTGTCTTTGTAGCTTGTGTTACTCCCCTTTCTTAAGAATGGTGTAGGACAGAGGAACATGAGCCTGAGGAATTTAATGGTCGCATGGCTAGAACCGCCAAACTGTTCAGGTTATGAATTTTTGTTTATGTCCAGACAGAAAAAATGTCTTGACCTTGCCTGAGATCGAATGGGAACCATCACTCTCATCCATTTGGTCGAACGCTCCTCAATTTAGTAGATAAGATATCTTTAATTGCTAATTTGATTGTACAGTTTCTTTCAGTAGATAATATACAAAAATCAAATTCTTGTCTGATGGTATTCATTTCTTTTGGTACTCCCGTGTGTTGCCGGAGCCCGCAAGAGAAACAAAGAATAGTACCACTGCGACCTACAAGGCATGTCGTAAGAGTTGACTGATGTAGGACCTAGGGAAATTCCACTACTAAATAAAAAGCATCGCAGAAATCGGATGTGCTGGCCTACTTAAAGACGCATAACTGGCACAACGTACAATCACTCTTAGGTTCAGATCACATATAAATCACATAGAGTTGTTAACAAGTGGTCGATATGGAGCGTTGGAAGACAACGACAATTTCTTTTGGTAGATAATAACTGTATTCAAATCATTACATGGTGATCTCTATGGTGTAGGGGCTAGGTGCTTGTCTCTCGTGCTGAAGGTACCATGTTCGTTCCCTCGTGGAGCCTTCTGGATATTTTCTAGAGATCCCCGATCTCAGTGTAGGTGATCTCCTAGAATCGTCCTATCGGAGATGGACGAGAAACGGAGGTTCCATGTTTAATTTAAGCACATAAAAGAACCATTGGCAGTTCACAATCGAGAAGAGTCTATTCGAAAACCGTTGCCAGGTAAAATTTATTAGAAAAGATTAAAAATACAAATTCCTACAAAAATATTTTCACCATCTTCAAAATAACATCGGGGACTCTCGCCTGTGCTACGGCGTTCGTGCACTGCCATGATACATTTATGTGTAAGAAAGAGATCGGAGCACACATGGTTACTCACTGAAGAGCAATGACGATGGTCCTATCAATCAATCAATCAATCAATCAATCAATCAATCAATCAATTAATCAATCATTGCTTGATGATATCCCTTATTTCAAATGGCTATATATATATATATATATATGTGCGAGTCATGGACAATGAACACACAGATCAAAAATTCTATTGGGCACAGAAATGTGGTTTTATAAAAAAATGATGAGAATCCGATGGACTGCTATAATGACTAATGTTGAGGTATTGAATGAGGTCAAGACACAGATAAAGCTTATCATCAATATAAGAAAGAGGCAGTCATCATTTTTCGGGCAAGTGATGAGGAGGGGAGGTTTATAACACATTGTGACAACCGGTAAAATCTAGGGTAGACGAGACAGACTAAGACACAGAGAGAAAAGTTTGGATATCCTGACTTCATGACACGGTAGAGTGTCAACATCTGAGTTGAAAGCAAACACCAATGACAGAGATTTGTGGAGATCCATGATTGCCTACGCCAGCCGGCACGGCACCTGATGATAATGATATATATATATATATACAGTGGCGGTTCGTGATCATTTTTGTTGGTGGAGTCAGACAGATATTTTCGGAAAAATCATGGTTTCGGTTAGGATATATTTTAATTTAAAATAATAAATACACGTTACACTTTATTTTGGTGGGGCCGGACCCACTGTCCCTAAGGACGAGCCGCCACTGTATATATATATATATATATATATATATATATATATATATATATATATATATATATATATATATATATATATATATATATATATATATATATATATATATATATATATATATAATCTACAAATAACTTGTTTAATTATCGTTTTAAAATATTTTGTAATTATCATTATTTTAAATTTGTATTTTGTTTTCAGAGTTGAGGAGTAATGGAAGATATATTAATTCAATTATTATGTTGGTTTCAAAGTTGTGAAGTAATGGAAGAAATATTTAATCTATTATTGTGACGTAATATCCAGAATCTTGAGAATATTTTTAAAATTTTTGACTCACCACATCCTGAGTTATTTCCCTTTTTGATTATTATCTTGCTCCTGGTTGTCTGATCTTCCAAATTTGTTGCGAATGATGTTATTTTTGAGACCAATACATTTCTTGATAAATGAAGTATTTTTGACACTCGTTTAAGAAAGGTTATTGCTGGTTTACAGTACTTGGAGATTTTCCTCGTAATATATCCATAATAATTGTCCAAATCATCACAGTTCCTGAAATTTGGTGAAAAAATCGAACATTTTAAAAACTGAATTTCATTAAAAAAAACGTGGAAATAAAAATTCGTTGAAACAGGGAATCAAATGTTGGATGTTGATGAAGAAATTTATATGTAATAAAGATGATGTAAAGAAAATGATAATATCAAGAAATAAAGTAATGTGGGCTGGCACCAGTCAGCTCTGACGGCTTCCTTATGATCTATAAGATCTGATGCCATGTTATAGTTTTACAACAGATATGCTACTTCTGCTTGTAAAATCATGCAGGTTACCCTTCTATACAAATGTGTGACATGTTCAATAATATGATTTCACAAGTTTTTCCAGCATAAAATTGAAGGCTAGTTTATCTCTACTTATTTAGACCCAATTCGTCACTACTTAACAATTATATGACAACATACGATTATATGACAACATACAATTATATGACAACATACAATTATATGACAACATACGATTATATGACAACATACGATTATATGACAACATACGATTATATGGCAACATACGATTATATGACAACATACGATTATATGACAACATACGATTATATGACAACATACGATGATATGACAACATACAATTATATGACAACATACGATTATATGACAACATACGATTATATGACAACATACGATTATATGACAACATACGATTATATGGCAACATACGATTATATGACAACATACGATTATATGGCAACATTAGATTATATGACAACATACGATTATATGACAACATACGATTATATGACAACATACGATTATATGACAACATACGATGATATGACAACATACGATTATATGACAACATACGATTATATGACAACATACGATTATATGACAACATACGATGATATGACAACATACAATTATATGACAACATACGATGATATGACAACATACGATTATATGACAACATACGATGATATGACAACATGCAATTATATGACAACATACGATTATATGACAACATACGATGATATGACAACATACGATTATATGACAACATACGATGATATGACAACATACGATTATATGACAACATACGATGATATGACAACATACAATTATATGACAACATACGATTATATGACAACATACGATGATATGACAACATACAATTATATGACAACATACGATGATATGACAACATACGATTATATGACAACATACGATTATATGACAACATACGATGATATGACAACATACGATTATATGACAACATACGATGATATGACAACATACGATTATATGACAACATACGATTATATGACAACATACGATTATATGACAACATACGATTATATGACAACATACGATTATATGACAACGTACGATTATATGACAACATACGATGATATGACAACATACGATTATATGACAACATACGATTATATGACAACATACGATGATATGTCAACATACGATTATGGCAACTACAATTATATGACAACATACGATTATGGCAACATACGATTATTGACAACAAACGATTATATGACAAATACGATGATATGTCAACATACGATTATATGGCAACATACAATTATATGACAACATACGATTATATGACAACATACGATTATATGACAACATACGATTATATGACAACATACGATTATATGACAACATACGATTATATGACAACATACGATTATATTACAACATACGATTATATGACAACATACGATTATATGACAACATACGATGATATGACAACATACGATTATATGACAACATACGATTATATGACAACATACGATTATATGACAACATACGATTATATGACAACATACGATGATATGACAACATACGATTATATGACAACATACGATGATATGACAACATACGATTATATGACAACATACGATTATATGACAACATACGATTATATGACAACATACGATTATATGACAACATACGATTATATGACAACATACGATGATATGACAACATACGATTATATGACAACATACGATGATATGTTAACATACGATTATATGGCAACATACAATTATATGACAACATACGATTATATGGCAACATACGATGATATGTCAACATACGATTATATGACAACATACGATTATATGACAACATACGATGATATGACAACATACGATTATATGACAACATACGATTATATGACAACATACGATTATATGACAACATACGATGATATGACAACATGCAATTATATGACAACATACGATGATATGTCAACATACGATGATATGGCAACATACAATTATATGACAACATACGATTATATGACAACATACAATTATATGACAACATACGATTATATGGCAACATACGATTATATGACAACATACGATTATATGACAACATACAATTATATGACAACATACGATTATATGACAACATACGATTATATGGCAACATACGATTATATGACAACATACGATTATATGACAACATACGATTATATGACAACATACGATGATATGACAACACGTGATAGGAACATCGATTATATGACAACATACAATTATATGGCAACATATATCAAAATACAGCACTTTAACTAATAGAAATCTCTGTGACGATTTTGTTAAACCGTATGCATTGCGTTTCAAAGTTCGTTGGTTTGAATCCGGACCGCCCGTGTGTTGCCTGGACCTCAAGGAGCAAAGAATAGTAATACTGATGACATACTGTTGTAAGAGCCGACTAAGGTAGGGGCCTAGGGAAGCTACGATAGGACATAAAAAACGCCGCAGAAGTCGGATGTGTTGGCTTACTTGTAGGCGTATAACTTACACAAAGGTGCAATCGCTCGTAGGCTCAGATCATATTCAAATCACAAAGAGTGGTTTAACAATTGCTCGATATGGAGCGTTCGAAGAAAAAAGAAAAATCCAGACCGAGATATTTGACTGATGAATTCATTTTTTACAAGAGAGCCTTAGGATTTATTGTAAAAGTTAATTACATATCCTTTACATGACTTTACAAATCAACTCTAGCTTTTTTTAACGCTGTTTGTGATTTTTCTAGGCATTATTACGTTCAGTAATTTGCCATTACTTTCTGAACGGGTTGGGCCATCGTCGTTTTGTAAAAATTCACGCGAAACAATTTGCCACCAAACTGTCCGCAGCGTGATTCGGACTCAGAACGTCGGGGTTAATAGACCGAGTCACTATCCCCTAAGCCACAGACGCCACATAATGATACTATGATAGAGCTATAAGTTCGTGCATTGTGCAACTCTCGACAGGTTACATGCATTTCTATGTAGAGGGATTAAGCCTTATTGGGAAACCTGGAGTAATGAAGTTAACCCATAACCTTTAAACGCCTTTATTTTTTATAACTGATATAATAAATAATCCTAAACTGGAGATAAATTGTACATAACGCTGTAAGCTAAGCTATCATATTGAGATTGATATCATAAGTGTAAGCAATGTAGCGATATAATGTAATATATCATAATGAGAGTGTTATAATGCGTACATAACGATAGAATTTAAAAAATAACAAATATATATTGCTGTAATCAGTGTATAGATGTTTAACTTATGATAACATGAGATTTATCATTAGTGTTTATAGAAAAACTATTTTGTTATTAGGATATTGAGTCAAAAACATTACATTCCGAACACACCAAGTTGTACGCAATCACACATAGTAGACGTTGAAGAATATGCATGCTGATGGTTCCCATGTCTCACTGGCTAATGCACGGCGTATTTCCTCACATGTTATGTACGTAAAACGTGTTATTTTAAACTCATTAAAAATCGATGTGTACATTCAACATCAGTTGCCATGGCAGCATCCAACAGGTGGTTGCTGAGCCACAGCAGAACGTTCCTATTATCCATCTTCAATATTCCGATATAAAGAACAAACGCTTCTGTTCTGCAGCAGCTTGATATTAAAGAGAGTTGGCTATTACAAAGCATAAACACAAAGAAAATTAAATATTTCAGACATATTAAACGACATGAGTGCCTGGAGTAATTAATTTTAGAAGGAATGGTGCTTGCAAGAAGAACGAAGAAAGTCCTGAGAAAATTTTAGAAGGAATGGTGCTTGCAAGAAAATGAGAGAAGCCTGAGAAATTTTAGAAGGAATGGTGCTTGCAAGAAAAATGAGAGGAAGACCTAGAGAATTTTAGAAGGAATGGTGCTTGCAAGAAAAAATGAGGAAGATCCTAGAAGAATGGTAGGGGAAATGTGCTTGACGATCTGAGAATGACTGAGTGCCTGACGCCGACCAACTTGACAGAATGGTTTTCAGGAATGCTGTCATGGAGCCAAGTTTCGGAAGGACAAGCTACTTGATGATGATATTCCCATAACAGTTTCTTTAGATATAAATCTATCTGCTGTGCAAGAAGAACGCATTACCATGTACAAATGTAAGATCTGTACTCAGTTCGATGGCATTTCAGGCAAGAGGTTTGACCATTCACTACATTCACTAAAACTCTCATTGTAAAGACTCGTCAGTCTGGAAAGATAAACCACACAGAAGTCAATTCTTATTAAACTAACTTGTGACTTGCAAAAGCTGAAAAAAACACCCCAAAACAATAGAAGCTGCAGCAAACGCATGGATGCAAATTGTGTATACACTGAGACGGAAGATGTAACACGACCCGTTTGATAAAAAACAATAAAATAACATGTTAACTATGTTGTGAACTGTCAAGTATATTCTTTGTTTCTCCCTATTGAACTCCTCTGCATAACTTTGAAAGCATTCTTACACATTATATGTGACTTTTTTAGAATTAGACATCCTGCTTCTCTTTCATGTTGGTTTTGTTCTTCTGCGTATTGGATTCTCTCATAGTATGCTTTCTGGTTCCTTATTTCAGCTGTTGTTTGTATTTAATACTCTTCCTAGAAACATTATTTTGTTTTTTTCACCAAGTTTTCGTGTTTGTTAAATGATTTTAATACAAAAATCGCCATTCAATTCGATAACTCTATCACCGTATAATTAGCTTCCTAGCTTTCATAAAGTGTCATAAAACAATGTAGTAATAGCCGTATATCGCAGGCGATGATGACAACAGTCTCAGACCTGTGCTACAGCACCTCTCTGGTGTGTGCAGAGGTGACTGTAGAGTACAATCCTAGAACACAATCCCCTACCACAGGTCTGGCACACATGATCAAGGCTAGACATGTGGGTGTTGTGTGTTATGTCTTTTCGCGCAACTCGTTTTCTCTGTACCTCAACCGTACGATGGTTCTAAGCTATGAGGTTTCTGCTTGTGTTGTTACAGCACCACATTTGGCGATCTTGCGCAAGGGATTCCCAGTTCGTGGTGTCTATATCGAATCATTTCAGAGACACTTTAAGAGTGTCTATGAAGTGTTTTTTCAGTCCACCAGAAGGACGTCTGCTCCCTTCACGTTCGCAATACATCACCTGTTCGGGGATGCGTTTATCAGGCATCCGATCAACGTGACCGTCTCATCTGACTTGGACATCAATGGCGATCTATTGTGCAAGTCTTATCATGTCAAACAAGACACGCAGATAATACAGATAGATACATAGTAATATCTCAGACGCCCGAGTGGTTACCGGGGCCCAAATTTGGGATGTAAAGAATAGAACCAATGTTACCTGCCATGCATGTCGTAAGAAGCGACTAAGGAGGTTTGGCTGAAATCGGATGCATGTGTCTTAAACGTGTAGAAGTCTATGCGTTTAGGGCCTACGAAACCAATGTGCAACGTATACACTTTCTTGGCAAAGATCAAACATATCACAAAGAGTGATTAAAATTGGTCGTAAAGAACGAACGCAAAGAAAAGAAGATATATATATCAGAGACATGTCTGGTCAACCACTAGTGACAACTGTTACAAGAAAGAGAAGATGGAGATATTTTGGGCACACCTTGAGGAGAAATGATCAACGAATATCAAAGCAGGTATTACAGTGGGATGCAAAGGGTTCAAGAAAGATAGGTCGACATAAGGAGAAACGAACTTTTCTGAGAGAGGCAAGAGGTATCGGTCTCAGTTCCATGGATTAGATTGAGCAAGTTGCCCAGGATAGAGCGGTATGGAGAAGTTACTTGCAGGCCCTATGTAACGTATAACGGTTCGAGATGAATTATTATTATTATATTATAACGATTACTTAGAATGAAAATCTTTGGCTTAAACACACGTTGAACTGTTCAATTAAATCAATTCCGTCCGTTAAATCTCCAGTAGTCCTGTGACTTTTTATGGAATACTAATACTTAATCAATTATCTTCAGTTACAAGTTTACCTGGACATTTACCAAATCATAGCGATCGAGATTTGTAAAAGATAGCAGAACAAGAACAGGCACACGTTAAGTTCATGGATAATTTTCCAGAACTAACAATAATGATCTAAACACACTATTCTTCATCAACATTTCATATACGAGTGTATATGAGGAACAGCTGGTACTACTGGTAAACATAAATTACTATTTAACATGATGAAAACTTGACTAAACAGAGTGACTGGATCTGCCAGCATATCGAGGGTCAGCCAATGGATAGAGCTAATATTTTGAACTGCATCATAGAGTGTGACCGCAAAGTAGACTTTCAACTAAACCAATCCAGGTCAACCACTAGATTGACGTGTTGGAGTGGCCATAAAATCACAGCACAACTAGTGTATGAGTAGGATTATCAACCAACAGCGAGCTGGTATGGTTAGTAGCTGGACGCAGTTGGAGATATTACTAAGGAGACCGGAGTGCATACAGACATGTTCGGAGTGCAATCAAAATATTCCTAATAAAGGAAACAGAAACTGAACTATTATATAAATGTGAATGTACATGTTCATAATTAAGGATTATGTCCGAGTCTTTTTTATAATTCTTTTGTAATAAACTTTACTTGTTTTTATACAGTTGACAAAGTTATCTACAAGACGTTCAAGGAAGCAACATTTCACAGCTACTTTCTGGATTCCGATGAGAAATCGTAACAATGCCAGCAAGTCAGCCACCTTCCAAACACCGGACATAAGAAACAAATGTGTGCTTATATTTGTTTCTTTTATATTCCAGAAAACGCTATAGAATTATGGTACAGGAGACAAGAGAAGTTATAAGAATATTGTTCACATTATAGTGAAATACTATCTCATATATATATATATATATATATATATATATATATATATATATATATATATATCCTACATTGCCTGTACATTGAGGAACACGGGTTCATAAAAAAATCGTTTTCCGGAAAATGTAACAACTTTATCACAGTAATCATCATAGTGGTTTGGATAGAATAGTGAAGGAGTGCGAAATTCATGTAAGACGATGCACGGGACGATTCCTACAGGGACAAGAGGACATTTAAA